>JBBBDQ010000590.1:42500-137500 GCA_037127315.1 Ascarosepion bandense
AAGTTAACAAAAATTGATCCTTCAATTAAGCATGAAAAGTTTTAAAATCAAGCAAAAATTAGGCAAAACGAACAAAAAATAAAAAAATAATGGCTCGCCCAGAACAGAATTCAACAATATTCAAGACATTTTAACTCCAAGCCACTGACCGTTGTAAAAGATATTACTAACTTTTTACTCACAGAATGTAGAAATGGGGTATATATATATATAACATAGTATATGTTAATATGTATACGAAAAAATTATTTGTTTCTGATGAAGGACTGAGGACGGTCTGAAATATAAAATATAATAATAGAAATAAACAAATACTGTCAAAAAAATACATTTTTAAACTCACAACTTTTTAATAATTTTTGCTATATATATATATATATATATATATATATATATGTATTGATTTTTTAATTACCTAGTTTTTGGTCATAATAAAAATAAACCAGTACACATTATTATAAATTATTTTTTATAAAAACGTCTTCAATACAATTATATTGTAGAACTTTTGAATACTTTTTTTGTAAACGAGTTATTAGGCGACATTGATTTCTACCATGATTGGTGCCAAATTGCAAATCACCTGAAAACACCAATCATGGTAGAAACCATGTCGCGTAATAACTCGGGTGCAAATGAATATATATATATATATATATATATAGATATATATATATATATATATATATATGAGAAAATTACTAAATTATTATGGACATTTAGTAAAGAATTAATTATAAATACGAAACACGAGTCATGTTAATATAAAAATCGCGGCGCATATTTTCTTTAAAATCAGTTGTAACACTGCGTTGCCTATATATATATATATATATATATATATATATATATACATACATACAGATAGATAGATAGATACATACATAGATAGATAGATAGATAGATAGATAGATAGATAGATAGATAGATAGATAGATAGATATTTGACTTGTTGAATATACAAATACGCATTCAGACAAGTATACGCACATATATAAAGATATTTTTCAGGCGTTAATAAAGCAAAGCTCAATGTTATAAAAACAGAGATAATAATTATATATTATTGATGATACCTATTATCATACGTGGATGACAGGTTTGAAGTTTCTTGTAATACGCAATCATCAGGGGCATAGTGCAAATTCAGTTTTAATATGAACCTGATTTTTACGTAATGCATGAAACTAAGAATAAATATACATAAGATATATATATATATATATATATATATATATATATATATATATATATATATTTGTTTGAACATTTTTTTAATAGATAGTTGCATTTGAGTATTTGTTCCGTTTTTAATCAAACAATATATATATTTATTTCTACCGGGCTGATAATTTTACGATAAATTTTGTTAGGAAAATATGTCATTCGGCACGATTCGAAACTACGACCCCCAACAACATAAGAGAAGCTACCAATTGATCTGGTGCGTCTGAATCTACTCGACCACCAATGATTCGACAGTTTAATCGATGTCAAATGCTCCTACTTTGCCGTAGCGTATATATATATATATATATATATATATATATATATATATATATATATATGCGTATTATCTAGGTCGGTGGTAAAACTCAGTTTTATGCGCTACGTTATATATATATATATATATATATATATATATATATATATATATATAAATGCTATTTGATTTCTGAAGCAAACTCACACACTCACACACACACACACACACACACACACACACACACACACATATATATATATATATATATATATATATATATATGAGAAAATTACTAAATTATTATGGACATTTAGTAAAGAATTAATTATAAATACGAAACACGAGTCATGTTAATATAAAAATCGCGGCGCATATTTTCTTTAAAATCAGTTGTAACACTGCGTTGCCTATATATATATATATATATATATATATATATATACATACATACAGATAGATAGATAGATAGATAGATAGATAGATATTTGACTTGTTGAATATACAAATACGCATTCAGACAAGTATACGCACATATATAAAGATATTTTTCAGGCGTTAATAAAGCAAAGCTCAATGTTATAAAAACAGAGATAATAATTATATATTATTGATGATACCTATTATCATACGTGGATGACAGGTTTGAAGTTTCTTGTAATACGCAATCATCAGGGGCATAGTGCAAATTCAGTTTTAATATGAACCTGATTTTTACGTAATGCATGAAACTAAGAATAAATATACATAAGATATATATATATATATATATATATATATATATATATATATATATATTTGTTTGAACATTTTTTTAATAGATAGTTGCATTTGAGTATTTGTTCCGTTTTTAATCAAACAGTATATATATTTATTTCTACCGGGCTGATAATTTTACGATAAATTTTGTTAGGAAAATATGTCATTCGGCACGATTCGAAACTACGACCCCCAACAACATAAGAGAAGCTACCAACTGATCTAGTGCGTCTGAATCTACTCGACCACCAATGATTCCACAGTTTAATCGATGTCAAATGCTCCTACTTTGCCGTAGCGTATATATATATATATATATATGCGTATTATCTAGGTCGGTGGTAAAACTCAGTTTTATGCGCTACGTTATATATATATATATATATAAATATATATATATATATATATGCTATTTGATTTCTGAAGCAAACTCACACACACACACACACACACACACACACACACACACACACACACACATATATATATATATATATATATATATATATATATGTAGATGTGTAATTTAATTTACAAACTGGCAATGTCCCGTCATACATGAAAACAAATACTAAGTTAAAGCACATAAATACAAAATCCAAACATCCGAAAAGTATAATTAAGCACATTTTCAAAGGAATAGAACGCAGACTATCAAATAATTATTCAAACAAAACAATATTTTATGAAAAGAAAAAACTATGAAGATTAAACTAAGAAAATCTGACCATAAAAACATTTTACAATATAATTGTCAACCAAACAGACAAACAAAAAACGATAATAGAAAACGAAATATTATCTTGTTCAACCCACCATTTAATTTAGAGGTAAAGGCTAAAATAGGACAAATACTTTTTTTAACTGACAAATAGACACTTTTCAAAACTATCAGAACAAAAAATAATTTTCAACAGAAAGACAATCAAGCTAAGTTTTAGTTGTACTAGTAATTTAGATAATTTCATGAAAAAAAAAAACGTCAGAAATTGAGATAGCATCGTATATAACAAGATCACTAATAAAGGCTGCAACTGCAGGGACAAAAACAAATGTCCATTTCAAGGACTTAGCAATATAGAAGAACTCATTTACTAGGCAAAAGTCAGTCAGTTAAGTGCCAAACGTGATACACGCTTTGGGCGATCATATCTCGAAAGAGACATGACTGACTGGGCAGAAGATTATCCCGAAGTAGGTTGCCATTGCATTCTGCGGTAAACTGGTTGCCGACCAAGGCTATAGAACCCAAACTATCCTGCTATTTAACCCATAACTGGAAGGAAGAGACGGATTAATACCTTTCCCAAGGGTATTTGCGCGTAAGTGAATAAAATGGATTCAACTGGAATTCGAACTCGGCTCCCCGGTTTCTCGTTCCGAGCCCATATCCAAAGCCCCACAACGCAAATGGCAAAAATAATATATATTTGGGATCAACCAAAAATATCTTTAAGGCCATGTGGTTCAGTCACATATCTATATTCAAAATAGAAAACTTAAAAAACTGTACAAAATTGGCGAGCCGCGTATGGAAATTGAAATCAAAATATGAAAAAGACCCATTCATAACGTGGAGTATAGTAAAAACAGCCAAGCCTTACAACGGTGGCAAAATATGTAGACTGTGCCAGGAAGAAAAGTTAGAGATTATCCTATTCCAAAACAAAAATGAACTATTGAATGAAAGAACGGAAAGTATCACTAAGTGTAACCATACTAAAAAATACCTATTAGATTCATACAACCATGGATGAAAACGTTATAATGTCTTGTAATTTAAAAAATGGCGCGTTCCAAAATTCCCTGCCACGCCACGCCAGCGTTCAAAAAAAAAAAAAAAAAGCCACTGTTACATGAGCGTTCTCAAATAAAATTAAAAAAAAAACAATAATAAAACGGTAAACGGTAAAATTACTTATTGAAAATCGCTTGGAGACACCAATAATGGTAGAAACCTGGGCCGCGTAATAACTCGATTATAAATGGAACATTAGTGGTTGAAAAATGTTCCGTAATAATGTTTGAAAACGCACTAAGCCACTTCTCTGGCCATTTTGAAGGTTGTTACTTTCCTGCTGTTGTTTTTATCTCCTGTTTTGTCTGTATATTAAACTATTTTGGGCCTTATTTTTAGGCCTTATTTTTAGGCCTTATTTTTAGGCCTTATTTTTTCAAAGAATATATAAATGCATACACATATGGAAAACAAAAAAAATACTTTACTTATAAATCAAAGATATCCAGAAAATTACAGCTAAGAGATGAAAAATGATAAGAAAGTGTGTGGTGATACCAAGCAAAAGCGAGGGACCGGATGTTTGCTCTACAACGACCAGAAAAAAAAATCAACAAAAGTCATCTCTGCGCAGGTGTATTCGCGCAGATGTTCTGGTTGAAAAATAAAAATGAATGAAATATGAAATTTTCATTTCGCGAGCCTACGCGAATTTTATTTACCAGCAAATGGGAAGCCTAGAATCAAATACAAGTGTGAAATTCCAAAATGAGCTGTTTTGATCCAAAAGGCAGATATAAAAAGCCGAGACAGAAAGCACCCAGCAGACAGACGGGCAGATGAGAGGAGAAGAGTGTAACCAATCCCCTTGACCGAAGTCAAGCGGCTACTACGTTCGCCTTCCCTTACCGCTCATCACTTCTTCCCTGTCTCAAAGGTACTTACTGACTTAAGGAGCGATTACTTCAAAGAAATTCCTCACATACCTCCGCTCCCCACATTCCTAAACACTAATTATCTTTTTCAGCATTATATTATTTTCCATGAACATTTAACCTCCGTTGGACTTATATTCAAGTATTACTTTAATTGTAAAAACATTAATTGATATGTGTATATATAAATGTTTCTTGATTTTATAATCATTTTACGACTTATAATGGGCTATCTAACACAAGGCCAAATTCTGTTAACCTACAACAATATACAGCTAGCCTTCACTAGAACGGATTCCCACTACTAACAGAAAAGAATAAATAAGAAGCCCCTATAAGTGAAAATGACAACCTGCGTACTAAATAGGCATATCACATCAAAGACAATAAAACTAAGCGAAAACAAAAAAGGAAAGTGATAAGGTTAGGCTAAAGGCAGGTTGACATCTTGACCGTTAAGGAAGGAAAAGAAGAAAGGAGAAAAGTAAGATAAGGGAACGGAAGGGAAGGGAAAAAGAAAAAAAAGAGAAAAAGGTAGTATGTATATATTGGAGCCAAATTGCAAAATGAATCTTCGCTCTGGTTCGTTGAAAGAAACACACATGTAAATTTTATATCTTCCCACATACATAAACAGTAAACCGAAGGTTTTTGTATTTAAAAGTAAATCATCTCTACAACCAAAACCAAACATTGTCGAATGAATAGAATCTATCTCGAAACAGAAAAATTTCCGTGTATGCAATATAGAATTAATTCATAACTATACAATTATATTAAGCTCTGTAATATTTATAATATTGAGCACTGTTCATAATAGAGTAAATGCCGGGGCACTCGAAATAGCAAAACCGTGAGTCCTCTTCACCTGAATATATATATATATATATATATAAGTGAGTGTTTGTGTATATATAAATATACAAATATACACAAAATATATTTATCTATATCTATCTATCTATCTATCTATCTATATATATATATATATATATATATATATGCACATCTATATGTAGACAGGAATGTATATTATATAAATCAAATTAATGTATATGTAATTCATATATATATATATATGCTTGCAATTTATTTAAGCTGACATGTTTAAAAGAAAATGTGCTGACTAAATACACCAATATATATATATATATATATATATATATATATATATTATTATTATTATTATTATTATTATTATTATAACTTTATATATATTGAGTTGCAGAATGTCATTATTATAATAATAGCAATAATTACCATATATTTATGGACTACGTTTTAAAAGTAAATGTGGGATGTACTTCCACTAATAACTATTACATATATATATATATATATATATATATATATATATATATATATATAGTCATCCGCAGACAGATCTGTTTCACTGTATCACAGTTCATCAGTACGTTTAGACATCCGATTGCTTTATCTCAGGATTGAAACCCGACCGAATTGGCATCAGTCGGCGATTCTATCTCTGAGCTATATCAATCTGTTCATATCTAAAAAAAGGTATATATATATATATATATATATATATATATAGTTAAAAACTGACAGATAGATTTATTTGAAGCGTACATATATAAATGCGTGTATGCGTGTTTGAGAATTCCGTGTGTGTCATGTGTCAATCTGTCTATATGTTTATTTCTAAATTCTAATAGAATATATGCAAATACCTGTCACAAATAAATATCGATAGAACGATCAGTATGCCGTTTTATTGACTTTTATTCAATTTAAAACCCATCCGGGCATTTCCGTTATATTTTCTTATTAGATTTCTCAGCTTCATTTAATCTGAGTGTATGAAGTTATTTAATTTCGTTGCTCAAACTGAAAGGCAACCCAGGTTCAAGTGGTCCGTCTCTAATGCCTCCACACACACACACACACACACACACACACACACACATACGTATCTGACAAAAATAGGCAGAAATATATTTATTTTATTACTCTGAGTCATTAATAATGGGATGTGTATTGTGGTGCGGTGGATATCGACTCGGAACGACAACTCGTGGTGTCGAGTTCGAATTCCGGTTGAATCCCTTACATTCACTTATAAAGAAATACCCTTAGGAAAGGTATTAATCCGTCCCTTCCCTTCAGTTATGGGTAAAGCAATAGGACAGATTGGGTTCTATAGCAACCAGTCTACCGCAGAAAGTAATGGTAACTTACTGCGGGATAATCTTCTGCTCAGTCAGTCATGTCTCGATTGAGTTATGAATCCACAAGCGTGTATCACGTACGGCACTTAACTAAGTATTTTTTTAATCGTTGCTATTTTTCCGGGCAATGGTTCTCATAATTTAAAGGACAAGAGCTTGAATTAGCGGATTTGTTACGGGCAAGTTGCAAATACTTTGTATTTTAGTCAATATACAAGTACGGGGGGTCTTACTCTGTCCTATTTTATCTGTTTTACGAACACAAATATATACATATATTATGAAGGACGTTCTTCCGCTAATAAATAGCTATAGCTAATGGCAACCTACTGCGGAATAATCAGTGATGTTTCTTTCGAGACATGATTGCCCAAAGCGTGTATCACGTATGACACTTAAAAAACTGACTGATCCTTGCTTGGGTGATCATAATCTTATCCAATTGCTCAATAACGGCAACATAATTTACTTTGAGTTTGACACAATTTGCGTGCAACTCGAAATTGCATGGTGTGCCACGTGTTACCCGCGTCCTGAAATGATAGAAACCTAGTTTGATTTTCTAAAGTATTGAATGTAATGACGAACAAATCATTTTAATTTCAGATTTTGATCTCCACTATGATAATTCAAGGCTGAATTACAGCAAGAAGAAGACAAGAAAAATATTTGGTGTCTGTTGGTCCGTTCTACCTAAACCAGCATATTCAACGGATTTTGTTCCAACGGAATACTGCATATTTAGAACTTACGAACTGGGGAAACTTCTAAAGAAAACACACAAATTTAAGAGTTTATCGCAATATTTGTAAGTAACAATCTATCTATCTATCTATCTATCTATCTATCTATCTATCTATCTATCTATCTATCTAATCGTACCTAATCATTATCTATCTATCTATCTATCTATCTATCTATCTATCTATCTATCTATCTATCTATCTATGTGTGTGTGTATCTAAGCCTGTTAATTATCTATCTATCTATCTATCTGTCTATCTATCTATCTATCTATCTAATCGTACCTAATCATTATCTATCTATCTATCTATCTATCTATCTATCTATCTATCTATCTATCTACTAGGTAGCTGTTGTCGGAGAAAAACTTGAATGTTGCTTCATTCTTATAACTCGAATAAGGAGCAATGGCCGTGATTCGACTCTTTTAGAGTGGAAATATTTTATCCCTTACCTGATTCTAACAATGTTGCAAAGAAAGGATTGAACAAATTCAGCCAATTCTTTTTTTTTCTTTAAATCCTTTCACTCCAGGCGAGGCCACAATGCTAGCAAGACGCAAATGGGGTTAGTGAGAGAAAATAAAAAATCTTTGAATGGAACCGGAAAACTAATCTTAAAACAGGAAACTAAGAATAAATCTCTACTTTTTTTCAAAAGACGATGAAGGGGGGCGAAAAGTGCGATAGCCGAACCAATCGACTACTTGATTCCAGCAGTACTCCATTTGTATACACATATGCACGCATTTTCACGCCCAGACATATATGTATATATATATGTGTGTGTGTGTGTGCGTATATATATATATATATATATATAAAACGTAGAATACTTCGTATATAAGTCCGGTAAATTCCGATAGAGACGAACTCAAAAGAACTCAATTTTAAATTTGTTTATTTAATTTAGCAGAGTAATATAATTTAGAAAAAATCTTAGAAATTTTATCCCGAAAAAATAGAATAATTATTACACACAGACGCTCACGTGCCTGTGACTAGAATAGACATTTGCAATCTATTCTAGACGCAGGCACATGATCATCTGTGCGTAATAATTATTATATTTTTTCGAGATTATTTTGAATATTATACACTGCTATATCGTTTGGGTCTGACGAGCAACTTTTTGCTGCGAAATACGTATTACCCATGAAATTGTAGAATATCTAAATTTTTTCTAAATTTTATATATATATATATATATATATATTGTATACGAACGCGGGTGACCCTCAAGGCTCTATCCTAGGTCCTACGCTCTTTCTGATCTACATTAATGATCCCAAGTAGGTGTGTACGCCGATGACACCACAGTTTATTCTCGCCTCGGCCAAAAATCTGGTGCGGGCGACAAAGCTAACCTTGCAGCCGAGCTTGGAAAGGACATCCAATCCGTAGTGGACTGGAGTAAGAAATGGCTCGTAAATTTTAATGCTTCTAAAACGAAGTTACTATCAATTAATCATCATAGACAATCGCACCTACCTCCTATTAGCATGGACCAGGCTTGTCTCCCAGAGAGTAAAACACTACGCCTCCTTGGTGTCACACTCTCAGCGGACCTCAAGTGGAATGAATATATCGAATCCATTGCTAAATCCGCTGCTATGAAAGTCGGTTCTCTGTGCAGGGCCCGGAGGTTTTTTCCGTCTGAATCTATTCTGCACATTTATAAATCTACCATCCGCCCGTGCATTGAATACTGTTGCCATATCTGGTCGGGTGCCCCTGCTATTCTCCTTGGGCTTCTAGACAAGGTACAGCGGAGGGTCTGTAATGTGATCGATACCGACTCAGCAGACCGCCTGCAGTCCCTCTCGCACTTCCCGACTGTGGAATTCCCTTACACATGACTGCTTTCCCGACGGCTACAATCTCCAGGAGTTTAAATGTAAGGTCAATAGACACCTCCTAACAAACTAACTTCCATTCTTTCAAACACTCTTCCCACCCACCCAACTATCTATCACCCCCCTTCTGACATTTCCTATATCTAACCAATCTTCCTATTTAACTACCCCCTATGTAGCCCCAAGCGCAATAGTGGCAGTGGAATGCCTTGCTTGGGGGGAAATGATTAAAAAAAAATACCCCAGTTTTTTTTAAAGAAATGATGTTTTTGCATACTATTTTTAGTATTTACTGCCTAATGAAAATAAAATGGTTCTTTTGTTATTATAAAGATGAACTCGTCTGACTCATCCTAACTTTTTTCATTCTTTCATTGATGAAACTGCAATAATTATTAAATATTCATTTATAAATTCATTTGATACACATGTTATTGTGATATATTAATAAAAGAACCATTCTATATTCATTTCCAATTTATCACTTGGAAATAGATACTAAAAAATAGAATGAAATACATCAATTTTTTAAACATTGGTGTGGCCTAATAATTATGGCCGTTAGTATATATATATATATATATATATATATATATATATATATATATATATATATGCATGCAATAAAAATATTATAATTTTATATATATATACATAAAAAATACAAATAGTTCTCTCTCTAAATATACATATATATATATTGTCATCCGCAGACAGATCTGTTTTGCTATCTCACAGTTTATCAGTACGATTAGACATTTGATTGCTTTTTACCTAGTATTGAAACCCGACCGAATTGGAGTTAATCGATGATTCTACCTCTGTGCTATGGGCGCTCGGTAGAAGGGGGCAGACTTTTAATGCTTGATATTTTATTCATACGCCAGTAGCAAGAGTGTTTTAATTCATTACTGAATGAACGATGCATAGATTTTAGAGTAGCTACTGTTTTTCGAATCTACCATTTCTCCATATATATATATATATATATATATATATATATATATATATATATATATATATACGGTCCAAATAGCATAGTGATGATCCACGTATACTGTCTTTATGTATAGAAAAGAATATTAAAACATTTTGAGTTTAAAAATGTGATTTTTTGATAGTATTTGTGTATTTCTTCTATTGTATTTTATATCAGACCGCCCTCGGTCCTTCATCAGAAACAAATGATTTTAAAATTTGAATTAGTAACGTATTTCGCGAGATTTCGTGAGAGCGTCTGTGAAGAGTCTGTTTACATCACGTGTCGTGTTTGTTTACATCACGTGATGCGTTTGTGGAGAGAGTTTTTGTTTTCACATCAAGTGACATTGAAATCGACAGTTTCTTTTAAAATTATGTTTGTAAACGTAAACCTATCTTTAATAATACTTGTAAATTTGTTTTAGATAAAAACTTTTTTGAATGTCTCTAAAGTTTAGTTATTGAAGTATTTGTAAAGATTCAAAGCACCTAAGTCCCTATTTAACCCTAGCTTATGTGTATTTAATTTTAAAATCCAGTATTTTTCTTTCTTTCTGCGTGTGTATGTAGAACTAAAATTGGAGTCTATTAGTAAACATTTGCAATTTTCTAAGGTGTGACCCGGTTGATTGAAATGTGCTCCTACTGGGGAATATTGATTATTTTGGTGTATATTAAGTTTGTGATTATTGAAGCGAAATCTATAGCTATTACCGGATTCGCCGGTAATAGCTATATATATATATATATCGGTCGAGTTTCGATCCCGGCCAGAAGCAAGTGGATATGTCTAACCACACTGATGAGATGTGTTACAGCGAAACAGGCTTGTATGTGTATGACTAATATATATATATATATATATATATATGATATGTTTTATTAAAGAAAAATATGCGTTCCCCGGCTAGATTCCTCTATCGTGAAGCACTTGATACATTCGGCATGCTTTAAATTGTCTCAGCCACAATATTATCTTATAAACACTAATCTTTCTCTAATTCTAGGAAGTTTATATCTGCTTGGTTTTGTATTAGAATGTAAACAAAACAATCTCTAAAGAAATAATGATATCAATGTCGACATACATTTAATAGCCATGTAATAACCACATCGACTTCACTTTACGAATTAATTAGATATAACTCTTATTTTACAAATGAGAATTATTCTTTTGTTTCCTTCAACGTTTTCCCACTCTTTAACGTTATCTAACATCAATTGTTCTCGCTGACGCATTGATCGACATTCATATTCCTTGCCTCGTAAAAGTTTCTTTTCCAAAAAAGATATTTGGTTCAGCGTCGAATAAAAGGAAACAAAACCTATTCCTTAGTGAAGAAACCAATATTGTTTGTCTTTGAAAACATTACCCAAAGATGACATCGAAATGGAGTTTCGTGTGACGAAGCCAATTTTCTGGCTTCAGCGACGTCGTTTTATCTGACAGCAGAGAATAAAACAATATGCTATTCCTACCAAATGAAGACTCACGAAGACAATACCACTATTCTGATGAATTGTCAATCATCATTGAGGAATATGACGCTAAGTCTTGCATAATAACCAACTATTTAGAACAAGATTATCTTAATCAACTGTCCAATCTGTGTCATTCCTTGTTCTTTTGATATAAGCATGTCATGCCACAGAATATTCTAAGAATGTTACTGACATCTCTCTTAGGTTGATATTGGCAAGGCAGTTTTTTTTTTCAGATCAGGCTTTTGGTTAGAAAAAAAATTAGAATAATACTGGGAAACAGTGACTCAGATTATGTCTTCATCGAATAGTGACCTCACTGGGTGCCCCAAATGTTTCTTTCTGCGCTGAGATGACAAATATTTAAATATTTATTGGTAGTTGAAACTTTCCGTATGTAGGGGCGCCGACCCTGCGTATTGCATATTTGTGAAATTGCGATTAGAAGAGACTTTGTGTAATCATGTGCGAATATAAGCTATATTCGGCTTTTTTTTTTAACCCGAGAACACTAACCATGGGTATATAGTACCCAGCTAAATGACGCCATTTTAATTACAATTTAATTACAATTTTCAGTACCTGATTTTCTTACCTAAATAATGTTTTTCAGTTCCTATTAATGTTAACTCAAAGTACAAAGTTTGAAATACCTGCATGTAAAATCTTTCAAATAAAGATTTATATTTAATATTTTTTTTTATACTTTCAAAATCGGGTATAATATACCCATGGTTAATAGTGATGTAACTTTAATTGATGGTTAGTGTTCTAAGGTTAAGAATTTCTTTCTTCTGTTCATTTTGTCTTTTCCTTTTTCTTTCTTATATATATATATATATATATATATATATATATATATATATATAAGTTTATTTATTATTAACTCGAGAACACTAAACATGGATATATAGTACCCAGTGCAAATGACGCCATTTTAATTACAATTTAAATAAATTTCAAGAAAATCGGTTCAGCCGTTTCGGAGTCTATAGGTAACACACACACACACACAGACACACACACATACACACACACAGAGAGACAAAGTTCTATTTATAAATAAGTTTAGATATTTTTTTATATTTCCAAAATCGGGTATAATTTCTAAAATCGGGTATAATATACCCATGGTTAGTAGTGGTGTAACTTTAATTGATGGTTAGGGTTCTAGGGTTAAGAATTTCTTTCTTCTCTTTATTTTTTCTTTAACCTTATCTTTCTTTTATATATATATATATATATATATATATATATATATATAAATGTTTATTTAATATTAACGCGACATCTCTAACCATGGGTATATAGTACCCAGCGCAACTGACGCCATTTTAATTACAATTTAATAACAATTTTCAGTACTTGATTTTCTTACCTAAACAATATATTTTTCATTTCCTGTTAATGTTAAATCAAATTACAAAGTTTGAAGTGCCTGCATGTAAAATGTTTCAAATAAAGATTTATATATAATATTTTTTTTGATATTTTCAAAATCGGGTATGATATACTCATGGTTAGTAGAGGTGTAACTGTAATTGATGGCAAGTGTTCCAGGGTTTAGGGGTGTAATTGAAACGGAAATTATTGTGTGTTGTGGTGAAGTGGATATCAACTCGAACCGGGAAATCTGAGAGCCGAGTTCGGATTCAAGTTGAATCTCGCAGAAACTCTTTGGAAAGGTATTAATCCGTCTTTTCTCCATCCAACTAAGCGTAAAATAGCAGAAAAGATTGGGTTCTATAGCTTTGCTTGGCAACCACTCTACCACAAAAATTAATGTCAACCTACTGCGAGAGAATTTGCCCAGTAAGTCATGCCGCTTTCGAGATATGATCCCCCAACCGCGTATCACGCATGGCACTTAACTGACTAGATTGAAACTTGATACATTCGGCATGCTTGATTCATGTTTTTTGTCGTTTATTTTTTTTTAATATCTCAGGCGTTCATAATTTCTCCTACGTTTTTTAGTATAATTTGAAAGTAATATCGTTTGCTTTTCGGTTTTTGATCCAGGGTATGACAATAAACTGCATCCGGCAGCAAGGCCTTTGATTAGGAGGTTATGGAGAGCATGGAAACGCCTCTTAATTGCTGTTGTTCCCAGGTCCCCCCTTACATGGAGTGGTAGCACCTGTTAGAGTCACAACTATGGACAAATAGTTTATCACCAAACTGGGGTGAAAAAGAAAAACTATGAAAGTATAAAAATAGACATTTATAGAAAAATATACATTTTTGAATGAAAAATATTGCCAACAATACATTTTTGAAGAAAAAATTATTACCGTAACAAATTGTGGAAGGAAAATATATTGCCGTAATACATTTTTGAATACAAAACTAGAAGACGTCTTCAGTTTTCTAAAATAAAAAAATAATAATAATAAATTTTATCAAAATCTGACTAAATCAATCTTCTCACTATAACCGAACATTAAAAAAATATCTTAAAACCCCACCTTTTTGGCATTAATAACCCACAAAGGTTGATATACCGTTAAACAAAACTTAAACTCTAACTCAAACTGACTAAATCAATCTTCTCAATGTAACCGAACATTAAAAAAATTACCTTAAAACTCCGCCTTATTGGCATTAAATAAGCCACAGATGTCGATATGCCGTTAAACAAAACTCAAAATCAAACTCAAACACTTTTCGGTTGTTGAATTTTTTAAATTAAAACGGACATTTTTTTATTTTATCTCTCTTTCATTTGCAACGAACGTAATTTCTCTTTCGCGTGATCTACTTTCAAATGAAACGGACATCTTTTATTTTCTCTTCCCAGTTTTTTTTAAAAATCCAAAACGAATATAATTTCTCTTTCGCTGTCGTTTGTTTAGTTTTACCAGTCATCATTTTTCTTTCACCCGTTTAAGTTTTCAGCAGAAACGGACATCGTTTATTTACTCTTCCGTTTTTTTATGTCTGAAGTGAACGTAATTTCTATTTTGCTTTTTAAATTAAACAGTCATCATGTCTTTTCCCTTTTTTTACATGAAATAGGCACCATATATTTTTCCCTTCTTGTCTTTCTACTCTGAAAATACCATAATTTTGCATTTGCGTGTTGAAGTTTTTATATTGAAACATACATCATTTACTTTTCTTCTCTATTTCATCTGCTGGTACTGGGCATGATGGTAAACTGCATCCGGCAGCAAGGCCTCTGATTGAGAGGTTGTGAGGTTTAACTGGAATTCGAACTCGGCTCTCCGATTTCTCGTTCCGAAACGATATTCACTGCAACGCAGCGTACAAAGTCTAGGTACCATGTATATCAAAAGTTTAGGTACCATGTATATCAAAAGTCTAGGTACCATGTATATCAAAAGTCTAGGTACCATGTATATCAAAAGTCTAGGTACCATGTATATCAAAAGCACCAGACCAGATGTGGCTGCAATATTTAAAGCATGGGCGAATGGTAGACTTATAAATGTGGAAAATAAATTCTGACAATTACATGTTATGCGTGTATGTAGGATGCATAATAGTGACCTGAAAAATGTGGGAATATATTGGAAAAACTTTTAAATGACGTGTTTCGACGACGTGTTTTGGCTTCTACAGGTCGGAATTAAAAACATGAATAAAACTTAAATCGGAAAACGTTGACACTTGAATTTCAAAACGAATTTGGCAATTTCATTATTATTCATAAGAAATGTTTGTGGTAAACATTCGAATAGAACCAATAAAAAAGACGAAAATAATAATAATAATAATAATAATAATAATAATAATAATAATAAAGGGGGACTTAAATGCATTTGTTCTGATGGAAACGTAACGTGTCGAACACAACGCCTTTGGGCATCCAACTCCACGAATTATTAGGGAGCCATCCGCTCGCTCCCAGTGACCTCGTCAATATGTGAAGCACAATAGATAGACGGAAGACTTCATCTTGTGGCAGAGTAGAGAAAATCACTTTGGGCGACGTGATTTCGGCCGATAGGCGGCAGGAAGTCCAGGTTTTCTTAACGAGTGTATATTGTTCTGGTCACGTGACCAGGAAGCGCTTTGCTGATTGGTGCGCAAAGCCCACGCAATTGGGAATGATACAATTCGGGGATTCGCGAGCATCAAACAAATGCCGGTTCATATATATATATATATATATATATATATATATATATATATATATATATATATATATTGGCAAGTTAGTTACACATATCATTATTATTTTCTAATAAGATCTAGACGTATGTGCCTGTGTGGAGAGAAAGACGTATAGATTGGAAAATCAAACACACACACACACACACACACATACACACACACATATATATATATATATATATATATATATATATATATATGTACTATTTTAAAAACAAGGAATTTATTATTAGCCTCAAAAGCCCTTTCGTCCAACATCTCATCAGTAGAAAGTTTATTTGCAGTAAAGATTTCCTAAGTTTCACGTTCTATGCCGGCTTCTGTCAGAAATGTCTTCAACTGAACCTTGAATGACCACAATGGGTCTCCGCGTTTTGTCGCTGGGGATTTCTTCAAACAGAAATATACGCGGGAAGCGAGTGGTACGCTTTCTGGACACGTGATCCACCTTGCAGAGGCAATGTTAAAGCATGGCAAACCCCGATATTAAAAATTATATATATATATATATATATATATATATATATATATATATACGCTCTCACACCCTGATTGAGCACTCTGGAAGAATTGTAGACTTTGAAAAACAGTAGCTACTCTGGCATGTACGCATCGCTCATTCAGTAATGGATTAGAGCACTATGGCTATTGGGCCTATGTAATGACAATATACACGCTAAAACATCTGCCTTCTTCTACCGAACGCCCATATTCCAGAGGTAGAATCGCCGACTGACACCAATTCGGTCGGGTTTCAATCCTGGGTTAAAAGCAATCGGAGTCTAACCGTAATGATGATCTGTGATACAGCGAAACAGATCTGTCCGCGGATGAATATATATATTTTTATTTTATTAAATTACTTTAATCCAAAACAGAAAAGTAGGAAGGTAAATTCCAATAACCTGGTTCTAATTAATATTAAAAATTTTAATATTAAAAAATGATACAGGAGGAGAGCTCAATGTAATGAAAATTACAGAGCCAATATAAATTTTTAAAAAAATTCAAAATTCAAAAATGTAGAATGAACATTTCAACATGAAATCCCTAAGAGAGATCTCACGCCTCCTCAACAAAGTAGCATTTCAGCTTTTTAGAAGGAGAGTAAGAGAGAGATAGACCGATAGTAAAAGCGGAATCTATTCCAGAAGAAAATTCTGACAGCCAGAAAAACAGTCACACTCATTGGTATATGTTTGTACTACTGTCTTTGTAATATATTTAACACTATTCAGTCTTTGTGTTTGTATTTCTGGCCCCACAGGACCACTACAACTTGGTGACGGGATCACAACAACTCGGCGACGAGGATTCTTACGGACCACACGATGATTCTTGAGCACCCCAAAAGGACTGCGTAAAAATTGTCAATATTGATTCAACATTGTAGGCACGAAATTTTATTTTCATCTCATCTTGTTCTGCTCAACAGTTCTTGGTAATGCAAAAAGGTAAACAAAACGAAAAGAGAAAGAAGTAACTAACTTACAGTGAACTTGAAGGCGAGCCGCTAAACTAGGAGAATTATTGATTTTTCGATAAAAGAAAGTACCCGATAAAAGAAAGTACTCGTTTTTTTTTTCATTCACTCAGAGAGTGAATGAAAAGGAACAAAAAAAAAAAACAAGTTATTCATTTTCAATTAATTATTTCTTTACTGAGTGAGTAAGAAACTAACGATTTTATTGCTTTTTGTTATTAAAAAAGTTTTCATTTGAATTTAATTTTTATTCAGGTTAGTCAGTTAAGTGCCATACGTGATACACGCTTGGGCGATCATGTCTCGAAAGAGACATGACTGACTGGGCAGAAGATTATCTCGCAGTAGGTTGCCATTGCTTTCTGCGGTAGACTGGCTGCCGACCAAGGCTATAGAACCCAATCTGTCCTGCTATTTAACCCATAACTGGAAGAAATACCATTCCCAAGGGTATTTGCGCGTAAGTGAATACAATGGATTCAGTTGGAATTCGAACTCGGCTCCCAGATTTCTCGTTCCGAACCGATATCCACTGTACCACAACGCACATCCTCGGGTAATCGTAAATAAAATAAACGTATAAACATGGATAAATTTAAATCCGCTATACTCGAATTTCTAAAATTTCAACTTGAAGAGCAAAACCACCGAAGACTTAAATGACAAAAGCAATTAGAAATTCAAAAGCAAGCTAAAAAAAGAACGGCTTAAATTCCAAAAACAACCTGAACTCAGACACCAGAAACTTGAAAGAAATCCTACTTCAAACTCAAGAGCAAAGAAAATTGCTTAAGCTTTGGACAAATTAGTGAAAACGAAAATGCCTTTTCACAAAAGATGATTTGGTGGCGCAATAGACGCTTTTACGTACATGTAAATTATATTTTGCCTCGTAAAAACAAGAGAATTTACATTCACTGAAGCAATTAAACTTTACAGGCCCTTTTAATCCTAAAACTTCACTCTTTTATATGAGATGGAGATGCATGAATTGAACCAGTAAGATGAAGTGAAGATTTAACAACGTTCGCGTCGGTCGTGATAAAGCATTGCGTCGATTTCAAAGTGTCAGTATTGAATGCAAATAATTTCAAATATTTGATATTTATTCAGGAACTCGTTTTAGCTAAAGACGCTAAAATTAGAGTTCTAAATTAATTGGAAAATGAGCTAAACGTCACTCGCCAACAAATTGCAGAAGACTGTCAGATTCGTAAACGTACAGCAAGATTCGAAAATATCAAGGAATCTGATATAGACCACATAAAAGTACCCGGAAAGAAAAAACCATACAAATTGATTCTCCCTCAAAACCAAACCGATCAAAAAAAGAAACAAAACAATTTGCTTCCTAACCCGTGTTTCGGTTGTGGGTTATTACATTGGTAAAAAGACTGTCCATTACTGGAATAAAAAACGCCTAAATTGTAGCTGTATCGGGCACAAAAGCTCATTGTCGAGCGAGACAAAAAGTTAATAATTAAAAAACAGAAGGCCGGGGGCCAGGTTCGTAACAGGGAAGGAAATCAAGTTTATGTGAGAACTTATACCGAATGTAACATTTCAAGCAAAGACGTTAAAATTAAGGACATTTGTATTTAAAAAAATACAGAAAATCTATTTGGTACAGACTGAATAGAGAAATTTAAAGTGTGGAACATGTCAATTAATTCATTTTGCTAAAAACTGACCACCGAGGCAAATAATTTAGTACAACTTTAAAGTGATGAACTCTTCCGGAAGTTTGTTTCTAGGGGCCTTAGTAGGTGTAAGAAAATGACTGCAAAATTTCAGTTAAAAGATGCTATCCAGTGAGTGTTTAAGAAAAAACGAAATGTGCTTTTCGCCTCTTTACTAAAAATAAATGAGGATCTCGACAGACTGGAATGAATCGGTGTCTTGTCAAAAATTGTGTAGAGTCAATGTGCTTCACCGATCGTATACGTGAAGAAAAACAAACGAGATTCGGGTCTGCGCCGATTTCTCGACAGAGCTTAATACGATATTCAAAGAATATCATTATTCTTTACCTTTTCCGTTTAAGGAAAGTGACGGACTTTATCGTTGTAAATACAAAATGAAAAAACAATTAAGATTCCTTGCGGAATTAATACTAAGTAGCGGGGTTATTTGGAGACTTACCCATATAATACATGAACTCATCAAAGCTGTATATAAGTAGCAGTTCTACTTTGTAGAGTAAGTGCGATACGCAGAGAGTGAGTGCGGAATCTATTCCAGCAGATAACTTAGACAACCAGACTAAATAGTCACACAAATAACTCTCTCATTGGTATATGTTTGTACTACTGTCTTTGAAATATATTTAACACTATTCCCTCTTTATGTCTTTATTTCTGGCCCTAACAGGAACACAACAATGAAATCACAACAATACGCTCTCACACACTGATTGAGCACTCGCGAAGAATGATATACTTTGAAAAAACAGTAGCTACTCTAGCATCTACACATCGTTCATTTAGTAATGAATTAGAACACTCGTAGCTACTGGAGTAGGGCCACTCTGAAAGAATGGTAGACGCTATAAATTTGCCTCCTTCAACCGAGCGCCAATAGCTCAGAGTTAGATGTCAATTCAGTCGGGTTTGAATCCTTGCTGAAAGCAATCGGATGTCTAACCGTGCTGATGAGCTGTGATAGAGCGAAACAGATCTATCTGCGGATCATTATATATATATATATATATATATATATATATATATATATATATATATCAGCATGCAGTGTAGGTATATAAGAATCCAAAGGAGTATCCTGTACATATAGTAGTGGGATAACTCTCTAAGAGAGCTCTAAATATATATGTATATAAATACATATAGAGCAAATATAAGAAAAATTAAGGCAGGCACGTTATTTCATGGTAAATCGGAAGTAGAGGTCTATTTCAGGCGAACCATCATCAGCTTCAGTCTTTCTTGTACAAAGGATTTTATTTATTTCTATCCTTTATAGAATATTTTATCCTTCGTACAGTAAAGACGGAAGCTGATGATGGTTTGCCAGAAATAGGCCATAATTCCGATTTACCATGAAATAACGTGTTTGCCTCAATTTTTCTTTTATATATATATATATATATATATATATATATATATATATATATATATTAGCTACAAAACACTATTCTAATTTTTGTTTGAGTGTTCATAGATGTATGTATCTGCACGGGTATCGGTGCATGTGTATATATGTATATTTACGTTTTTTTATAAAGGAAATGTTAGTAATCCTACACTTTATAGATAGATATGCATTTATAAATCTCGATAATATTACGTCGCTGTATGTCTTTCTTTCTGAATTAAGACAAAGTGAGCGCTTACTAATTCGTTAGAAATTCTTTGAAAATTTGTGCCTCGTCAGCACTTTCCGCTAATCTGATAGTTTTGTTGGCTTGATAATAAGCGACACCTTCTGCTATCGTCACCTTTCCTCTGATTGGCCAGTCTTCACCAGGGTCAGACGTCATCAGAAAATCCCTAACCAAGATATCTCGTCTCTATTTACACACCGACAAAATCGTCTAGCGAAATCACCGCTCTTTTCCAAGCGGAGAAATCAATATTTCTTTAGAATAAACGCGGGCAGTTGAATGCCGTTATCTCTTTAATAATGCCGTTCAACCGGCAGCTAGTTAAAGAGCGGGATGTCGCAGGTTCAAACCCCACATTAGCCCGTTGACAGAAGAGAAAAACGCAACACCTGCAGGTGATTGTCGAGATTGTCAAATTAACGAAGATAGGTTCTTTTTGAGATATGGAGAAAATGGGTAATTAATTAAGCAATTTAATCAAGGAGATTGTCTTCCATCTCTACTATGCCTTTCTTTTTTCTTTTCTCTCTTCCTTTTCTTTCTTTGTTTCTTTCTGTAATTTCATTCCGTGTGCCGTTGCTTCGTTCTTTGCCTATACCTTTGACCTTTATTTGCGCGTCTTATTTTTTTCTCGTTTTTGCCTATTTTCCTTTATTTAACAAAGTGGTTGAGACAGACATTACTTTAGCTATAACTGTTTATGAGCAGTAAAGACGACCATCATAATATACGTCCATATTTTTGCTCGTGAAACAAATAAAATAGGACACAGTAAGACTCCCGTACATGTATATTGAAATAAAATATAAAGTATTTACCACTGGCATGTATAAAAAAAAGCCACCATTTCAAACTCTTGTCCTTTAAAATATGAGAGCCAATGCCCGAAAAAATAGCAAAAAAACAAAAAAAAAAAATTTAAATAGTCAGTCAGTTAAATGCCATACGTGATACACGCTTGTCCAATCATGCCTCGGTAGAGATATGACTGACTGGGCAGAAGATTATCCCGCAGGAGGTTACCATTGCGCTAGACTGGTTACCAGCCAAGGCTATAGAACCTAATCTGTTTTATTATTTAACCCATAACTACAGAGAAGAGACGGTCTTATACCTTTCCTAGGTGTAATTGTGCGTAAGTGAATGCAAGGAATTTAACTGGAATTCGAACTAGGTACCCCGATTTGTCGTTCCGAGTCGATATCCACCGCGCCACAACGCACATAAGTCAGTCAGTTAAGTGCCATACGTGATACACGCTTGGGCGATCATGTCTCGAAAGAGAGAGAGACATGACTGACTGGGCAGAAGATTATCCCGAAGTAGGTTGCCATTGCTTTCTGCGGTAGACTGGTTGCCGACCAAGGCTATAGAACCTGTTCTGCTATTTAACCCATAACTGGAAAGAAGAGACGGATTAATACCTTTCCCAAGGGTATTTGCGCGTAAGTGAATACAATGGATTCAACTGGAATTCGAACACGGCTCCCCGGTTTCTCGTTCCGAGCCGATATCTACTGTACCACAACGCACATCCTACATACTTAAATTCCTCTCCCAAACAGTATTTGCGAGTGAACTGAAACGCATAAAACAGTCATTAGTCAACAATAATTTTTCCCAGCTACATGATTGATAAACAAATTAAATTATTCTTAGAAGTAAATTTAAAAATACACGACACAGTTAATAGAAAATATGACGCAACAAAACCTCAACATATTTTACTAAAAGATGCAGAGTCATGGTTAGCAGCAAGAATTCGCTGCATAAAGAAACGTTAAACATCATATGCCGTAATTACCAAAAAAAAATTTCTACTCCACCAGCTTCTTTTCTCGCACTTTCCTCTTGTGAAATCCCCTTCCGTATACCGGCTTCCCTGACAGCTATAATCTCCAAGAATTAAAATGTAAGGTCAATAATCATCTCCTATCTCTTTGACTCACATCCTTTCTCTCAAGCTCTTTTCTCCATCCACTCCACCCCTATCACACCAGAATTCTCATCCGTCTATTACCCTCTTCCTGACACCGCCTATAACCTACCCCTCTCTCTCATCACCATCTCCCTATATAACCCCCTGCTCAACAGCGGCAGTAAATCTGCCTTGCTTGGGGTGAAATTATTAAAAATAGTTCTAAACAAGCGATGACCATAAAAAAAAATATTTTTAATGTGTGCCTGTATATGAGTAGATGCACCGATTCTTTTAATTTTATTTTTAAAAGTCTTTATTTCGTTGAGTATGTTGCGAACTGAAGAAATTTTAATAAAGAAATCGTGCCCATGAGTAGGATTCGAAACTGCGTCTGCATTTGAGGAAGGACCACCGTCTGATCTGACCTTCATTTGTATTATATTTCTGTGAGCTAGTGAAAGATGACTGACGTCAGAGACAGTGGCCGACAAAAGTGAGATTATATCAAATGCAGCCTGCTCCAGGGGTAGAAAATACAAACAGTGATAAACAAAAGTGTGATGTCGTCAAAGGCAGCCGTCTTCAAAAGCAATAATTAGCGAAAATGATTAATAGATGTGCCTAGCTAGAGATGACAAAATTAAGCCGAATTCGAGAAGGGAAAACAGGTGGAAATTTCAGTTTATATAAGATCGAGTTTTTTTTTTCGAACGAAACGCAGGACACCAAGCAGACTCAGAGAGAGCGTAGGGTAGAGAGAAGAAGAGAAAACAACTCCCGCTAGTCAACGACCTCGCATGTGTGTGATTTTCTCTGACTACAACTTCCCACGCGACCGTCACCGACGAAGCATAAAAATATAAGTTTATATTTTTATATATACGAATTCGTGTTTATCGTTATTCGACAAGGCGATTCTCATCGTAGTTATCAAGAAGAGGCATTGTCCTTCACATTGACAATCACTCGTTCATATTTTCTGGAAAGTTGTTACTGCCAAATTTCTCATAGGAGAAGTAAATGAAGCAATGTCTAAAAGATGTGTTACATACTTTAGCTGGATCTGTATTTAAGCTTGAGTTTTGTTTGACGGCATATCAACCTCTGTGGGTTATTTAATGCCAAAAAGGTTGGGGTGGAAGATATTTTTTTTAATGGTCAGTTATAGTGAGAAGGTTCATTTAGTCAGATTTTAATGAACATTCGTTGTTTTTATTCTATTTTATTTTAGAAAACTGAAAATGTCTTCAAGTTTTGTATTCAAAAATGTTTTGTTGAGAATATTTTTTTTCCTTCAAAAATGTATATTTTTCTATAAAAGTCTATTTTTAAGTATATATTTCTATAAAAGTGTATTTTTATACTTTCATGGTGTTTTGACCCTCATTTAGGGGTTACAATTTGACCATAGCTGGGACCCTAACAGCTGCTACCACTCCGGGTCAGAGTGGACCTGAGAACAGCAGCAATTATGAGGTGATTTCAAATCTCCTCACAAACTCCCAATTAGAGGCATTGCTGCCGGATGCAGTTCACCGTCATGCCCAGGACACGCTGAATCTGTACAAACAACGAAGGTTTGTATGGAGCAGAAGAGAAGTCAGAGAGAGTCGCGCTCACGAGTAGGCCGCCGGGAGTCGATAGCCAGTGGAAGTTCTCTGTCTTCAGTCCCAAAAATTCTAGACTTTATATAGTCGTAAAACATTCACGCATTTTTGCTTTGTCCGCTTGCTGCTTTATTGATTTAAATACGGCTGGATGTATATGTCAATCATACCTTGCTTTTCAAGCCTGTTGTCGTTGATTCTTTGCGATTTCATATCATCTACGCCCGGATATATCTGTTAATCATCCTTGTACTTTGTTGACTTTACCTGCGGCCGTATGTCTCTGCAGATTACTTCTGCTTTTCAAGGAAATATGTTACAGAAGAATGGTCTTATTTTCTATGAGAGTGGTTCCTACTGCAAAAGGGGAGGCAGTGTACACATTTTCGTAAAGAGAGAGCAAGTTTGGCATAATGTTTTAGATTATGATTTTTTTTTTTGTATAAGCATATCGCCCCAAGCAAGGCAGTTTACTGCCACTGGTGCGCTGGGGGTTAGTTAGGAGGAAAGTTATGAGAAAGAGTGACATATTTATACGGGGTGTCAGAAAGTGGGTAAGAGAATGATGTGGATATTGATGAGAGTGAAGTAGACTGAGAAAAGAGCACGAGAGAGAGAGAGAGAGGATGCAAGTTAGTGAGATAGGAGATGACGACTTTACGTTTAAATTCTTGAAGGTTGTAGCTGTCGGGGAAGCAAGTAAACGGAACGAAATTCCACAGGCGGGAAGTGCGAGAAAAGAAGCTGATGGAGTAGAATTTGCCTTTACATTTTATTAGTTTCACAGTAAAATGGTGGGACCTCGTTGCTAATCTTGTGGTTCGAGTAAATTCATATATATGGGCACCAGTGACCTAAGTTCATCGGAGCAGAAGCCGTGAAAGTATTTGTAGAAGAGACACAGGGAAGCCACATTGCGCAGATGTGAAAGAGTCTGTATCTGAGCTGCCAAGTCAGGATCGATCACATTACAGATTATCCGTTGGATTTTATCAAGGACCCCTAGGCTCTAGGTGGATTGTCGTCGTCGTCATCTTGCGGCCATTAGCCGAGATAGAACTCACTACACCCCTCCAGTATTCCCTGTGAATTGTAAACCTGGCGCAGTTTTTTAATGCCTTTTCCAAGGGTACCAGTGCTAAGTAGATGCAGGGTACTCAACTAGAATTCGAACTCGGCTCACCGATTTCTCTTTCCAAGCCGATATCCACTGCACCACAACGCACATCCGTCATATCTGGTTGGGTGATCCTGCCAGCCTAGGTGTCTAGCAGGATCACCCGACCAGATATGGCAGCAGTATTCAATGCACAGGCGGATGGTAGATTTATAGATGTGCAGAATGGTTTCAGACGGGAAAAAACTTCCTGGCCCTGCACAGAGAACCGACTATCTTAGTAGCGGAGTATAATCATTATATGTTTTGCTATTCGTACCAACGGATCTGCTTTATGGTGCTGCCTGTGTGTGTGTGTGTCTGTGAGTGTGTGTATCCGTTACCTATAGACTACGAAACGGCTGAACCGATTTTCTTGAAAATTTAAACAGTTGTACTATAAGCGTCTGCGAGTGTTCGTATCTAGGTTTTGTGTCGAGGTACCTCCGATAAATATCGAAAATCGATAATCGAAAAATCGGGTTATAGAAAGAGTGGTCCGATTTTAATCAAATTTGATACACTCATAGACAAAGACATAAGAAACGATATTCAGAAGTTTCAAGGTTGCATTTTTTACAATAGTGGAGAAAATCGATTATATATATATATATATATATATAAAAGGCAAGATGTTTGTGTGTGTGTCTGTTTATCTATCTGTATGTGCTTTTATAAAAATCCACAATTTTTATCTGATTCTCACTAAACTTCACACAAATATACTTTCGGACCATGGATTCGTTTTAAAGCTTTCATTACACCCGAGCAACGCCGGTTTATACTGCTAGTGAGACATCGAAATCGAAGAGCCAAGTTCGAATTCCAGTCAAAATCACTTAAACGAAAATACCCTTGTGAAAGTGTAATAATCTGTCAAATTCTGTCTGCAACTATGAATTAAATCGCAGGGCATGGTTGTATAGCTTTGGTTGGCAACCAGTCTACCGAAGAAAGTAAAGGCAACCCTCTGCGGGAAAATCTTCTGCACAGTAACTCATGTCACTTTCGAGACGTAAAGCAATTGACTGACTAATTCCAACCAACATGCTTAGCTAAATGAACATGGAAGAGAAAGTTTTTGTGAAATGGTTTTTGTTTTTTTTTGTTTTTTAGGCGATGATGGTTTTCCATAGTTTTTTCTCCTTTATTTTCTGTGAATTGCAATGCATGCGTCGGAAAATTAATTGAGTGTTATTCTATAACCTTCTTATTCGTTTTTTCTACTCATAGATTGTTACACATCTATGAACTACCGTTCTATTTAACCCATATTAAGTGTTACTATTAGAGAATACCAATCATAATTTACACTACTACACTATAGTTTGAGTTAGAAAAAAACGTAATCACGCGTAAGATAAATGGCTTCCTTTCTGTTTTCATGTCAGCTTTTCATTTACCTATTCTTCGTCGATTAACTTACCGTTGCTCTAACCAAAGTGCAATAAGAAAAAGATGTTCTGTTTTTTGTTTGTGTTTTTGTTTTTTTATGAGGCCCGATCAGCGAAAAGACATGTCAAGGTGAAAATTTTCATTTTTGTCAGATTTTAATTCACACACACACACACACACACACACACACACACACACACACACACACACACACACACACACACACACACACACGCTGTCACACCCTGACAGCGTGTGCGTGTGTGTTTAGTTCAGCACTCTGGAAGTATTGTAAACTTTGAAAAAAACAGTAGCTACTCTAGCATCTACGCATCGCTCATTCAGTAATGAATTAGAGCACTCTGGCTATTGGCGCATGATACATCATACGCTAAACGTCTGCCTCTTTCTACCGAGCGCCCATACTGTTAAATATAAGAGACAATGAATGTCTCATAGCCCAGAGGTTGAATGAGCTGTGAAACATACTGTGAAACGTACTGATGAGCTGTGAAACAGATCTCTCTGCGGATGACTATATATATATATATATATATATATATATGTACGTATATATATATATAGTGTATAGAGGCAGCAAATAATTTTCTAAACATATACTGTTAAATATAAGAGACAATGAATGTCCCATAGCCCAGAGGTTGAATTGCCGACTGACGCCAATTCGGTCGGGTTTCACTCCTGGGTTAAAAAGCAATCGGATGTCTAACCGTACTGATGAGCTGTGAAACAGATCTCTCTGCGGATGACTATATATATATATATATATATATATATATATGTATGTACGTATATATATATATAGTGTATAGAGGCAGCAAATAATTTTCTAAACATATACTGTTAAATATAAGAGACAATGAATGTCTATTATGTTTAATCCTGAGCCGTTCTAAACGTCGTATTTCGTCTTTAATTTCAGTTGAAAATAAAGGCAAAAATTCTCCAACATTGGGATAATTTTTATTAATTTGGTTCTAAGCTTTCGGCTCACATGAGCCATCTTCAGAGAGGTTATTAAGACAGTAACATAATAACATCCACAATCACCGACGATTTTATTTTGTGTTGACATAAAACTCCGCTAAGTATTTTTGGTAACTGATGCCGTTGTAATAACGTAGTAGACATTCAGTGTCTCTTATATATATATATATATATATATATATATATATATATATATATATTAAGAAAGCTGGAAGGTACAGGAAGAAAGAATGATGCGAAGAAAGAAAGGGAGAAAAAAAGGTCTATTAAAGTAAATAAAAAGAAAAAAAACATTAAAAGAAAAAGAAAAAAAGAAAGATAGGGAGAAAGAAGGAAAGAAAAGGCTATTGGAGTAAATAAACAAGAAAAGCAAATCGGAAAAAACGAATAAAAGAAAGAAATAAAAAAGAATTATAGTGTGAAAGAAAGAAAAAAGGAAGAACCGTCTATTTGAGTAAATAAGAAAAGCAAAGACCAGAAAGATACAAACGATAGAAAAAGAAACAAAAAAGGTACAAAAGAAAGAAAGAAAGAAAGGGTGTTGGTTAAAGAAAGAAGAAAGAAAGAAAGAGCTTTTAGTTCAAATAAATGAGAAAAGCAAAGACTGAAAAAAAATAGAAAGAAAAAAGAAAATGGTTAGAAAGAAAGAAAGAAAGCAAGAAAGAAAGAAAGAAAGAAAGGCTGTTGGTTAAAGAAAGAAAGAAAGAAAGAAAGAAAGAAAGAAAGAAAGAAAGAAACAGCTTTTAGTTCAAATAAATGAGAAAAGCAAAGACTGAAAGAAAAATAGGAAGAAAAAAGAAAATGGTTAGAAAGAAAGAAAGAAAGCAAGCAAGAAAGAAAGGGCTGTTTGTGAAAGAAAGAAAGAAAGAAAGAAAGAAAGAAAGAAAGAAAGAAATATATTAGTCATTTCATGTCTGGTAAGGCGATAATTCCATTAGTACGCAGGGCGTTACAGAGAGTGAAAGCGATAAAAATCACTGAATGTAGGATGAATTGAAGAAATGATAGAAGATTAACGTAATTCGAGGAGATATAAGATGGTCATTGTCGTTGTGTTTGAATTTTTGAAAATTATAATTACCAGAGAGTTCCACAGGTAGGAATTACAAGACAAGAAACTATTGGAGTAGTCGGTTGCATTTAGCTATTCCTACCGTAAACCGGGGTATAAGGACCTAGATTCCAAACTTGTATCACTCTTATATTCATGTAGTCAGTGCAGCAAAAATGCTGGTCAAAGCAGTTGCCTTGAAAATAATTGACAGAGAGAATCTACTCTAATAAGAAAGTGAATGATGTCGATATGCCTGATCATGATCAATTACATTGCAGATCCTACTTTGGATTTTGTGGAAAACCATGAAATGAAGAGTAAGATCTTCCGACCAGATATGGCTACAGTGTTCAATGCACGGGCGAATAGTAGATTTGTAAATGTACAAGATAGATTACTATGGACGGGAAAGGTTTTTCATGCGACAATAGATATTTTACAGGTTATTAATATTTCTACTAAAAAAGAATAGTTGGACACAATTAAAGAATTTATTGGTCATAAAATGGGAGATCAGTTTTCTATTGTTATGAAGTAATAAACAGATCCCCCACTAATTACTGCTTATTAATATAATGATATAATCCATCTCTTATCACTCCAGCTATGAGCTAAATGCAAGATAGATTGGGTTCTATAGCATTGGCTGGCAACCATTCTAACGCAGAAAGCAATGGCAACCTACTGCGGGATAATCTTCTGCTAAGTCAGTTATGCCTCTTTCAAGACATGATCGCCCAAAGCGTGTATCACGTATGGCACTTAACTGATTGAATGCATGCTCATTTAACCCTTTCATTTTTGTACCCATTTTCTTTAGTTTAATTCGCCATCCTCTTCCCATTTAAGTCAGTTAAGTGCCATACGTGATACACGCTTAGGCGATCATGTCTCGAAAGAGACATGACTGACTATGAAGAAGGTTGCCATTAGTTTTTTGCGGTAGGCTTGTTTTCAAACAAGGCTATAGAAACTAGTCTGTCTTACTACATATCGCATAGCTGGTGGGAGAAGCAATGGCTTAATACCCTACCCAAGGGTATTTAGGCGTAAATGAAAGCAAATATTTCGACTGGAAACCGAATTCGGCCCTCTGATTTCTCGTTTCGAGGCGATATCCACTGCACCCATCCACTGCACCCCATCCATTGCACTGAATAGATTGCTAAAACTATAATACTCAATAAATAAAAAAAGATCTAGTGACTTATCTGGTTGACCAGATCAATATTTTCACGTCGAAACACTCGTCAGCGCCAGATGTTGGATGATTTTGTTGAACTGATTATATCAGATTTATTATAGACTTTTCTGAACGAGAACTAGTTCTAACTGCAAAATTTAAGAAAAATTCACAGACTAGATTAATTATTTAAGGTTATGTTCAGGTAATATATATATATATTAATGCAGGTTTCATTGAATAATATAGACAAGTTTTGTCTATTAATTTTGTGTAGGATCCGTTCATACCGTCTGATATACTTGATGGTGATATCGTTAAAAGACAACAAAAAATCACAGTAATTGTTGATTTTTTTATCGGGTCTAAGCTTTCGGCTCACATAAGCCATTATCAAATAGTAAATAACACACAGTAAACATAGAACATTTAAGTTATTAACAATAAAGAGAATTAATAATAATGGCTTATGTGAGCCGAAAGCTTAGACCCGATAAAAAAATCAACAATTACTGTGATTTTTTGTTGTCTTTCAACGATATCACCATCAAGTATATCAGACGGTATGAACGGATCCTACACAAAATTAATAGACAAAACTTGTCTATATTATTCAATGAAAGCTGCATTAATGAAAAATGCTGCCAAAATACACACACACAATATATATATATATATATATATATATATAACTTTAATCCAAAAGGAAACGCAGGTAGGTAAATCCCAAAAACTCGATCCTAATTAATATTAATTACATTAATATTAAAATTGATCACAGTGAAGGGCTCAATGCAGTTTATATTCAAATTAAAGAGCCAATTATAAAATAAAACAAAATTTCGATGTTCAAATACGTTGAATAGACATTTCTACGAGAAAAACACTAAACGCGTCTTTAGCAACGAACTTTACTCAATATATATATATATATATATATATATATATATATATATATGTGTGTGTGTGTATGTGTGTGTGTGCGACGTGTGTGTATCTCGGCAGAAAATTTTCTTTTAGACATGTCAGATTAAATAAACTGAAAACATTGTGTCCGCTTATTTTTAATAAAATCCGTTCATACTAACGGATAATCTTTCAGGTCTTATAATTGAAAGATGTCAAAAATGAGTCTGAATAGGTAAACTAAATAAATTAAAAAATTGTATATATATATATATATATATATATATATATATATATATATATATATTCCAATATTTTTGGAATTTTTTCAGTGCTCGGTAAAAATTTATTAAAAAGGGAAAGAAAGAGGGAAGAAAAGATCAGAAAATGAGAAGAGAAATCACGAAAAGGAAAAGAAAGAGGAAAAGGAAATTTACAGAAGAGATAGAAAGTGAAAAGAAAAATAAGGGACATAATGAAGAGAGGAAAGAGCCAATGGAAATGCCTAAGAGAGAGAAATTTTAAATTTTGACCGGAAGTTTCTCTCTCTTGGCCATTAACTTAATCATGAAGGCATGAAGGGGTTTCGGCTAGTTTTTACCCTTTTAAAACTTTTCAACTTGAAACAAATCTCATCACTTGATAAGACACGAGTAGTGTCAAAACAAAATAGCTAATTTTGTAGTTATATTATAACATATTTATGTCATAATTTACAAATATATATATGTATATATACTAGCAGTATAGTCCGGCGTTGCTCGGGTGTAATGAAAACTTTAAAACTAATCCATGGTCCTAGAGCTCAGACTCTTTGGAGGTTGGCACGAAAGACTAAAAAGCAATATTTGTTTCCAGTTAAAGCAAAACCGTAGACTGAAAGGAAAATGAATGCATGTAAGTCAAATTTTGGTTTCCTGGTATGAAATAAGTCTTTTCTTTCGTAAACTGAATTTTCAAGGATGAATAAGTCCTCTGAGTAAACGGTATCATCGCTGAGACAAAGAACAAAGAACTACAATTATACATACTTAGAGCCAAACCCGAAGCAAAAACTAAAATAAAAGGGCTGAAAAAATACAGACATACAGGCAGATAAACAGACACACACACAAACATCTTGCCTTTTATTTATATATATATATATATTATCGATTTTCTGCACTATTGTAAGAACTGCAACCTTGAAACTTCTGAATATCCTTTCTTATGTCTTTGTCTATGAGTGTATCAAATTTGATTATAATCGGATCACTCCTTCTATAACCCGATTTTTTTCGATTATCGATTTTCAATATTTATCGGGGGTACCTAGACACAAAACCTAGCTAAGAACACTCGCAGACGCTTATAGTACAACTGTGTAAATTTTCAAGAAAATCGGTTCAGCCGTTTTGGAATATATAGGTAACGGACACACACGCACATACACACACACACACTCATAGACAAAGTTTAATTTATAAATAAGTTTATATATATATATATATATATATATATATATATATATATATATATATATATATAATGCTTGCCCTTAGCTCAGAGGTAGAATCGCCGACTGACGATAATGACTATATATATACATATATTTAAGTATAGTGTACCCATGGATGGAATAAATTTCCGTATTTAAGAAAGGCTATTCTTCAAAAAGTGCTCAATAAAAATTACAGCGAATAATATATATTTAATTTCATGGCAAAACTACGTGATATCACTGCAAAAATTGCTATTTTGTTTCGACACTGCCTGTGTTTTATCAAGTGATTGTGCTGATAAAGAGATTTAAAAGATTAAAAAGTACGCCCCCGCCCAAAAGGGGAGATATTCTTACGTATTCTGTGATGTCCAATCGAAATACTAGTAATTTCTTATGCTATAAATCATATATATATATATATATATATATATATATAGATATAGATATAGATATAGATATATATATATATAGAGAGAGAGAAAAAACAGAGAGGGAAAGATAATATATACTGTATAATATATATAATATATATCTATAGTGATTTGCTAGGTGTAGCTCCGATGTGTTAGAAGGTCGCAAGTGTGGAATATCTTTATAATCAATTATATATATGGGAGAAAGAGGGGAAATATATATTATTTTTATATGGATTTATTTTAAGTTTCAGACGTTTTTAATTTTCATCACCATCTTTTTATTTTTTCATTTCATTCCAATTTTTTTTTGTCTTCACGACCGAAATCAATTTCTCCAATTAACTTCAAGCCGATATCCAACCATTAAAACTTATTCTTTTCCAACCGCTCACTTTTCTGCTCTTTTTTTTTTTTTTTTTTTTTGCGTTTATTGTACCTTCTCTCTCATTCTCATTCCTTTACGTTCTGTCTACTTTTTCGGCAGCTAAACTCAGTTTAACTGCTGTTATTCTATTTTATTTTTATTTTTTGTTATTATCTTTTTCAAGCCTCTAGCTGCGGGCAACAGAAAACGATGTGATCTCACGTCGTCGTAATTACATCACGTCAGAGCGACATCTAGCGGCTCAAGGGCAGTGCACTCCGCCTAAACAATATCTCGACCGCCTTTAGACAGGTCGAATCAGTGCTAAGAAAGTACGCCGTGATACGAGTGCAGAGAATGTGTGTTTGCGCGGACAAGCTAATTAATTTTTTGAGTGCCAACATGTACTTGCCTGTCCGCTAGTAAGTTCATCTATCTATCTATCTACTTCAGTCAGTTCAAATCTATCTATCTATCTATCTATCTATCTATCTATCTATCTATCTATCTGTACTGTGCAAAGTTAAAAAATTTGCACATACATACACACACACATATATAGTAAATCATCGAGCTTTATATTCGACCTCAACAGAATGCAGGAAGCACTGGACGGCCGTTTCGTCCTATATTTGGGACTCATCAGCAGTGCGCATCCACTACCAGGAATCGAACCCAGACAGTCTAGGTAATGAAGCTGATGTTATACCGACTGCACCACGGGCCCTGGTGACGAAGAGGTAACGAAACGGCCGTCCAGTGCTTCCTGCATTCTGTTGAGGTCGAATATAAAGCTCGATGATTTACTTAATAATTGTTCAAATCCTCCTACTTCTTGAATTATGTCTCTGTGTGCTTCAACCACGAAACACGCTATGGATTTAGCGGCTTGGTTGCGGAAGTCGTTGCTTGGGGAGGCACTATCCTATGGGTAAAGGAGCTTGGATTAGTTCCACCACGGAATTCGTGAATAGCGGCGCACTTCATTGAGCTTAATTCGTTACCTCTTCGTCACCAGGGCCCGTGGTGCAGTCGGTATAACATCAGCTTCATTACCTAGACTGCCTGGGTTCGATTCCTGGTAGTGGATGCGCACTGCTGATGAGTCCCAAATATAGGACGAAACGGCCGTCCAGTGCTTCCTGCATTCTGTTGAGGTCGAATATAAAGCTCGATGATTTACTTAATAATTGTTCAAATCCTCCTACTTCTTGAATTATGTCTCTGTGTGCTTCAACCACGAAACACGCTATGGATTTAGCGGCTTGGTTGCGGAAGTCGTTGCTTGGGGAGGCACTATCCTATGGGTAAAGGAGCTTGGATTAGTTCCACCACGGAATTCGTGAATAGCGGCGCACTTCATTGAGCTTAATTCGTTACCTCTTCGTCACCAGGGCCCGTGGTGCAGTCGGTATAACATCAGCTTCATTACCTAGACTGCCTGGGTTCGATTCCTGGTAGTGGATGCGCACTGCTGATGAGTCCCAAATATAGGACGAAACGGCCGTCCAGTGCTTCCTGCATTCTGTTGAGGTCGAATATAAAGCTCGATGATTTACTTAATAATTGTTCAAATCCTCCTACTTCTTGAATTATGTCTCTGTGTGCTTCAACCACGAAACACGCTATGGATTTAGCGGCTTGGTTGCGGAAGTCGTTGCTTGGGGAGGCACTATCCTATGGGTAAAGGAGCTTGGATTAGTTCCACCACGGAATTCGTGAATAGCGGCGCACTTCATTGAGCTTAATTCGTTACCTCTTCGTCACCAGGGCCCGTGGTGCAGTCGGTATAACATCAGCTTCATTACCTAGACTGCCTGGGTTCGATTCCTGGTAGTGGATGAGCACTGCTGATGAGTCCCAAATATAGGACGAAACGGCCGTCCAGTGCTTCCTGCATTCTGTTGAGGTCGAATATAAAGCTCGATGATTTACTTAATAATTGTTCAAATCCTCCTACTTCTTGAATTATATATATATATATATGTGTGTGTGTGTGTGTGTGTGTCTGTGTGCGTGTGTCTGTGTCTGTGCGTGAGTGTGTTCGTCTGTGTATGTTGATATTCCGTGAATGCTACTGTTGTGATATAACCCAGTAGTACTTGCAGCGTGTTCTGGTCATCGGAGCCTCTTCTATAAATATTTTCACGGCTTCTGCTCTAATGAACTTAGATCCCTGGTGCCACCCAGGTATGAATTTACATGATCTACTAGATTAGCAACTAGGTCCCACCCTTTTACAGTGAAACCGATAAAGTGTAACCGCAGTTTCTACCTGTGGAATTCCCTTCCTTATACATGCTTTCCTGACAGCTACAATCTCCAGGAATTTAAATGTAGGGTCAATAAACATCTCCTTTCACACTAACTCATATCCATTCCCACAAGCTCTTTTTCCATCGACTCCATCCACACTCTCGGTATCCTCATCCGTCTATTACTCTCATCCCCTCTTTCTCATCACTTTCCCCTATGTAACCCCCTGCGCAACAGAATGCCTTGCTTGGGGGTGAGATGATTATATATATATATATATTATATATATAGGCATTGACGTAAATTGATAAATATACATATGTGGAGGGTGTGCATATGTATAGCATTCGATTGCGTTATAAAAACCGACTCCCATAATGGTGTTTTCGCAATGACTACCAATTTAACCTCTTCAAGTCTAGGCTTAACTGTTAACATTCCAACATATCCTCAGAAACTGGACTCCATACCGCGTTCTCCTACCGTGCATCCTTATGTATAGGTGAATATTTATGAATGTGTTATGGTGCCTCCCTACGAGAAATGGACTCTTCCTCTCACTAGATATAATTACCTGCGTGACTTCCGTAGACAGTTAAAGGCAGTCAAGCTAAAGCTATCAATTAGTAAGGCAATAAGCAGCGTAACTCTACCGTTCGGGCTCACTTATTTCTATTTACTCAATTATTAACACTTACTTTGTACGTGTTTTTGTTATACTAATATACTCTTTTGAACCTATCTTCTATTTTCTCTCTCTTACTTCCGAAAAAAACGGTCAATGTAAATTGGCGACGAAGATTTGCGCTAAGATTTACCACAACAAATTGGCCACGAAGTTCCACAACAGAATGCAAATGTGTCTCTCTGTCTCTGTCTGTCTGTATGGCTGTCTTTATATATATATATATATATATATATATATATATATATATATATATATTCGTTTCATGCACTTTATATATATATATATATATATATATATATGCGAAAATATATACACACATAGTGATATTTATCAATTTATCTGTTATTAAATACATCATATTTGAATAGATGTATATGTATGTATCTATACAGCCTGTCAATATTTTAATGATGCTTTTATATTGTTTATTCTTTCTTGCTTGCTTTCTTTTTTCTTAACTTTTTTCTATCTATCTATCTATCTATCTATCTATCTATCTATCTATCTATCTATCTATCTATCTATCTCCGTCTTTTCACTATCTATCTATCTATCTCTCTATCTATCTGTCTATCTATCTATCTATCTATCTCCGTCTTTTCACTATCTATCTATCTATCTATCTATCTATCTATCTATCTATCTATCTATCTCCGTCTGTTCATATCTATCTTGGTCTGTTCATATCTATCTAGTCTCGGAGACGGTACGCGGGAAAAGTCAAATCCAAACATCTGTCAATCCTCAAGACATTCTGAAAAACTTGATGAATTACTCAAATTATTTTAATTTCAACGTGGTGCTCGCTGCTATATTAACTATGCTATTCACCTCTTTTCTACCGGCGCTAAAATTCTTACAATTGATTTAATGCTGATTATCAATTCATACGCACGATTTTGAAAGAGTGACACGGCTCAATTTGCTGCTGCGAGCGTGCACGGGCGCGCGCACGCGCATACACACACACACACACACACACACACACACACACACACACACACACGCACGCACACACATACACAAACACATACACAAACACCCCCCCCCCGTCAGTGAAACTGGGACTGGCGAACCGAGTTCAAATGCTGCAAGTGAGCTGTGCTCATTTTCGCACAAATATCTTCGCAAAGTACCAACGCGAATCTCCGTACCCCACCCAATATTTAATAATAAAGAAGACTGAGCTCTCTAGCCTTGGATGGTAACAAGTTTAACAGAAACATGTCATTTAATTCAAAAGTAGTTGTGCGAGATGCTGGAAATTCTATTCCTTAAAATCTACGGAACCCATAGCAAAAATGCACCCACCGTGTCATGCGTTTGTGGCCCATAGTCCAAAAAGAAACTTTACAACGACCTTGGGAATTTAGTAGATGAACTATATTCCTCTCCGTATTTCGAAAATACCAGAAATGTTTCTTCGAATGAAACACTGGAAACTATGCGTTTGTTGTTTCAAAAGTGCAGCGGAGAATATTCGTTTCATGCACTCAATTAAATTTCCATGGAAATAAATTTGGGAAAAGCCTCGCTTCTATATTTGTATTCAAGATATAGAATACTGTTGTCATATCTGGTCAGGCGCCCCTACAATTAATCTCAGGGTTCTCGACAGGCTCCAAAAAAGTATCTGCAATGTGATAGGTCTCGACTTGGCAGCTCAACTCCAGCTTCTTTCTCACCGGCCAGATGTGGCTTTTGTCTTTTCTACAAATATTTTCATGGCTTCTGATCCGATGAAATTAGGTCACTGGTGCTCCCTTCACAAGAATTTTACTCAATCAACCCGACTAGCAACAAGGTCCCACCCTTTTACAGTTAAATCAACCAAATGCAGCTGACATTTCTACTCCAACAGCTTCTTTTTCCGCAAACCCGCCTGTGGAACTCCTTTCCGTATAGTTGCTTTCCTGGCGGCTAAAACCACCAGGAATTTAATTGCAATGGCAATTCCCATCCCTTAATCACTTGACTCCAGTTCTTTCTACATCACCTCGTATATCTTCTTCTTTTCCTTTCTCTCTACTTTCGCAAATGTCTTCACGCCTGTGTTCCTATCCTTCTCTTGCCCTTTAACTGACACACCCTGTAACTGGTTTGTCCTTCTCTTCACTCTCCTCCTGTCTAAACTTTTGCTATTATGTAGCCTCTGCGCATCAGTACCGTCTTGCTTGAGGTGAAACGAGTATATATATATATTAAGACCTTGAATAAGTTCTTGCTGAAGTTTTTATGAAAAGTAAATTTTTTTTCTACAACTTAGTAAAAAAGATGTCACTAAAAATATTGTCCATCGCTAGCCACAAATTTTCTCATCTTTCTCGCAGTATTTGAATGTTTTGAGGCTAACCATGAGTCGACCCAGTTTTCGGCATCTTCATAAGTGTTGGGGATCACCCCTTTTTACACATAAGATTGAACTCGTCTGATGTGTACATATAATCCTGCCTATACAGAGAACTGAGTAGTCGCAAAGCTGCTACATATTCACTGTCAGCGCTCTGCCTTCGGGTAGAGGGCGCTCTCTGCTTTCGAGCAGAGAGCAATAACCCAGTCGTGGTTCCTCCGAAGCAGGCAAAAATAGACAGCCATTTTTTGGCCGGGCCATATAGCCCGGAAATACCAGTCATAACTGACCATGTGTCACATATTGCCCTTACTGGGAGGGACAGCTAAATAATGTAGTCGCAAAGCTGCTACTTATTCACTGTCAGCTCCTTGCCTTCGGGTGGAGAGCGCTCTTTGCATTCGAGCAGAGAGCACTAATTCAGTCGTAGTTCCGCCGAAGTGTAGAATCACGACTGGGTATCGATAGACAGCTATATTTTGGCCGGGCTATATGGCCCGGAACACCCACTTATTACTGACCTTGTGTCACATGTTACCCTTAGTGGGAGGGCCAACTAAATATTGCAGTTTCAAAATGTAGTTGTTGAGTTGTAAGCAATTGCTTAGTTGGTTAGTAAGTTAGTTCAGAGTAAGTTGGAGCTGTTTCAATATAGACTCATTACCCGGACCTACTGTTTCACTTCAAGACTGTATATAAATATTTCTACTAATAGTATTCCTGAATTGGCTAACCCGTGTTCCAGGCTGTATATTTTGTTCAATATAACTTACATTTTCTATCTCCATTTCTGTTTTTGTTATTTATTATTTTGTGTAGTTTCTCATCCGGAATCCACAACAATAAAAATGAAAGAACCGCTAAACCAGGCCATGTGCCATTGACCGAAACAAATAATAATCAGACAGGTAAATGTCTGGTGGATATGGTGGGTGGGGTAAATAATATTGCATTTAAATTCCTGAAGGTTGTAGCCGTCAGGAAAGCAAGTATATGGAAGGGAGTTCCACAGGCGGGAAGTGCGAGGAAAGAAGCTAATGGAGTAGAATTGCCGGCTGCATTTGGCTGATCTAAATCTAAATGGGTGTGACTTGTTGCCATTCTGGTTGCACAAGTAAATTCATGTGGCAGGGGTACCAGTGACTGAAGTTCATCGGATCAGAAGCCATGAAAATATTCGTAGAATTGACAGAGTGCACCTCAAATAAACTGAAGTAAATTCTTCTATCTACAGCATCCCTCCAAGACACCCCAATTTCCTATATCGAGTAGCTTTTAAACAGGTTTTCTTTAATTGCTAAAGCACACCCCGCTACCCGTTTTGCCATATATTCAGCTATGCTCGTGGGATAGGTGGCTCGCTGCCTTCCCGTATCTTTTATTCCCTCAACATGCCCCGTGAGTGTTAAGTTTTCTACGCCCTCCTGCCTCAATTACAGTTCAAGAAATTTCAACTGTATTTTCCAAATTCTGCGTTGGTGTGTTCTTTCTGTTGCAATTTTATTCAAGACATCGTTGTGGCTTACTCTACCCGTCCATGGAATGCTCAGTATTCTTATGTAGAACCATATTTGTGCTGCGTAAAAAGGGCAGGCAGCCCCAAATGCCAAATACAGACCGGGGATACTAAAATCAAGCCGGTACAAAAATTTAAATAATTTAAAGTGTTCTAACAGAAGACGGAAAGTGCGACACAGAGATCCGAAAGCGAATTGGCATGGCGAAGGAAGCATTCCAGAAATTGAGTAAAGTATTAAGAAACAGGACAATTTCGCTAGAAACCAGGAAGAGAGTACTGGATTGCTATGTGATGTCTGTCCTTCAATATGGTAGTGAATGCTGGACAATATCATCGAAGATGAAGGAAAAACATGAAGCAGCAGAAATGTGGTTCTACAGAAAGATTGAGCATGTGAGCGATGATGAGGTTTTGAAAAGGAAATTAATACTGAGCATCAGGAGGAAACAGCTAAAGTTCTTGGGACATGCAATGAGAAAGGAGGGCTCAGAGAACCTCATACTAACAGGCCATATAGAGGGAAAAAGAGACAGAGGAAAGCAGCGGATAACATATTGAAGAACCTGATCGAGGGTTGCATGGTGTAACAGGAGAAAGCCGTCTAAGAGGTACCAGGAATAGGGAGATGTGGAAAGCCATGATTGCTTACGTCCTGAAAGAACAGGGCTAGAAGAAGAAGTCGAAGAAGAAGAAGACGAAGAAGAAGAAGAAGACGAAGAAGAAGAAGAAGAAGAAGAAGACGAAGAAGAAGAAGAAGACGAAGAAGAAGAAGAAGACGAAGAAGAAGACGAAGAAGAAGATGACGAAGACGAAGAAGAAGACGAAGAAGAAGAAGACGAAGACGAAGAAGAAGAAGACGAAGAAGAAGAAGACGAAGAAAAAGATGACAAAGACGAAGAAGAAGAAGACGAAGAAGAAGATGACGAAGACGAAGAAGAAGACGTTAAGGAGAAAACGAAGAAGAAGATGACGAAGACGAAGAAGAAGAAGACGAAGAAGAAGAAGAAGACGAAGAAGAAGAAGAAGACGAAGAAGAAGATGACGAAGAAGAAGAAGAAGAAGAAGAAGAAGAAGACGAAGACGAAGAAGAAGAAGAAGAAGAAGAAGAAGAAGTGGCGAGATTGTCCAAAATCCACTGCTATATAAGAGGATTTATAGAGGACAGCAATCTAGTAGTCTTTTCTTGTTCTTCTTTCAGTTTCTTCGCATCTTCACATTTTATTTTCTATCTAACCCACAAATTTACTCTGCCTCTTGGGACTTAGTCAACGTAAGTCATATTTGAAATCAAATTTGAATATCCCCAGAGTGGGTTACAATATAATTTGATGATTAAACGTCCTCGTTTGTTTCATACTTCATGATAAATCGGGGTAGAATTGTCCATCTAAAATAGAAATAAAGAAAGAAAAAGTCAAACAAACGATTATTAAAGGAGAAAGAAAAAAGAAAGAAAGAAAGAAAGAAAAAATTTTCTAAAAGAGAAATATAGAAAAAGTCAAACGAACAATTATTACAGGAGAAAAGAAGAGCAAAACAAGAAGAAAGAATAGTTATATCCTGAAGAAAGAAAGAAAGAAAGAAAGAAAGAAAGAAAGAAAGAAAAATAAATGAATAAATAAAGAAAGAAAGAAAATAAGATCCTTAGAAAATAAAAAATAAAAAAATAAAAAGTAAAACGAACAATTATTACAGGAGAAAGAAAGAAAGAAAGAAAGAAAGAAAGAAAGAAAGAAATATTCTAAAAGAGAAATAAAGAAAAAGCAAAACTAACAATTATTATAGGAGAAAGAAAGAAAGAAAGAAAGAAAGATCCTAAAAAGAAATAAAGCAAGTAAAAGTAAAACGAACAATTTTTACAGGAGAAAGGAGAACGAAACAAGAAAAAGGGCAGAAATATGTTGAAAAATAACGAAAGAAAGAAAGAAAGAAAAAATAAAACGGACAATTATCACAGAAGAAAGAAAGAAAAAGAAATCTAGAAAGAAAGAAAAAGTAAAACGAACAATTATTACAGGAGAATTAAAGAAAGAAAAAAGAAAGAAAGAAAGAAAGAAAGAAAGAAAAAAGAAAGAAAAAATATTCTAAGATAAGAAGAGTGAAATAATAAGGAAGGATAGATATATCCCGAAGAAAGAAAGAAAGAAAGAAAGAAAGAAGGAAAGAAAGAAAGAAACGAACAATTATTATCTTCTTCTATCCCTTCAGGACGCAGGCGATCATGATTCTTCACGTCTCCCTATACCTTGTTGCTCTTAGTATGTTTGCTCCTGTTACACCTCGCAACCCCCGTTCCGTCATCCACCTGATCAGGCCCTGCAAATATGTTATCCGCTGCCTTCCTCTGTCTCTCTTTTCTTCTATCTGACCAGTCAGTATCAGGTTCTCCAAGCTCTCCTTCCTTATTGCATGGCCAGAAACTTCAGTTGTCTCTTCCTGATGCTCAGTATTAATTTCCTTTTTGTTGCCATTCTTTACAACACCTCATCGTTGCTTGCATGCTCAGTCCACGATATCCGCAGCATCCTTCTGTAAAACCACATTTCCGCTGCTTCCATTTTGTCTTCATTTTCGATTATATTGTCCAGCATTCAATGCCGTATTGAAGAACTGACATCACGTAGCAATCCAGCACTCTTTTCTTTGTTTCTAGTGAAATTTTCTTTACTCAGATTCTGGAACGCGTCCTTTGCCATGCCAATTCGCCTTCGGATCTCTGTGTCACACTTTCCATCTCCTGTTAGAACACTTCCTAGGTATTTAAATTTTTGTACTTGCTTGATTCTGGAATCCCTCAACTCTATTTGGCATTTTGTGTTGCACCTTTTGCTGATGACCATGCATTCAGTTTTCTTTAAGTTTATTTGTAGTCCTTTTTTGTCACTCTCCACCGATACCTTCTGTAGGAGGTCTTGTACTTTCCTTTCCGTGTCTGCAATCAGTACTGTATCATCTGCGTACCCTATGCTGTTCAAGTTTTGGCCTTCAATAACAAATACTGGAGTGTCATCTAGGGTTCTCAAAATATTCTCGCAGTACAAATTGAACAGATCCGGTGAAAAGACACATCTTTGTCTTACCCTCCTTCTATCTTTGTAAATCTGCTGAAATCTTTACCTGTCCCTATGTAGGCAGTTTTTTGCCAGCAGATTCTTGATTACTCTGATGTCTTTCCCAAAAATGCCGAGGCTGCCGAGCATCTCCATCAATTCTTTGTGTCAAATGCCTTCGCATAATCAATAAAACATAAGGTACAAGTCTTTATTTGTATTACTCTTTCGGAGAGCATCCTAATCATAAATATGGCGTTCTTTGTTCCCGTGTCTTTGACGAACCCGCACTGTTCCTGTCCTATCTCTGGCCTGATTCTGCTTCTCGCTCTATTCATCAATATTCTAACAATCAGTTTTGTAATGTGACTCATTAAGCTGATAGTTCTGTGTAGTTCGCACTTGTTTGCCCCTGGTTTCTTCGGCAGTGCTATAAATATCGACTTGCATAGGTCGTCCGGTATTATTCCACTATTATACATTTTGTTTAATATGTCGGTAATTTTTTCTATACCATATTCTTCCAGGGCTGTCAGCAGCTCTATTACGACGCCGTCTGGACTAGCTGCTTTGTTTCTGTTCAGTTTGGCCATTGCAGCTTCCACTTAGGATTTTAATATTTCCTGTTCATCTTCCTCCTTGTGTATTCTCGGTTGTTCTCTCCTGTCGCAAAAAAGATCTTTTATATATTCTTTCTATCGCTGGAGTATTTCTTCTTTCTCCAATATGATTGTCCCATCCTTTGATTTTATGCTTCCTGTTGAGGAGCAGGTATTTTGTCCTGTCAGTTCTCTTATGTCTTTATGCATCTCTGCTTTGTTGGTCCTGCTCAGTCTCTCTACTTCTGCGCATTTGTTGTTGAGCCATTCCTCTTTAGCCTGTCTGCATTTGTTACTCATCTCCCTGTATAGTTTCCTGTATTCTCATCCATGTCTTGACGTTATTTTTTTGTCTCCTTTGTATCATGTGGAGAATCTCTTCAGTCATTCACTCGTTTTTTCTTCTGCTTCTGATTTCCTTTGGGGCAATGTTGTTCGCTGAGGTGACCATCGCTTCGTTTAGTGAGTCCCATTTTGAGTATCCTTTTTCAATTGGTTATTCAGATTTCTTTCTGACGTTGTTAATACATTATTTTTGCAGGGTTAGGTCATTCACACGAGTGTTGTATTGCAGCCTTCGTGATATTCTGGACTTCTTTATTCTCCGGAGTTTTATCCTTAGTTTGCAGATGACTGGGACATGGTCACTTCCGCAGTCGGCACCTGGATATGTTTTCCATTGAACCACTGCGTTCCTGAATCTCTTGTTTGTAGTTATGTAGTCTATTTGTTTCTTCGTGTCGCCTTCTGTGCTTCTCCATGTCCATAGACGTCGTGGGTGTTCTTGAAACCAGGTGTTAGTAATTACCTGGTCATCTGGTGTGCACCATTGAACCCATTTTTCTCCTCGTTCTTTGCGATCCCCTAGTCCAAAGTTGCCGTTCATGTCTCCTTCCCTCTCTTTGCATTCAAGTCACCCATTATGATCCTAATTTCTTGGTTTTTGCATTGAGCCTTGGTACTGTCCAGTATGGAATAGAATGATTCTGTTTCTTTCTCAGTGCTTTGAGTTGTCGGCGCATAAACTACTATGATAGATATGTTGAAGGGCCTTCCCCGCAGTTTAACCAAAAGGACTGTCTCTGAAAGCTGACAGTATCCAAGAACGCATTTCTTCACTTATTTGTCTAGTTTTAAGCCGACCCCTTTTTCATTGTTTTTGCCTCTTGCATTAATTATCCTGTGGGTGTCACTACGGAGGTCTCCATTATTAGGATATTGATCTTCAGTCTGTCCATCTCCCGCTTGACATTCTCTAGTTGTCCACAATTGTTAAGTGTCCTGACTTTCCATGTACCAAAATTAATTCTTTCTTTGTTGCGCACAGTCGCAGGGTAACGATCCAGAGACACCTTTTGCTCATGTTCTTTCCCGGGCGAGGAACAAATTTTGGAGTAAAATGTCCCCTTTACGCCGTTGGTGATAACAGTCGCCGGATGACAGTCAGGTGGCACTTGTTGCCCATGCCGATCCTTACCGAGTGAAGAGTTGTTTCTTTGGGAAGCAACCCCCTTCATGCTGTTGGTTTTCATATATTTGTCGTGAATAACAATGATTAAGCGGAGGGTAGATAGTGGAGTGGTATCCCGTTGCCTTCTCCACGGTGATTTATTGAGACACCGACTCTAGTTAGCTGGCTGTTGCAGCGATGAAATAGAAAAGAAAGAAAGAAAGAAATAAAGAAAGAAACATTAAACAAACATGACAAAAATAAAGAAAACAAGAAAGAAGGAGATTACAGAAGAAAGAGAGAAAATGAGAAAAAGAAAAATGTATAAATAAGAAGTGGTGAGTTAAAATATAACGAAAACAATATGACATTATATTAAAAATGAAGAATTAAATGAATGAAGAAAGAAAGATAAAGCAGTTGTAAAAGAACGAAAAACCAAAGGAAGGGAGAAAATCATAATATAAGACAGACAGGCAGACAGAAAGAAAGAAAGAAAGAAAGAAATGAAGAAAGAACTTCTTAAACTTAGCACTGTTATGTCAGTAAAAAAGAAACAAAAAAGAAAGAAAGAAAAAGTCAAACGAACAATTAACAAGAAAGAAGGATAGAAATATCCTGGAAAAAGAAAAAAAGAAAGATCCTAAAGAAAGAAAGAAAGAAAGAAAGAAAGAAAGAAAGAAAAAGTAAAACGAACAATTACTACAGGAGAAAGAAAGAATGAAAGAAAGAAATAAAGAAAGAAAGAATAACGGAGATAAAGATTAAAGAAATATAACGAACGAAAGAAAGAAAAGAACAAATAGAAAGAAAGGTCGAAAAAAAGAAAGAATGGACAAAAAAAGAAAAAAAGACTGAAAGAAAAAGAAAGAAAGAATAACAGAGATAAAGATTAAAGAAATGTAACGAATGAAAGAAAGAAAGAAAGAAAGAAAGAAAGAAAGAATAACGGAGTTAAAAATCAAAGAAATGTAACGAACGAAAGAAAGAAAGGGCGAAAAAAAGAAAGAAAGGTCGAAAAAAATAAAGAAAGGATGAAAAAAGAAAGAAAGATAGAAAGAAAAAATAAAGAAAGAATAATGGAGATTAAGATCAAAGAAATGTAAAGAACGAAAGAAAAAAAAGAAGGAAAAATGAAAGAAAGAAAGAAAAAAGAAAGAAAGAATAACGGAGATAAAAATCAAAGAAATGTAACGAACGCAAGAAAGAAAGGACGAAAAAAAGTAAAAAAGAAAGAAAGAATGAAAGAAAGAAAAGTCTTTTAAAGAAAAACATTTTTAGAAAGGAAAGAACAACAAAGATAAAAAAGGAATTTAAAGAAAGAAAGCAAAAGAAAAACACTAGAGGAAAAGAGAGAAAGAGTGTGGGAGAAAAAAACGAGAAAACAAAAATGGCAAAATTACAAGAGACAAGATGGGGTGACGAGGAAGAAGTATGATATTGGTTATTGGCGTTAGAGTGGGCAGTCGGAGGTAAATGATATTGTCGTAATTAATCACGTCCAATTGACACAATATGGCTGCCTACATAAACACGTGGCTAATTAATTTGATGCCAGGCAATTAATTGAATGTTTTGCCGCCCAAGACCGAATCGCTAACAATGTCCTATGGGAGATTGCAAAAGAAAGACAAAGTGGTTAAGCAAGAGAGAAAGGTCGCAGGAGAGATGCGTTGGACGAATATCCAGTCCTTGTTAATAAGGCGAAGCTTTATTGACAGCCCACAAGATTTCTGTATCCTTACCAACAGGGATGGAAATACCTGTAAATGTATATACATTAGCCTTTATACAAACTGACGTACCTTCGGCAAATGAGGTCTGTTTTAGTGCTGCATCAAAGAAATATCTAAATCTAAACTTATTTATAAATGAAACTTTGTCTGCGTGTGTGTGTGTCTGTGTGTGAATCCGTTACCTATAGACTCCGATACGGCTGAACCGATTTTCTTGAAAATTTACACAGTTGTACTATAAGCGTCTGCGAGTGTTCTTAGCAAGGTTTTGTGTCGAGGTACCACAGATAAATATCGAAATATTTAATAGTTGTAAAATGATTTTCTAATGTACCTATTAATTATAGTAGTAGTAGTAATGATAATAATAATAATAATAATAATAGTAATAATACGACCTAAACTTATTTTATAAATGGAACTTTGCCTCTGTGTGTGTGTGTGTGTGAGTGTGTGTGTGTGTGTGTGTGTGTGTGTGTGTCCGTTACCTATAGACTCCGAAACGGCTGAACCGATTTCCTTGAAAATTGACACAGTTGTACTATAAGCATCTGTGAGTGTTCTTAGACTGGTTTTGTGTCGAGGTACTCCCGATAAATATGGAAAATCGATAATCGAAAAAATCGGGTTATAGAAGGAGTGGTCCGATTTTTAATCAAATCTCATACACTCATAGACAAAGACATAAGAAACGATATTTTTTTAATCATTTCACCCCAAGCAAGGCATTCCACTGCCACTATTGCGCATGGGGCTACATAGGGGAAGGTAAAGAGAAGGAGTGGTTAGACATAGGGAATGTCAGGAGGAAGGTGACAGATGAGTAAGGATAGCGAGGATGAGGGTTGGGCAGATGGGAAGAGTGTTTGATAGAATGGGAGCAGGTTAGTGTGTTAGGAGGTGTCTATTGACCTCACATTTAAACTCCTGGAGATTGTAGCCGTCGGGGAAGCAATCGTTTGGAAGAGAATTCCACAGTCGGGAAGTGCGAGGAAAGAAACTGTTGGAGTAGAAGTTACGGCTGCATTTTATCGGTTTTATTCAGAAGTTTCAAGGTTGCGGTTCTTACAATAGTGCAGAAAATCGATAATATATATATATATATATATATATATATATATATATATATATATAAAAGGCAAGATGTTTGTGTGTGTGTCTGTTTATCTGTCTGTTTATTGTCCTTTATACAAATCCACAATTTTTATCCGATTCTCACCAAACTTCACACAAATATTCTTTAGGCTAAGTCTGAGCTCCAGGGCCATGGATTAGTTTTAAATCTTTCATTACACCCGAGAAACGCCGGGCTATACTGCTATTTTAGGGTATAGCAGGCGTTCGAGCATAGGTAAATGACAAAATTTCGATTAGCTGTGTGGCCTTTCCACGTTGCTAGATTTTTTTCTTCATTATGTTCTCTCCGTTTGTGAATTTTCATTTTTTCTGAATGTAATTCAAAGCGGAAATGATAAAACTGAAAAATAAACTAGACAACAAACAAAATGAGAACATGTCAAATTGCAGATTCAAATTTTGAGACATACCATGAGTGGAAATACAAGACAATCACTATATATAGAAATTATATGTCTTTAACATTTGTATTCACCTACAGCGACCTCTAGATTTATAGGTCCTGCTGCAATGGATGTAATGTAATGAATAAAGATACACTTTGTTTCTCTCTCACTGGAATGTATTTGGCTGATATCAGCCATAAATACAGACAAAGGCAAGGAGCGTGCGTGAGTGAGTGAGTGAGTGAGTGAGAATTAGAGATTTATCACTAGACGTCTACTGACTACGCCTACGTCTCAGGACACTGCATACGACTGCTTTGTGTCACATCCAAACTACGCTTAAAAATCCATTTTGTGCACTTCGACGTAGTATAATAGCTTCTTTTTTTTTAATCATCTCACCCAAAGCAAGGCATTTCACTGCCACTATTGCGCATGGGGCTACATAGGGGAAGGTAAAGAGAAGGAGTGGTTAGACATAGGGAATGTCAGGAGGAAGGTGACAGATGAGTAAGGATAGCAAGGATGAGGGTTAGTCAGATGGGAAGAGTGTTTGATAGAATGGGAGCAGGTTAGTGTGTTAGGAGGTGTCTATTGACCTCACATTTAAACTCCTGGAGATTGTAGCCGTCGGGGAAGCAATCGTTTGGAAGAGAATTCCACAGTCGGGAAGTGCGAGGAAAGAAACTGTTGGAGTAGAAGTTACGGCTGCATTTTAGCTATCATATTCGCTAGATCAGTTACAAGAGAGTAGTGTGCTTGATTTTAAAAGGGTGCTCTGCATTTTCTTGGGCCACAACCAAGTTATGCTTTGTAAATCACCACCATATTGATCCCCGATACGATTACGACTACGGACTAGATTTTTCTACTGGATTGCATAAGCGTTAAACACTTAACCTCGTATTGATATATATCCAATTCCGGGACATATCAGGATGTGACCCACATTAATCTCTATATATCTCCGTAAAGTAGGTCCTGTTTTAGTGTTGGGGTAAGATAGTATGTAGGGGATCTAGTCAGGGTTCGAGTACAAGTAAAGGTTATAACTTACAAATGTTGGATTATAAGACGCCCTGGTTTTCAGAAATATTGTTTCATCACACGTTTCTCTACTTTTTATACTGCTTTACTGGCTTTTCATTCGGGCCAATCGTTCTCTATATCTTCTTTTACCTCCATGGATAAAGAGTTCTATCTATCTCCTGTTAAGAAGAAATACTTTCAACTAATCAGAAATCGACACGAGAAACATTTGAGGACACTGGGAATCCATCTTTAACTAATAATAGACTTTGTTCTCACTTATTTCAACGACAAGAATTTTAAATTTTGAACAGATCCCAGTCAGTCATGTCTCTTTCGAGACATGATCGCCCAAAGCGTATATGACATATGGTACTTAACTGACTAAGAGAAAAAGTTATAAGCAATTCAAGAGATAGAGGAAAGTAGATGTCCACGATCCCCTATGTCTTGAAAGAACACTGTGCATAAAAAAGAAAGAAGGGAGTTTGATTCTAACTGGGTGCTCCACATTTTTGGCCTTGTCCCACACCTACACAACGATTCAAAAATAATTTTCGAACACTTCGACGTGGTTTAATACAGTCAGTCAGCTAAGTGCCATACGTGATGCACGCTTTGGGCGATCATGTCTCGAAAGAGACATGACTGACTGGGCAGAAGATTATCCCACAGTAGGTTGCCATTGCTTTCTGCGGTAGACTGGTTGCCGACCAAAGCTATAGAACCCAATCTACCATATTATTTAACACATAACTGGAGGGAAAAGCGGATTAATACCTTTCCCAAAGGTTATTTGTGCGTAAGTGAATGCAAGGAATTCAACTTGAATTCAAACTCGGCTCTCCGATTTGTCGTTCCGAGTCGATATCCTCTGTACCTCAACGCACATCCTGGTGTAATACAGGGTGACCCCAAAAAACGGGATTTTTTTAAGTGTGCATTGGCAGACATGATCAAGAGGCAGCACTACGAAACAGTGGCCCCACGAAGTAAACACTCTGCCATTTCAATAACCATGGATAAATATGAATTTATAAACAAATTATGGATGTCAGATGAGGCCCATTTTCATCTCATAGGTTACGGCAATAAGCAGAACTACCGTTACTGGGCAGACACAAATCCTAATGAAGTTCATGAGCGCCCTTTACACGCTAGTAAGGTGACAGTATGGTGTGCTGTTTCATTACATGGGATTATCGGACCTTATTTTTTTGAAAATGAACAGAGAATCTCAGTCACTGTCACTGCGAATCGTTATGTGGAGACACCTGAATTGAAAAACTTTTCAGACGTTCAAGAAACTTGCTTTCAACAGGAAGGAGCGACATCACACACTGGACGGCAATCATTGGAGGCTGTGCGATAATTGTTCGGTAACCGTGTGATCTCAAGATTCGGTAATGTTCCATTGTCCCCTAGATCGCCGGATTTTTCCGTTTGTGATTTTTTTCTTGTGGGGCTATCTCTAGAGTAAAGTGTACACGACTCGACCAAGAACTCTGGATGAGTTAAATAAGAGAATTCAGAATGAAGTTCATAGTATCCCAGGTGAGATGTTGCATCATTCAATGAGAAATTTCAAGAATGCATTCGTACAGGAGGACGCCATCTACAGGACGCAATTTTAAAAAATGAAAATTCCATCATTGTTTCTTAAATGGCATATTTTAAGGTTTCAATTACTTTGAATTAAATATTTTTCTTCAATCACTCTTGGTTTTATTGGATTGTTAAAAGCTCCCCGTTTTTGGGGTCACCCTATAGTTAGCAATCATGTCACGCCAGATCAGTTATGAGTGAGCATCAAGATAGATACTCGCTGTCTGCTCCTAATATTTGGCCTTGTGTCACATCCAAACTTCGCCTAAAAATCCATTTTGTGCACATCGACGTAGTATAATAGCTATCATACTTCGCTAGATCAGTTACAAGGGAGTAGTGAGTTCGATTTTAAACGGGCGGTTTACATTTTCTAGTGCCACAACCAAGCTATGCCTTGTAAATCACCACCATATTGATCCCCAATAACGTTTTAATATAAGATAACAGCTTTTATTGCTACTGCATGGAAAATACGAACGTTTGATTTTTTTATCATAATCATATCGCCTCAAGCAACACAGTCTACTGGCACTGGTGCACAGGGGGGGTAACATAGGAGGAAAGTTACGAGAAAGAGTGAAAGGTTATAGGGGGTGTCAGGAAGGGTAATAGAAGAATGAGAAAACTGATGAGAGTGGAGTGGACGGAGAAAGAATCATGAGAGAGAAAGAGGATGGAATGTAGTGTGATAGGAGAAGACTATTGACTTTACATTTAAATTCTTGGAGATTGTAGCTGTCGGGAAAGCAAGTAAACGGAAGGGAATTCCACAGGCGGGAAGTGCGTGAAAAGAAGCTGATGGAGTAGAATTTGCATTTACATTTTATTGGTTTCACAGTAAAAGGGTGGGACCTGGTTGCTAATCTTGGTGAATTCATATATAGGGGTCACCAGGGAGCTAAGTTCAAGAAGCCGTGAAAGTATTTGTCGAAGAAACATGGGGAAACCACATTGCACCGGTGAGAAAGTGTCTATATCTCAGCTGTTAAGTCGGGATCGATCTGATTACAGACTCTCCGTTGGATTTTGTCAAGGATCCCCAGGTGGGTTGGCCTACATATAGACGTTACCCTTTCTGGCTTACTTATATAAAACTCTGTTCATTATAGTTTTATAGTCTACTTTTTCAGGTACATAATCTGAAACAGTATTGCTCTAAATTCGGGGGTTTCTCACTACGACAGCGATGATGATAATTCTTCAATTCAATACTGGGAAATACAAGGCTGCAATTTTGGGTTCACGGTGCTGAATCAATGGTATTGGTGCAAACAAACGATACATACTGCACAACGATGTTGGGCTGGTGACGAAAATTAAACTTCATTAATTCTGCGGCCTTCTCTGCCACCACTGCGACCACAATATATCTTAAAACCTCTGGGGCGACGCTTAAAACTTTCGACTCAATTCATAAATGCTTTTCCTCGGAGACCACTTAAACCGATTTTTTTCACAAAAACAACTTCACATAATCATTACATAATCTTCTCCTTCATCTTCTTTGTCCATTCATCATCACTGTCAGCAACAACAAATACAATCTGTAACAAATTCCTCCGTATAAAACAAAAGGACCAGACCCATATGTAAAATAAAATTTAAAATATATTTAATTTTCATTTATTCATACAAAGACAGCTTCGGTGAAATGCCATAGGTTAGGAGGTTGTTTGGTCAGATTTGTCAGCACCCGCCATTGGGGTGACCCCGATTTTACTCAATCGCACGCATCGACCGGTATGTACAAGCTCTTCAAAATCAAAATTAAAATTACTGCTAAAAGTTTTCTGTCAGCTTGACGTCAATTTCGTGTCAGTGACAACAATTTTCAGGTTGAAACTTAAATGTGGGACATGAACTTCTGACCCCAGTAGACAAAATAAAAACCAAAATTCGAAGAGGAAAATTAAATAAAATTTCAATAAAATCTTAAAAATTATAGATTTACTTCTTTCTAATCCTTTTTACAAATTGTTTCTGTTGCAAATACAAATAATTTTTAATGTGCACACCAACTTTATGGACACGCTGTATATAACTAGTAAAATATTCACGACGGGGTCGGTCGATATATAGTGTGGTCTCCATCTAAGGTGGGAAATAATTTCATTAGCCTAGGTACCCCACAAAATCATAATGTGGCCGGGCGCCTGACAATTGTTTTTCATATCTTCCTTCCTCATTCCTCAGCTCACCTTTCCTGATTTTGAGTAAAAGTGTTTTTCTCTTGGCTTTTTCATTAAGGCTTCGTTGTTACTTGCTAACGCTTCCCCGTAGGGTTTAAGTTCTCCAAGCCGTCTTTCCTCATTATATGTACAAGTTATTTCAGCTATATTTTCCTGATTCTAAGTGTTGTGGATTCCGGGTGAGTAACCACATAAAATAACGAACAACAAAACAGATATTTGAGATAGAAAAATAGGTTATATTAAACATAAAGATACAAACTGGAACGCAGGTTAGTAATCCAGGAATACGATTAGTAATGGATTAGTAAGTCTTTGAAGTGAAGACGTGTTGGAATTAGTATATCCGTGTAATACTATTCTGGCTGAGAGGTGCTCAGAGCTACTATGACTACTGACGCAGTATTCTCTCCTTAAATTCGGTATCTCTCGGTATCATACGGATCAGTCCGTTACTATCTAATAACTGACGTATCTTACTATGGCAGGAGTATATGTATACTCAAGTCGAGTCCAGTATCATGTAAAAAGGGAAGATCCTACAACATTAAGTGTTCTTTTTCTTGCCATTTTCTTGATGATGTCCTTATAGCTTACTCACTCCCAGCCCACGCCCTCAATGAAATTTTCAGTATCCTTCAGTAAACTGCATTTCAGTTGCTTTTAGGATTTTTTTTCATCCTTAGGGAAATTGGCAAACTTTCACTGACGTATCAGCCAGTTAAGTGCTATACGTGATATATTCTTCGGTGATAATGTCTCTTTCGCAATGACAGACTGGATAGAAGATTTTAGAAAGGTTGCCAGCCAAGGCTATAGAACCCAATCTCTCCTGCTATTCAACCCATAACTGGAGAGAAAAACAACAGATTAATGCCTTTGCCATGGGTATTTCCTCGGAAATATATGCAACGAATTCGAGTGGAATTCGAACTTGGCTATCCCATTTCTCGTTCTGAGGCGATATCCACAGCACCCCGTGGATAACACAAATTAATCTAGTATTGTTTGTTTTTTTTTTTGTTTCTAATGAAATTTTTCCATCTCTGAGCAACTTACTTAGATTTTTTTAATTCTTCTTTCACTGGTCGAATTCATACTTTGGATCTCGGTGTCACATTTCCCACCCTCTGTTAAAACGCTTCCCAGATATTTGATCTTCTGTATTTGCTAGATATTTATGTTAGTGTTTCGTAATCCGCGTTTTCTTTTCCTGGTTACCGTACTTTCTTCTCTCTTCTCGACACTGGTGGCTAGTCACTTTTCTTTTCACTTTATTTTGTGACGTTTTACTCCTCTTTCCGAGTCAAATATCAACACAATGTCATATGCCCATCATATACTGATCAGGCAGCGTCGGCTCAGTCCATTGCAAAGTCAATAACGAAGCAGTGTCGGCTCAGTCTTCTGGAAAGACAATAACGAAGCAATGTCGGCTCAGTCCTCTGGAAAACTATAACGAATCAGCGTCGGCTCAGTACACTGGAGAGACAATAACGAAGCAGCGTCGGCTCAGTCTTCTGGAAAGACAATAACGAAGCAATGTCGGCTCAGTCCTCTGGAAAAACTATAACGAATCAGCGTCGGCTCAGTACACTGGAGAGACAATAGCGAGGCAGTATCAGCTCAGTTCATTACCTTTAATACCTTTTATGAAAGCTTTTGCCACGTTTTTGCTCTTTTTCAGTACCTTATTATTTTATTCTTTGCAATAAATATGTCGTCGAGTAGTGAAGAATACACACACACACACACACACACACACACACACACACACATATATATATATATATGTATTCTCTCTACTTTATTAATGACGCTCATGCTTGGGATGGGAGTTGGATTAGTAGGTCTAGAACTATATATGTTGCTGTCATTTTACACGGCGTATGGATATTAATTTTTTGACAGCACGGGTCTACTCTTCTAGATATAATAACTAAACATGATTTAATCAGATCTCGTCCTTTACTTAAGTTGTTCGCATATAAAATAATTTATAAACATTGCAGTCTCTTATAGGCTTGCATTTTACTTTTATTACGATTGAGCACTTTAGAGAGGAAAATAAAAAAAACAGTTACCGTTTCGGCGATATATGTTTAACTCTTAAGCAATGAATTGAGTCATTTCGGTGACTGGCTTATATACAACAAGCTATTACCCTTCTCTGATCTCATGTGCCTAATAGCGACTTAGACCGACACCAAATCAATCGAGTTTCGATCCCGCCCGAAGACAAGTCTAGCCACACTAATGCGCTGTGATACAGCGAAACCGGCTTGTATGTGTATTACGAATATATATATATATATATATATATATATATATATATATATATATATATTTATTATAAATTAGATTTTAGAACATGTACATAATTATTCTATACATATTCGCTACGAAGGTACGTTCGTTTCGACATTGAAACTTCAATGTCTCATCAGGCAGTGTGTAAAGTACTGGAAATCCTTTTTCTTTATATTTATTTAGTTTTGTCCGAGGTCTTGGTGGGTGGAGTTAGTGATAAGTGAATAAATCTTTGACCGTTGAAATTTTTGGATAGGGTGTTTCTTCAGTGGTTGATTAATGAGAGTTCTTGATTTCTAGATACTTGTAAGTTTTGTTTATTTAGTGACTAGACTATACCTTTATGGGTTTCTTAGGACGGCAGGTAATAGTTGTCGCGGATAGTTTTATTTAAGCATAGTCTTTATAATTAATTTAAGTTTGTATATTTAATCTTAACTTTGGATTTAGGGGATATAATTTTTCTATTAAATTTTAAATCTTTAATTTTTAATCAGATCATAGTTTGGAAACCGTTTTTTCCATTTGATTTTTAATTTTAAATTTCTATTCTTATATCTAGTCAGTATATGATTCATCTATGGTTATGGTTATTAACCTTACTCTAATTATGGTTATGGTTATGGTTATTGTATTTATGGTTATGGTTATTCTGATTATGGTTATGGTTATTAGTCTTGGTTACCTTACTCTAATTAAGTTTTCCAGAGTGCTCAATCAGTGTGTGAGATCGTAAATAGCTGTGAGGGCGTAAATAATATATATATATATATATATATATATATATATATATATATATATATATATGCATTGAACATTGCTGCCATGTTTGGTCTGGTGCTTCTGATCTGTATCTAATGAGTCTTCAAGAAACTCATAGAAGAATCTGCAATGTTATTGCTCCTGACCTGGTATCTCGGCTTTAGTCACTTTCTTAGTCATAGCGCAGCCTCCCTGTTCATTTTCTATAAATATTTTCATGGTAACTCTATCGATGTGCTTTCTGCTTTGGTGGCTAAAATTTACGAATTAAGAACTAGATTAATAGTTGACGTCCTATCATTGAAATTGACAATTTGATCCGTAATTTCTATTCCAGCAGTTTCTTCTCCCGGACCTCTCGCTTGTGCAAGTCTCTTCTGGCTCCTTACTTTCCTGGCAACTGTGATTACCAATGATTTAAATGAAGTCCATAGTTATCTTGTGTTTCCTTTAATCATGTTCTTTTGCGTTCCAGTGTGAAATGATTAAACTCAATAAATTTAATTGTTTTCTTACAGAAAACTGACAATTCCAAAACTGTATTGAAATAAATCAAACTCTAATTTTTAGATATAAATAGACTACACTGCGCCTCCTCGGCCTTGTTTTCTCTTCCGATCTCAAGTGGAACCATTACATTGAGTCAATAGCTAAATCCACTGCTAGGAAGGTTGGGTCACTGTGTCGGGCCAGAATGTTTTTCTGCCTGAATCCCTCCTGCATATATACAAATCAACCATAGTCCGTGCATGGAGGACTGCTGTTATATATGGTCAGGCGCCCCTGCTGTTCATCTTAGTGTTCTTGACAGGCTCCAAAGGAGAATCTGTAATGTGATAGGTGCCAACTTGGCAGCTCGACTCCAGACACTTTCCTACCGACGGGATATGAATTCCGTCTGTCTGTTCTATAAATACTTTCATGGCTTCTGCTCCAACGAACTTGAGTCATTGGTGACCCTGCAACAGGTGTTTACTCGTGCAAACAGACTGGCAACTGGGTCTCACCCATTCACAGTTAGATCAACCAAATGCAGACAATAATTCTCCTCCTTCAGCTTCTTTTCTCGCACTGCCCGCCTGTAGAACTCGCTTCCATATTCTTGCTTTCCTGACAGCTAAGACCTCCAGGAATTTAAATGCAATGTCAATATTCATCTCTTAATCACTTGAATCTACACCACCCTATATATACTTTCTTTCTCTCCAACTTGGCAACTGTCATCACACCTGTATTCCCACCCTTCTCTTGCTCCTTTCTAACTGGTTCATCTTTCTCTTTACTTTCCTTCTATCTAATCTTTTTACTCTTTTGTAGTCCCCTGTACATCAGTGGCGTTACTGCCTTGCTCGCGATGATACGATTAAAAGAAAGACTAAAATAGATATATAGATAGATAGAAAGATAGATATAATGAATAATTTGATATAGATAGATAGATAGATAGATAGATAATGAATAATTTGAGATAGATAGATAGATAGATGGATAGATAGATAGATATTCTTGAATAGATAGATAGATAGATAGATAGATAGATAGATATGGACAGGCTGATAGATAGATAGATAGATAGATAGATAGATAGATAGATAGATAGATAGATAGATAGATAGAATGAAGTATCTGAGATAGATAGATAGATAGATAGATAGATAGAATGAAGTATCTGAGATAGATAGATAGATAGATAGATAGATAGATAGATAGATAGATAGATAAGTATCTGAGATAGATAGATAGATAGATAGATAGATAGATAGATAGATAGATATGGACAGGCTAGAGATAGATAGATAGATAGATAGATAGATAGATAGATAGATAGATAGATAGATAGATAGATATGGACAGGCTGAGATAGATAGATAGATAGATAGATAGATAGATAGATAGATAGATAGATAGATAGATAGATAGATGGTAGTTCTCAGGAAAAATAAAGGATTTTAAAAAGTAATTCTTATTTGCAGTTATTTAATCAGATTGTGAGAAATTTATTGGGCCGAGCACTTTTCAGCACCTAGCTTGAATAAATATTAGGCTGGCAGCCTGTGCTGGTGGTGGACATATTCCACCGGAAATTAGCGAGATTTGATGAAGTCTCAAGTAATTAAACAAAGTAGGGAGGATTATATACTCAGTGCTCTAGCTACGAACGTAAAATCCATTCTGTATGGTTCTACACATGAATGTCAAGACAACCGCCTTTATTATCGAACAAATGAACACAGGCAAACGTACATCTATCTATCTATCTATCTATCTATCTATCTATCTATCTATCTATCTATCTACTAGCAGTATAGCCCAGTGTTGCTCGGGTGTAATGAAAGCTTTAAAACTAATCCATGGTCGTGGACACTTTGGACGTTGGCACGAAAGACTAAAGAGCAATAGTTGTTTCCAGTTAAAGCGAAACCGTAGACTGAAAGAAAGATGAATGGATGTAAGTCAAATTTTAATTTCCTGGTATCGATATCAAATACTTTTTTTTCGTTGTGAACTGAATTTTGAAGGCTAAATAAGTCCTCTGAGTAAATGGTATCATGGCTGAGACTAAGAACTACAATTATACCTACTTAGAGCTAAACCCAAAGCAAAAACTAAAATAAAAGGGCTGAAAAAATACAGACATACAGGCAGATAAACAGGCACACATACAAACATCTTGCTTTTATATATATATATTATCGATTTTCTGCACTATTGTAAGAACTGCAACCTTGAAACTTCTGAATATCGTTTCTTATATCTTTGTCTATGAGTGTATCAAATTTGATTAAAATCAGACCACTTCTTTTATAACCCAATTTTTTCGAATGTCGATTTTCGATATTTATCGGGGGTACCTAGACACAAATCCTAGATAAGAACATTCGCAGACGCTTATAGTACAACTGTGTAAATTTTCAAGAAAATTGGTTCAGCCGTTTCGGAGTCTATAGGTAACGGACACATTCCATTCATAAATAAGTTTAGATCTATCAATCCATCTATTTATCTCGGACTTTATTCAGCTTATATATCTATCTATCTTTCCATGTATCTGATTCTGTTCATTATCTTTATTAATTTATCGATCACTCTATATCTTTATTCAATATACATATAGTCATCCGCAGACAGATCTGTTTCGCTGTATATTACACGATTCGTGTAACATCTGTACAAGAAAGACGGAAGCTGATGATGGTTCGCCTGAAATAGGCCATAATTCCGATTTACCATGAAATAATGTGTCTGTCTAATTTTTTTCTTATGTTTTCTCTATATGTATTTATATACATATATAATTAGAGCTCTCTTAGAGAGTTATCATACCACTGTATGTCCAGGGTATTCTTTTGGATTCTTCTATATCTACACCGCATGCTTATATATATATATAAAGGAAATCTCAACACATCATTTAGAGGGGTTATAAATTATAATTCAATTCTATTAACTAAATTCGCTCATTTCTTCAGACCACACTATATTCGTTCCATTCGGTATAAATATTTTCACGTGAAAATATTAGTACCCAGTTTTGTACCCAATTGAATAAATATAGTGTGGTCAAGAAATGAGCTAATTTAGTTCATGGAAATGAATTATAATTTATAACCACTTTAAATCATCTGTTGAGTTTTCCTTTATAAATATCATATTGCCCTGAATAACATCCATTGAGCTGCCTATACAGATCTAACACTTAATATTTTATATTATGTTAATCTCGCTGGATTATCCTCGCCATTCACGGACTTGAGATTGAATTTTGTTTAACGGCAAATCAAATGTTTTTTGGTTTATTTAATGCCAGAAGGGTGGGGTTTTAATTTTTTTTAATGTTCGGTTATAGTGAGAAGGTTGATTTAGTCAGATTCTAATTCATTTTTTGTTTTTATTCTTTTATATTTTAGAAAACTGAAAATGTCTTCTAGTTTTGTATTAAAAATGTTTTGCTGAGAATATTTTTTTAAAATGTGTTACGGTCAGAATTTTCTCTTCAAAAATGTATTGTTGGTCATATTTTTACTTCAAAACTGTATAAATTCCTATAAAAGTCTATTTTTGTATATATTTCTATAAAAGTGTATTTTTATATTTTCGATGTGTTTTGACCCCAGCTTAGGGGTTAACTATTTGCCCATACCTGGGACCATAACAGGTGTTGTCATTCCGAGGCAGGGTAAACCTGGGAACAACAGCAATTAAAAGGTGGTTTCATGCTCCTCATAGCCTCCCAATCAGAGGCCTTGCTGCTGGATGCATTTTGCCGTTATGCCTAAAACTGCTTGGCATTATATATATATATATATATATATATATATATATATATATATATATATTCCTTTCTAAATCTGCTTACTCCACTATCTATCTATCTATATTCCGGGTATCGGCTTATATACAAAGCATTCTTGGGTATCCGACTATCTTTCGACAGCTTATTTCCTAATGATTATAAATTAAAGAACAGAAGTAAACATATCGTAATCGATCTTTGAGTAAATCCTTTGGTTGATTTAATTGCAAGAAACTTATTAGAAGACTCATCAATAGAAAATCAAATGGAACATCAATTTCCCGCTTTAAAACTTAGTACCGAACATTGTCTCGTTCATTTTCACTCGTTCAAGTTGTGAAGAACACTATGCCTGTTCTTATTTACTGCCTTTCATGTATGGGTGATACAGATTAACCCTGTACAAGGCTAGAAAGTCACTCGATCTAGAGCGATGCAGAGCGAAAGGAAGATTATACGATTAGGAGAATATAACGGTTCACCCTAGCCTTGAACAAATTAAGAATGAATTAATAATAATAATAATGACAATAATAAGAAGAGATATACAAAAAAATTGTCTTGTTAAGTACAGCCCACACACTAAGGAGAACTTTGTCTATGTAACGCTAGGGATGATAGGGGAGATAGAAAAAACATGAAATGGAGCCATAACAACACACCACGACCTGCCTTAGGTCTTCCCGCAGATTGGTAGGTAGTGCGACCATAGCAGAAATCGAAATATGATGAAAAATGACAGCATAATAATAAAAGTAATAGCTGACTACTTGTTTTCAAGGATACCAGTCTACCAGGGCGGCTAGCTAACCTCCATTGCAGACGCCTGCTCAGGCACACTTGTGCTTGTTCAATAACCACTGAGTCTACCTTGTTATTTAAATTTCGGAAAAAATGAAAATAAAACTGATCTTATTTTAGCAGTTATTTTCAGAAAATTGACATAATATTATAGTGAATTACTGAAGAGTGAATTTATTCAATAAAATCGCCATTGGTTTCTACCATGTCCCCAACGCGACTTCGGAATGTCCTTTTTATGACTTCTGCTCCGACGAACTTAAATCACTGGTGCCCCCGCCACATGAATTTATTCCTGCAACTAGACTGGCAACAAAGTCCCACCCATTTACAGATAGATCAACCAAATGCTGCCGACAATCCGACTCCAACGGCTTCTTTTCTCGCACTTCCCGCCCGTGGAACTCCTTTCCGCATACTTGCTTTCCTGATGGCTACAACCTACAGGAATTCAAATGCAATGTCAATTCCAATCTCTTATCCACTTGACTCCAGTCCTTTCTACATCAGCCTGTATATCTTGTTCTTTTCTCTCTACCTTCGCAACTGTCTTCGCACCTGTGTTCCCATCCTTCTCTAGCCCTTTCTCTGACACCCCTTGTAACTGGTTCATCTTTCTCTTCACTCTCCTCCTGTCTAAACTTTTACTCTTATGTAGCCCCCTGTGCATCAGTGGCGGTACTGCCTTGTTTGGGGTGAAACGATTAAAAAACACTTCTCGACAGTTTCGACAGTCGCACATAACAACCAAGGGTTTCGAAGGCTGTGGATTTATTTGGCTAGATATAAGTAGTGAGGTGGTTGAAAAAATTCTCTGACAGTCATGACTCGTTTTTTTCTGCGTGTGTGGCTTGCTGTAGAGTCCTGTTGCCGGACATTGGTTCTTCCAGCAGCCTCCAACTCTTGACCCAGCACATCGCTTCTCTCTCAAGGCCCTTGATATAGAACACCGTATTGAGTCGGTGGCCTTGTAGGAAGACGAATGGAGGCATAACTTGATCCCTCCAAACACCATGATGTTGACTGAATATATCATCCAAGTATTTCAGAATCCTCTGCACTATCCTCAGATTGGCACCCAAACATTTTAAAATGTTCGTATAGGGAGCGTCCGGACTGAATGTCAAGCAGTATAGAATGCCGTTTCCACATTTCAGGCGGCGTGAATGGCGACATGGTGCTCTTTTTTTTCACAGACGTTGCCCAACTGACCCTACTATACTGCGCAGTCGTCAAAAACAAACCAAGCGCATACGCTAAATTAAAAATATAAATTGCGTCAATGTTGTGGTGCAGTGGATATCGACTAAGAACGACAAATAGGCAAGCTGAGTTCGAATTCCAGTTGAATTCCTTGCATTCACTTACGTAGAAATATCCAGCAAAGGTGTTGACCGTCTCTTCCCTTCAGTTATGGGTTAAATAATAAGAAAGATTGGGGTCTATAGCCTTGGCTGGCAACCAGTCTACTGCAGAAAGTAATGGCAACCTATCTTGATAATCTTCTGCCCAGTCGGTCATGTCTCGAAAGAGACATGATCGCCCAAAGCGTGTATCAAGTATGGCACTTAACTGACTGACTGAACATAATAGTTGGAAACAATTAAAGCTTCTACTAGACATAAAGTGGAGGATCGGTTTTCTATTGTTATGATCCCCCACTAATTAGTACTTATTAATATAATGAGATAAGCCATCTTTTCTTACTCCAGCTATGAGCTAAATGGCAGGATAGAATGGCAACCAGTCTACCACAGAAAGTAACGGCAATCTACTGTTGGATCATCTCCTGCACAGTCAGTCATATCTCTGTCGAGACATGATCGCCTAAGCGTGTATCACGTATAGCATTTGACTGACTGACTGACCATGTATATATATATGTGTGTGTTTGTATGTAGGTGTGTGTGTGTGTGTGTGTGTGTGCGCGCGCGCGCGCGCGTGTGTGTGTGTGTGCATGCGGGTTTGATAACTTTTTTTTATATACCTGAAAAAGTATTTAGAAAATTATTGTTAAGGTAGTGGACGCTGAAAGATTAGAATTTCAGCGTTTCATTTCCTTTGTTTGTTTTTGTAGTTACATTAAGGCAAAACTCACTTTTGTTTGATGAAACCCTAAATGACGATACGAGTCAGCTGGATTTTTTCTCAGTTTTGTTATTGATTTTCCACGTTCGCTTATCAAAATACTTGACTCTAATTTAAATTCATTTTTAGAAATCATATTTGTTTTACATAACTTAAATGTCCTTAAAAATATCACAAGAAGTAAATTTACCTGGAATTAATATTTGATTTATAGTATGAGACTTTTGATGTGAATTTTGTGCGTAACCATGGATATGAAGAATAAAAAAATGCATTTTGAAAATTAATACTCACAATATAACAAAATATATAAACTTATAAAGAAACATTTATGCAGATGGTAACGATCATACAAGATCAACAAGGGGGATAATAAAAATGGTACCTCTCCAGTCAGTGTTAACCCCCGACAAAAAAAAAACCCTTCTGACTAAACTTAGAAGAAAATTGCATAATCAAAATGCATTATTTAAAAAAGTAAGAACGAATTCCTAAACTTTTACAAAGCCCTCCGGCTCACTAATCTGCTTTAATTTTAAAAAATCAAATGAACAAAAATCTATCCAGGAAAATGAACCTTTCAAGAAAAAAATATGATTTCTGAAAAAATTCTTTTTTAAAAAGTCTTGTTTCATTAGGGGTAAATTTTATCAACCACGAGTAGTATGAAGGTAAATTAAAATTTAATCTGATTTATTACAATATATACATACTATACATATATATGGTGCATGTATATGTTACACACACATATATATGTATATATATATATATAATTTATAAAGGAATTTCGATTATTACTATGGATAATACATATTTCACCGCTTTGATGTTATCGCGGTTTGTCAGACTCAAATGGTACAACAGTATCCTTTATAAATGATATTACTCTGTTAAATTAAATAAATGAATTTAACATTGAGTTCTCTTGAGTTCGTCTCTTTTGGAATTTACCTGGATTACATACCAAGTGTACTAAGTTATATATATATATATATATATATATATATATATATATATATATATATATATATATTTGTTTCTGCTTACAGGCGTCGGAGTCACTATATGTTAAATCTAGAATCCCGTCTCCTTGTAAGCAGAGAGATTGTTTGCTAGGATTCCATATAATTACCATCGAGTGTCTTACCCTTTCCACTTTTTTACCTATTCATGTTTATTTTCAGTTTTTAATATTTTAAAATATGATGAATTAAAAGTCCCAGCTGACCCTGAACAAAAGCGGGATTGAAACCGGTTGGTCGTTTTCGTGTATATTATTATTATTATTATTATTATTATTATTATTATTCCATCATTAAAATGCTTGTAAGTATGAAATTTACCTTGTTTTGTGCTGTTATATATACATATATATTACGGGGATTAACGAATTTTAACGAAACTTGGTTATAAACAACCGACAATTTGAAATGAATTGTTTGAACATTATTTTTTATCGATACTCGTATTTAAGTAAATATTCTGTTTTTAATTAAACAGTATTATATATTTATATCTACTGGCCTGATTATTTACGATAATCGAGTATCGATAAAAATAATGTCCATTTCATACATATATGTACATATAGTTGATGTATCTTTTAGATAACGTTGTATATTTTTATATACCAAGAAAAGTATTGAGGAAATTGTAAAACAAGAAAAAATATATTTGTACTGCATTTCACCCTGAATTTATCGGGCTCGTTTTTTTGACGTTTTTATGATTACTGTTGCACAGGAACGAGATACGCTGGTAGTTTCAAAATGAATAGTATATTTTGTAATCTAGACAAATTCACATGCATATTTTTCTTTCCATCATTTTTATTTATAAATATCCCACATTCTGATAAGAGAAAATCTGCCAAGGATGGAGAAACTTTGTAATTAACCAGACGCAAATATGCTTTGGTTGATCGGGTAATTAAATAAGTTCCTAGACATTTTTGTCTGAGTGAATTATTTCCCCTTTTAGCATTTTAAGTCAAAACGGAAGTCAGTTTTATTCCGCTTAACAACCAATGAATGTTGTGTATTATTTTTTTTAAATATCCCTTTTGAGTTCATGTAGTCTTTCGCTTAAACTTCTTGAGGTTGCTCCAATCTATCCTTTTTGACAATCTTTACGGTTGAGAGACTGAATTTCCCCTTCAAATTGTGGCTTGTTGGTTTGCTTTGTATTGATTAAGTTTGTTATTTTAGTTGTGGCAAAATATTACATTGAGTGCAGATCATTTTTTTTCAGTTGTCTTTTTTTTTTTTCAGTTGTCTTTGAGTACAGAAATAAGTTTTTTCATTTGTCGTTGTGGGAAGAATAATATATATTTTTGATTATTTGGGATTATCAGGAAGGACAAATTTTCTATTTTGGAATATTTTATTAACCCTCTAGGGCCATTCGTATCATATTTGATACAGTATGAAAACAAGCCTTGAAAGAAATATTTTCCTGAAAAATTTTTTAAGAGAAATATTTTATAAATTTCAAATGAAAGCAGTACTGACTACTCAGTCAATGAATACCAAATGTTTCCTTATAGGGAAATACCAAATGTTTCCTTATAGGGAAATACTGTATCAAATATGATACGAATGGCCCTAGAGGGTTAAGCTTTTGTTTCGCATTAAATATAAAATTGTTAGGGTAATGAAGTGTTTCGAAAATATTTTCAATATATTTATTTTTTGGTGTAAGTATTGCGGGTGGCAAATTCTTACCATATATATATATATATATATATATACTACCGGCAATAATTATTAGGCCACCCCAGTGTTTAAAAATGATGTATTTCATACTATTTTTTAGTATTTATTGCCAAGTGAATAATTGTAAATGGAAATAGAAAGGTTCTTTTTTTTAATACTGCACAATAACATGTGCATAAAATGAATTAATAAATATTTAATAATTACTTGTATCAATGAAAGAATGAAGAAAATTTAGGGTGATTCCGACGAGTTAATCTTTGCTTCTTTTCCTTGTAAAATTTTGCAAAGTAATAATAAAAAAACAACCATTCTGTTTTCATTTGGTAATAAATACTAAAAATAGTATGAAATACATTTTTTTTTTTTTTTTACAAAAACTGGGGTCGCTTAATAATTATAGCCGGTAGTGTATATATACACACACACGTGTGTGTGTGTGTGTGTGTGTGTGTGTGTGTGTGTGTGTGTGTGTGAAGTTGACATTTTTGACGAATTCTACTTCTTAGAAGACACGGTACAAGCGTTGCCGATACATACCATCTACATCCCATGTTTGCCATCACACTGTCCCCCGGTACCACCGTCTTTCACCCAGGACCAATATCTTCTCCTTATACGGAACTAAATACATGGATGTTTGCCCAGGTAATTAAAATGCTTAATTACCTCAGGAACCTATTGATTGATTTCACTGTCAAGCCACCTGCTTATTATTTATCGTAGCCATAAATGTTTAAACAGGGAACGATCTATATTTCCATTAGAGATGGATATTTATCAGAGATGTTTAATTAACTACACGCACTTACCTCCGGCTATCTATCTATCTATCTATCTATCTATCTATCTATCTATCTATCTATCTATCTATCACGCTGTCAAACTTTCGTCATATTTATTTGTCTATAACTATTTCAGATATTCATTGTCTATTTTTGCCAATTTGTTAATTATCTATCTATCTATCTATCTATCTATCTATCTATCTATCTATCTATCTATGTGAATCTTCACATATTTTTATCTCTGCCAATCAGTTCATAATTTTTTTATCTCTGATCATGATTAGTTATCCAAGTATTAGTTATCTATTTATTTATCTATGTATTTATTTAACAAAGTTTGATTGTATCTATCTTTCTATACCTATATAAATTTTGTATTAATCGTGTGTGCAAATTTGTTCATTATCTATCTGAATATAACCATAATGTATTTATATCTGTGACTCTCTTCATAATCAGTTTGTTAATTATCTATAGCCTTTCAGGTGTATGTATGTATGTATGTATGTATGTATGTATGTATGTAGCTATCATATTGCCAGTCTTTGCACCTATTTGTCTAAAACTATCTCAAGCATTCATTGTATATTTGTGATATCGTAAATATGTCAAAATCTGTTCATTTCTGCATATCCATGTTTTGATCAGTCTTCTCATCTATCTATCTATCTATCTATCTATCTATCTATCTATCTATCTTTCTCTTTCTCTTTCTCTCTCTCTCAATATATATATATATATATATATATATATATATTAACGTTTCGTGATTTTTATCTTACTATAAGGATTTCAAATTTTCCTTGTCTCTTTATGTCAATTTCTTCACTATCTATCTATCTATCTATCTATCTATCTATCTATCTATCTATCTATCTATCTATCTATCTCAGCCTGTGCTTATTTATATCTATCTATCTATCTATCTATCTATCTATCTATCACAGTCTGTTTGTATTTCATATCTATCTGTCTCTAGTAAAACCTTGCGTCCTTTTCACCTGGATTTATATATATATATATCAGCATACGGTGTAGATATAGAAGAATCCAAAGGAGCATATTAACTGACATGCTGAATGTATCTTTAAATTTTAGTTGACATCCGCTCTCCCCTGTGCTCTTTGATTATATGTTACGTATATATATGCTTATGTATGATTATGTGTGTGTATTCGCCGAACTGATGTAATGATGTATTTTTTTCTTAAATTTTTCTCTTTTAAGGAAGTGACCTTTATTTTTATTCGTTTTTTGTTTTTAGGTCTTTGTGAATTTCATTCGTCTAAAATATTTTGTAAAATAAAGACGGAAGCTGATGAGGCTACGCCGGAAATAGGCCTATATTTCCGATTTACCATGAAATAACGTGGCTGCCTTAAGTTTTCTTGGATATATATATATATGCGTGTTTGGAGGTTGTATAATAGAATTTGAAGCATGTATGTAGTGTTATTAATGATGTAGATCAGTAGTATGTGATATGCAAAAACTCTATCTGGAGCATTCTTGTCGACAACACAAGCATCATAACATTATTCATATGCAAAAATGATTAAAACATAATAAAGACTCTATCGATAAAAAACCCCAACGCTCAATAATATCAATATCCGAACACCCTCTTACTGTTTTTGGTACATAACACATACCACTACTCTACATTATAAATAACACCACATACATTCTGTAACATGTAAAATAACATTTATTCTTGAAAATGGCTAAAAGTGTAGGCGAAAGCGCTTGCATAAAATAAAACAGTTGAGCAATTTTAATATAATTTATAACCTCAAATGAAAATAAATTATAAGATCACATGAAAAATTAAATAAATAACATAACCATAACATGTCTGTTATTTTTAATGAAATCTGCATGTATATATATATATATATATATATATATAACAAACACTTATTAATAAATCCCTCGTTGAAAACACAACTATACTTAAACATGAAAACAATGAACAGAAACTAAAAATTATCGAAGCTATATACATAAAACAGTTGAAACCTAACCTGAACAAGATAAACTATTTCTTGTTTTCATTCTCGCTTGGCCATGTGTGACGTCACGAGCTGTGATGCGACATTTACTTCCAGCGTCTTAAATGCACGTGTTTGTTCTGGCTTAAAAATCTTTCATGTAAGCAAAAACAGTTTGTCATTATTGTTTGTCCATAGTTATAATATATAATATATATAATGTAATATGACATCTTTGAGAATGGCTTATTTAAGACAAAAGCATAAATTGAATTATTAAAAAGAAAATTATTTATCAATATTGTAATTTTCTTTCTATATTTAATGATAATGCTATTAAGCTTATCAGAGACTATTTAAAAAATTACATAAAATAAATAGATAAAACTTGTCTATATTATTTAACGAAACATGCATTAATATATATATATATATATATATATATATATATATATATATACACGCACACATATTGGACACTTCTTTCGGGAACTTCTTCTCGTTGAGAATTAACACTCCCACCATGTTGACTTAGATGAGCATTTTTATACTTACAAAAAATCCTTCTTTACAAAAATTCATCAATGAAACCTGATCTACAAATTGGTTTCTTACAAAAAATGCATAATGATTCATAGGAACCTATCCTAAAACGCTTTTTCTGCAATAAATAAGCCATTTAGTTTGAAACGCCGTAAAACAATTGTCTGTGTGTGTGTGTGTCTGTGTGTGTGACCGTTACCTATAGACTCCAAAACGGCTGAACCGATGTTTTTGAAAATGTACACAGTTGTACTATAAGCGTCTGCGAGTGTTCTTAGCTATGTTTTGTGTCGAGGTACCCTCGCTACATATCGAAAATCGATAATCGAAAAAATCCGGTTATAGAAGGAGTGGTCCGATTCTAATCAAATTTGATGCATTCATAGACAAAGAAATAAGAAACGATATTTAGAAGTTTCAAGGTTGTAATTCTTAAAATAGTGCAGAAAATCGATAATATATATATATACATATATATATATATATATATAAGGCAAGATGTTTGTGTGTGTGTCTGTTTATCTGTCTGTATGTCCTCTATATAAATCCACAATTTTTATCCGATTCTCACCATACTTCACACAAATATTCTTTAGGCTGAGTCTGAGCTCCAGGACCATGGATTAGTTTCAGAGCTTTCATTACACCCGAGCAACACCGGGCTATACTGCTAGTATCAATATAAACAACATGTATGTGCTCCTCGAGAAAGAATAAGTAGACGACATATTATTTTTTTCTTAAAACAATCGGCCTCTACTAAAAAATATAAACCAAATGAAATTGTCAATAAAACCAGTTTTTTTACAAACTTTATACCCGAAAAGAATACATCAATGAAATCAGACTCTCTACGAAAAAAAAAACAAAACTTTTTACAAAATAAAACCTGATATATATACTGATTTCTTACAGAGTTGGTTGATTGTTTTGTTTTATGGCATATCAACCTCGGCGGGTTATTTTTTGTTGGTAATACCTTTTGCTTTCAATAATATATTGTTGATTTTTTTATGTTTTGTGTCTAGTAACATTTTTTCTTTTTCAAGTATCAAGATTCATTGAGATTTGTATTTAAGGGCAGGGTCCCCTAGTCCTACCCTGTTATTTAACCCATAACTGGAAGGAAGGAAGGAAGGGATTAATACCTTTCCTAAAGGTACCAGTGCTTAAGTAAATGCAGGGTATTCAACTGGAATTCGAACTCGGCTCACCGATTTCTCTTTCCGAGCCGATATCCATTGCACCACAACGCACATCCGTCACGAAACGCTTCCAGCACTTGGTATTCCCAAATGGTCACCCATCGAAGTACTGACCAGGCTCAACGTTGCTTAACTTCGGTGATCGAGCAAGAACCGGTGTATTCAACGTGATATGGCCGTAAGCCAGTGCTTACAAAGAATACATATTCTATTCATGTGAACCTATTGTAAAACCTTATCTGCATTATATAACCGACTCAGGTTTATAAGCCGTAAAACAAAACAAAACACTCTACGAACCAAGCATTTACTCCTGTCTCGAGAGTATTATGTTAGGAGTATTAGTTGAAAAACAAACATCTCAAAATATGTCGGATCCTTAGCGACATAGGAGGTGACGTTAATGAATAAGCAAACCTAACAGTGAAAAAAACTTAATCTATGGATGTAGACTCGAGGACCAAAATCCCGTACACTAGCTTTAAAGAGAGAATTAACAAGTATATAAGAAAGGAATGTCACCTAGTACTTGGGGCCATTAGGACATCCCAAGTCAGAAGTTTATACACAGAAGCTAATGATACACTTCCACATTTAAGGCGCACTCAGCTCGAGCATGTAAAATTAAAAGAAAAATAACAAACTTCCAACCAACCCAGCTTACAGTAGTTTCTTTAAACCTGATTACTGTGATCAATTCCAACAAAAAAAAAAAACAAAAAAACAAAAAAAACAAGAATGTTGTGAATTAGTTTTTGCACTGAAAGTTATAATCGTGCTATGTCGGTTGCTAATCGACTTAAAAATATTAGAAACTTGCTAATCTTCCACTGTAAGATGACTTCTTATTATTCAGCTAACTGTCGACTAATATCAACTGCCTAGTTGTTCTACTCCAGTAGAACTCTAAAGAACTCTCCAGAACTTCTAAGAACTCCTATGAACTTCCCAAGAACTTCTCAGCATTTATTGTATGAAAAATACAATTGTGAGACAAGGCCGATTTGGCGGAGGGGGCAAAAACTCAGGTTGGTCTTCAGTACCTATCCTATACCTAGCTAATCCGTCTCACGACCCAAACATACTTTACAATTTTCTCATCCACCACAAGAACATGTCCATCATCGTTCAATCCTTTATTCACCAAAATACCTCAAGCATACGAGGGACCTAAACAACCCAAAAGAGTATAGAAAATTTATTGTGAATAAAAGATACAAAAATATATTTAAAATATATCATAAAATGATATGTGAGGAGGGGCATGACATATATTCCCAAAACAAAAAACTTTTTAAACAAAAGATACAAACAGAAATCATTGTTGGTTGGGCTCAACCAACCCACAAAAAAGGCCGCTGTATTCTGCCCATAGGACAAAATCAAGAGGCACTATTTCTACAGGGAGTGGAGAGGAGAAAATGAAATGGATGGGAAGAATATAATCTTGACCCAGACAGGATAAAACGGGGCAAAAAATAAAAACTGGGGAAATTGGGAATCTCGACCTGGATCATAACAAAAGGCAATGCCGGGGAAAGGCTAAAACTCACATTCATTCCCATTAACTAGGTACACAAAAAGGAACTACCTTTTTATACAGGGGACGGTTCCAAAGGAATCCAACCCGATGTGATTAGTAGATCTAAAAGAGAAAATCAAGGCTAGTCCCGTTCACGCGAACCAGGCTCGCGACATTTACCCATCTTTCGCTAAAGCCTATCGGGGTCAACCGTTTCCAATCAGATCTAATCTTAATTTTGAGCTGATGCTCAAAATATCGGATCAGATCCTGATGTGAAAGTCAGCCACCTCGCAAGACTTTTTCCAGTCGCGGCGTCCATATCACCATTCGAGCCGTGGCCAGCAGCGATGGAAACACCATTCGCTTCACTCCTGAAAACGGAGGCCACACATTGTCACAGGCGTATGCACGAGCAATGAGCACGAGCTCACGCGGTGCGATAAGACAGTCAACTCGCCGACACGGTCCCATAGAGAGGGAACTCGAGAACAATGGGAGAAGGCTTGAGCAGATGTCTCCTTTAAACCAAGGTCACAGCGTTCACAATCTGGCAAATCTGCTAAGGCCTCATATGAAGTTCGCGTCATTGAGAAAGAACCGTTTCCGAGTCAATCTCCAGGTAAGTGAAAACTCAGAGTTGCTGAGATAATCGGCAACTGGCGCCCAAGACCAAAAAGAGCGATACTCACCCTCCGACATACCGCAGTGGATCTTTCGCGACATCCGCCACTAATCCCTGATAGAAAACTTTCCTAGGCCGAGAAAGGTCACTGGACAGAGGAATGGCCCTCAAGGCCTCCAAACATTCGAGGAGAAAACTCGATCGCCCTCGAGGCTTACGGCACCGCCTCAAGAACGGGGGAGTGATAGTAAGGCTAGGGAACATGTCCCTCACTATCCCCGTTAGCAAAGAGTCTTCCAATAACCCACGTCTGAGAAAAACCACCCTTGAAGCGAGCTTGTGACTCGCCAAGTGCGGCATTCCCGGAAGTTGGTAACAGACTCGTTTGTCGTCGTGATGATTGCGTCCTCTCCACAGAAGGGAGAATAGCAAACGCTCGATCGCCTTCTCACGCCGTTCACAAAGTGGAATGACAGACTGCCGTTAAAGAATAATGGGAAAGGCGTATGTAACACACGTCTCAGCCAAAACCTTTATATATTTAAACACAGACAAACCATAATGACAAACTCTTTTTGCTCACATGAAAGATTTCCAAGCAACAAAAAACTCGTGCATTTAAGACGTTGGAAGCAAATGTCGCATCACAGCTCATGACATCACACATGATCAGCGTCTTAAAATGCACGAGTTTGTTGTTGCTTGGAAACCTTCCATGTAAACAAAAGCAGTTTGTCATTATGGTTTGTCCGTGTTTAAATATATAATGTAATTTGACATCTTTGAAAATGGCTTATGCAAGCCGAAAGCTTAGATTGGATTATTAAAAATTATGTATCAATATTGTAATTTTCTTTCTTCATTTAATGATAATGCTATTAAGGTTATCAGAGAATGTGAAAAAAAATTATATAAAATAGATAAAACCTGTCTATATATACATATATATATATATATATATATAGACACACACACACACACATATATATATATATATATATTTCGAGGTAGCTAAGATGTTTAATCAAATGTAACCGGGTAGGACAATCTAGCACGTAGACGAAATGGACGGTACTCGTAGTAGTCATATCCTGAAACGTAGGTGTAGTCAAGGAATGTAGATCAATATCGTAGACCTGTAGATTTCTAGTCGTAGACCTCTAGTCGTAGATCTGTAGACATCTATACGTCCTCACCTTCGTCTGTATTTATGGCTAATACCAGCCAATCACATTAGTGTGAGGGGGGGGCCAAGGTGTATGCATATTCATTGCTTATTCATTACATCACATATCTATAAGTCTACCATTCGTCCATGCCTTCAATATTGCTGCCGCATATAGTCCCGTGCTCCTGATATTTATCCTTAAGGTCCAAAGAAGCATCAGCAATATTGTTGGTCCTGGTCTCGTGGCTCGGTTTCAGTCAAGTTTTTACCGACGTAATATTGTCTCTATATGATTTTTGATATGTCCCGGAAAGAGAGATATATATCATTCTAAGTATCTAAGCGGTTTTGGCAAATGTAACCGGGTAGGACAATCTAGCAAGTAGGCGTAATGGAACGGTACTCGTCGTAGTCATATGCAGTATGCTTAAACTTTGTCTAATGGAATAGGCGTGGTCAATATGTGTTCCAACAGGATTAGACTTGGGCGTCCTTGCCTTAATCTGTATTTATGGCTGACACCAGGCTATCATATTACTGTGAGGGGAACCAAGGTGTATGCATATTCATTACATCACTTTTCTACAAACACTTTCATTGTAATTGTTCGGATGAGCTCTTCTCGATTATACCGAGAAGATTTGAATTTAAACACAGTACATCGAGTTCTCATCAAATTACCATTGAGTCGGCCAGATGTAGACGTAAATTATATGCTAACAGTTTGTTTTCTCGTATTTGTCGCATGTGGAACTCCCTTCTGGCTCAGTGTTTTCAAGCAGTTTTACTAGGAAAAATGTAAATGCAAAGTCAATCGCAATCTCTTGTAACTCCTGATTACCTTTTCTTTTTCCCCGGATTATTAAGGATTCTCGGTTCCTAATTCTACACCGTGTAAAACTTTTGTTTGGGTGGCTTTACTCTCGTGCATGGGACGATACCGATTAATATATATATATATATAAGTGCATGTTACATTAAATAATAATGACAAGTTTTGTCTATTTATTTTATGTAAATGTTTTTCATATTCTTTGATAAGCTTAATAAAATTATCAATAAATGAAGAAAAATTAATAATAACAGATATTTTTTTTAATAATCCAATCTAAGCTTTAGACATACATAAGCCATTTTCAAAGATCTCAAATTACATTATATATCATAAAATTTCACGGACATACGATAATGACCAACTGTTTTTGCTTACATGAAAGATTTCCAAGCAACAACAAACTCGTGCATGTAAGACGCTGGAAGCGAATGTCGCATCACAGCTCGTGACGTCACACATGACCAACCGAGAGTTAAAATAAGAAATATTAACTATGGGAAGCCATTGATATAAACTAATGGCTTTTGTTATTAATTGTAAGCATTTAAGGAGATTTCATAGTTGATCTTGTCCAGGTTAGGTTTCAACGGTTTTATGTATATAGCTTCAAGAATTTTTAGTTTTTGTTTATTGTTTTCATTATTAAGTATAGTTGTGTTTTCAACAAGGGTTTTCCGTAATTGTGTATGTGGCCATTCCTGTTGTTTTAAATGCTTGAAAATGTTAGAATTATCCTTCAATTGTAGTGTCAAGCGTCGTAAAAGCGACTTTGTGGTTTGACCAACATGAATATTATTTCATCCGTTGGAGATACAATCTTCCAAAAGGCAATTGAATTTGTAAACTATGTTGGTTTTTTGCAAATTGCTAACCGGGGGAAAAGAATACTTGCGAATAATTGAGTTGGATATACTAGATTTAGAGTAGTATGGTTAACTTAATTTTTTTTTGCTGGTGTCTGTTGTAGATATATTAGTATTTACTCTTTTTATATACTACCGAGCGCCCATGGCCCAGAGGTGGAGTCACCGACTGACGCCGATTTGGTCGGGTTTCAATCCTGGGTTAAAGGCAATCGGAGTCTAACCGTACTGATGAGCTGTGATATATATATATTTCTCCTTCATTTACGAATTTTAATTTTTGTCATTCGACTATTTATCTATCTATCTCGTTTAGTATTTGCTGTATTTATATACTGATAGCGACAATACACAATATAGGAGTGAGGTAATGCTTACATATTGACATATTGGAAGCAGAAATCAGTACCACGTGAAAATATGTCTATTTTTTCGTTCTGTAGTTTCTACGTGTATTTTTCTCTGTACTTATCTCTCTCTCTCTCTCTCTCTCTCTCTATATATATATATATATATATATATATATATATATATATATATATGTTAATTGTTACTGAAAAGTCCTCAACGCAAGAATCCCTTCCAACCCCACGTACAGCATGTAAAAAACTGATGTTTGTTTTATTCTCTCATTTGTACTGTGCTCGTTATGTATGCGTTTTCATAGAATGCTTGAAAAGAGACAGTTACAAATTCGGCCATTCATCTTCTTCATTGTCAACCAGAACATGAAGAATTGTTCTGACTTGTCAATTTTCGAAGGGAAACAAATAAAAAAATTCTAGTCAGTAAACATAAATTTTGAACGCATTCTGACAGCCAATACTCTCCAAATGAAATTATAGATGTGTCAAAACTGAAGACATTGTGCCAGGTTGGTGAGGTTCTTTGCAATATGTAAATTGTTAACGCATGAATGACTATGAAAACAATTGTGAAACATTATTTTTTTTAAATAGGTATTGAATATTCATTTTTTTATAATCGTATCGTTCCAAGAAAGGAGCTGTTGTCCAGGGGGTTACATAGAAGGAAACTTATGCAAAAGAGTGACAGGTTATAGGGGGTGTCAAGAAATGGGTAAGAGAAGAAGGAGAATACTAATGAGAGTGGAGTGGACAGAAAAAGGAGCACGAGAGAGAGGATGCAGGTTAGTGAGATAGGAGATGACTATTGACTTTACATTTAAATTCTTGGAGATTGTAGCTGTCGGGGAAGTAAGTAAACGGAAGGGAATTCCACAGTTGGAAGGTGCGTGAAAAAAAGCTGATGGAGTATAATTTGCGCTTACATTTTATTGGTTTCACCGTAAAATGGTGCGACCTAGTTGCTAATCTTGTTGCTCGAGTAAATATATATATAGTGGCACTAGTAAGCTAAGTTCATCGGAGCAGAAGCCGTGAATGTATTTGTAGAAGAGATACAGCGAAGCCACATTGCGCAGGTGAGAAAGTAACTTTGTCCGAGCTGTCAAGTCGGGGTCGATCACATTACAGATTCTTCAGTGGATTTTGTCAAGGCCCCTTAGGTGGATAGCAGGAGCAACCGACCAGATGGCAGCATTATTCAATGCACGGGCGTATAGACTTGTATATGTGCAGGATTGTTTCAGACGGGAAAAACTTCCTGTCCCCACACAGAGAACCGACCTTCTTAGCAGCGGATAAAACATATCATCTCAACTTGGAACATTAAAATATTAATGAAAAATTAATTTTATTTCGCGTTTCTGATATATCGAAACAGGAAAAAGAACTTATTGGCAGAAATAATATCACGTCGTGGTACCGTTTCTTTTCTTAGATTTAACCAGAATTTCTTTCACTATTAAATGTTATTCAAGATCTATATGAATTTCTCTGGACTGGTAAAAATGGGGAATTACTCTGTCTTCTCAGGGCGGTAATTTCTTTGAACGATCGCTCAGTGGTGTTGTATAAAGCATTATAAAATGCATCTTTTTTTGTTGTATTCAACAAAGAGATAGTTTATGATCCACAGATGTTGTAAGCTCTTAAAGATTTTGGTGTCCCTTTACATCTGAGAGTTAAGATCTGGCATGGAGTCCTGGTGATTAGTGCGAAACAAAAAAAGAAAGACATTAGCCAAGAACGAACCTTGAGAAAAAGCCAGCGAAATCACTATACAATACAAGAAATGAAAGGCACATCCGATCATCGAGAAAGGCTGATCATCAGCTCCAATCCAGAACAGCACTAATGCCCGGAGAACCCAGCCAGAAAGAACCCGTCGTAGGTGAGCGGACAATGTCAAATTACCTATGGCATGTTTATAGCAGAACCGTATAACAGAATTGGTCACGTAATAATAATAATAATAATAATAATAATAATAATAATAATAATAATAATAGCAAACAGGCCAGACATTATTGTTAAAAACCAGAAGGAGAAAACTTGTCTATTAATTGATATGGCTTGTCCAGCGGATTGTAACATAGCAATCAAGGAATTTGAAAAACTGTCAAAATATAAAGACCTGGAAATTGAAATAGGAAAAATGTGGAAATTGAAAACAAGAGTTGTGCCAGTGATAGTAGGTGCACTTGGAATGATAAAAAATGGAACAAAACAACACATTGAAAGAATCCCTGGAAACCCCAGCTTAAGAGATATACAAAAAATTGTCTTATTAAGTACAGCCCACACACTAAGGAAAACTTTATCTATGTAATGCTGGAGTTGATAGGGAAGATAGAAAAACATGAAATGGAGCCATAACAACACGCCACTACCTGCCTTAGGTCTCCCCGCAGACTTGGTTGGTAGTGAGACCAAAGCAGAAATCGAAAATATGATGAAAAATGACATAATAATAATAATAATAATAATAATAATAATAATAATAATAATAATAAAAACGGTTCATTACAGAATCACATAAGCATATGACCAGAACGATGCAAAAGACTGTTTACAAAAATGAAATCCCATAAAACTATTCAAACTTCATTGTCTCTTCAAGCCCGTTTCCTTATTAACCAATCAGAATCGCAAGGAAGATTCGTCTCGGGTTAGTCGTCTCTCTAATCGTAAGGGTACATTCAAATGCTGATCGAGTTCGATTTTTTCTTATTAATTTTAGACATAAAAAGATAAGATTTTCTGTGGTTGTCCAATACCATAATCGCGGCCTTATTTTCGGTAAAGTTTTATCCAGACAACTCTAGATTTATCTCTAGCGACATAAATCCCCAGGCATACTGCGTGTCAACTTAACAGAACTACTTAGCGCCCGCGGATAAACAGAACTACTTCGTGCCCGCGGATAAACAGAACTACTTAGCGCCCGCGGATAACACACACACACACACACACACACACACACACACACACACACACACACACAGTATAAATTTTCACATAAATATATTTTATCTTTTTTTTTCAACTATTCAGTTATTCTGCATATAACCGTATATATATATATATATATATATATATATATATATATATATATATATATGATGGTGGCCTAATGATTGCGCTTAGCATGAAACAGTCTATTGCCCTTGAGTGTTGACGTAGAAGCTCACTCTTTTATATTATAATATTTTATATATATATATATATATATATATATATATATATATATATATATATATAGGAAAAACTACTAAAAGGTTGTAAGTTTAAAAATGTATTTTTTGACAGTATTTATTTATTTCTATTATTATATATATATTTGATATTTCAGACTGACCTCGGCCTTTCATCAGAAATAAATGATTTTAAAATTTAAACTAGAAGCGTTCGTCGTGAGAAGCGTCTGTCGCGAGATGTAGAAAATCATGTGATGTAGAAAGCGACAGATTTTTTAAAATATTTTTAAACGTAAACCTAACTGTAATAATACTTTTAAATTACACCCACCACGCCTCACCTGTGACAGCCAAAATATAATATATTTTCTCTTCTGTTCAATATGCGCAAATAGTGGATATATTGGTGAATCTGGAAACAGTTTCAGATTCCGTTTTATTAATCGTAAACTAAGCATACGCCAAAACAACCCTTATTCCCCTATAGCTGAACACTTCAATCAAGCAGGACTCACATTAGAAAACTGCAAATGTTTACTGATAGATTCCGATTTTAGTTCCACATACTCACGCAGAAAGAAAGAAAATACTGGATTTTAAAATTAAATACATATAGGTTAGGGTTAAATAGGGATTTCGGTATTTTGAATTTTTATAAATATTTCAATAGTTAAACGTTTTTTTAGATACACTTAAAAATCTTCTTTAAAACAACATTTAAAAGATAGATAGATAGATAGATAGATAGATAGATAGATAGATAGATAGATAGATAGATGTGCATATATATACATAGATGGAGAGCGATTCGGATTCAGAAATCATGTTTGTTGAATTCATTGATGTACAAATACACTTGCGAAAGGCATGAATCTATCGCTTCTCTTCCCATCATCTCCAGTTATGGGTAAATAACGGGTCAGACTGAGACTTTAAGCTTTGTTTCTAAAAGTAGGCCAGCTCTGAATTCGAAAACAGAGGCGGATTGTTTATTGACCTTGTGACACAATAGCCTGTACCTGTTTTGCCATTCACCCTGGTCTGGTTGAGCCGGCTTCCTCCCAAGCGATGGAGAAATCAGGGTTCCAGGTGCTACACTGTATAGACCTCAGGCATTTTAATTATCCCGCAACAGGTTGCTAATACCTGCTGCGGTAGACTGGTTGCCAGCCAAGGCTATAGAACCCAATCTGTCCTGTAATTTAACCCATAACTGGAAGTAATGGATGGATTAATACCTTTCCCAAGGATAGTAACGCGTAAATGAATGCTGGGCATTCAACTGGAATTCGAACTCGGCTTCCTGATTTCTCTTTCCGAGCCGATATCCACTGCACCCCAACGTACATCCGTCAAGAAACGCCTACAGCACCTGGTATTTCCAAGCGGCCACCCATCTAAGTACTGATCAGGCTCAACGTTGCTTAACATCGGTGATCGGACAATATTTGCACCTGTTCGAAATACGTTCAAACCTTCACCATTATAATCTAAACTTATTTATAAATGGAACTTTGTCTCTGTGTGTGTCTCTGTGTGTGTGTGTGTGTGTGTCCGTTATCTGTAGACTCCGAAACGGCTGAACCGATTTTCTTGAAAATTTACACAGTTGTACTATAAGCGTCTGCGAGTGTTCTTAGCTAGGTTTTATGTCGAGGTACCCCCGATAAATATCGAAAATCGATAATCGAAAAAATCGGTTTATAGAAGGAGTGGTCCGATTTTAATCAAATTTGATACACTGATAGACAAAGACATAAGAAACGATATTCAGAAGTTACAAGGTTGCAGTTCTTACAATAGTGCAGAAAATCGATTATATATATATATATATATATATATATATATATAGTACTGTGCAAAAGTATAAGGACAAGAACTATTTTATATTTTATAAGGCATATTGACAGAAAATAAACAATTTAATTAAAGTAATTTTATTTGATTTACTGAAGAAAATATACTTGTTACAAAATAAATTTAATATTTAGTATAATAGCCTTTTACTTTAAAATAATAAAATAATTGCGACAATCTACCAATCCCACCTAGTATATATATATATATATATATATATATATATATATATATATATATATATATTCAGTACTGTGCTAAAGTTTTAGGACAAGAACTATTTTATCTTTTATGAGGCATCAAAATAAAGTTTAAACTCACCCATGTCCTAACAATTTTGAACACTACAGGTTGTGTGCAAATTATTAGGACAGGAGTGATTTTCCTACAAACCTCACTGAAATTCAAATACAGGGCAAAAAAGCTAAGTAAATTGCTAATAAATATTGATTATTTAAAAAAGGTGTAAAAGAAATGTATTAAAAAAAAGTTATATTTAATTTTCGTCTTTTCTATTAAACATGTTATTTTAAAACTACTCATTATTCTATTATCCTTAGATATGACTGACTTTTTTCTTATTCCCCACCTCACCAATTGATAAAACTAATGTTACTTTGCAAGACACACTTTGGGAACAAATACAAGCTGCTTGGCAGGAGATACCATTAGATACAATGAAGAAGCTTGTGATATCAATGCCTGACAGAATGAAGGCTGTGATCAAAGCAAAGGGCTATTTTAGTAAATATTAAATTTATTTTGTCACAAGAATTTTGTTTTTTGTTAATGAATTTGTTGAGTAAATCAAATAAAATTAATTATTTATTTTCTGTCAATATGCTTCATGAAAGATAAAATAGTTCTTGTCCTAATATTTTTGCACAGTACTGTATATATGTCAGATTAAATAAATTGCAAACATTATGTTTGCTTATTTTTAATAACATATCTTTAAGATTTTTTTAAAATCATTTATAATAACACATTTTTCAAACGTTATATTGGAAGAAGGAAAAAGATTACAGTAATTTTTTATCAACACAGTTTTCCGGTTACATTTGTTACCATAACTCACACCCCTGAGGATAACCTCGGAAAGAGGTTGAAAGTACTTGGGTACCGTAAGAAATGAATAGAAACAACATCTGTCAACGTTACAGCTGATTTCTAACATCTTTTGATTGTAATACGCGAAAGATTATCCGTGAGTATGACCGGTTTTTCTTGAAATTAAGCAAACATAGTGTTTGCAATTTATTTAATCTGACATGTTTAAAACAAATTTGCTGTTTAAATACACAAATATATATATATATATATATATATATATATATATATATATATATATATATATTACGGAAAATCCTGGAGATTACGAAATGGTTAACCAACCGACATATTGAAATTATTTGTTTTAACATCATTTTTAATCGATACTCGTATTTGAGTAGATATTCTGTTTTTAATCAAACAGTATATTTATTTCTACGGCCTTATTATTTACGATAAGTTTTGTTATGAAAATATGTCATTCGGCAGGATTCGAACCTGCGACTCCTATCAACATAGGGGAAGCCACCAAATGATCTGACTCGTCTTAGACCACTCAACCACTAATAGTCAAGATAGAGGCTTGATTTGACTTTGTTCAGGCTATGTTACATTCTATGTTGATAGGGGTCACAGGTTCGTATTCTGCTTAATGGCACGCATTTTCGTAACAAAAATTATCGTAAATAATCAGGCCGGTAGATATAAATATACTGTTTGAATAAAAACACAATATCTACTCAAATACGTGTATCGATTAAAAATAATCTTTAAACAAATAATTCCATATATATACATATATATTTGAAGTAAGAAGAAAATTTAGAGTAATTTCTAGCAACACAATTTGGCAGTTATTTTCTGTTATCACAATTCACACCCCTGAAGAGGATCTCAGAACGAGACTGAAATAACTTTGGCACATCGGCAAATGAATAACAAAATAGGATGTTAAAGTTACAACTCATTTCTTACATTTTTCAATTATAATACGCGAAAAATTATCCGTGAATATGAATGGATTTTATTAACCATAAGCAGACACAATGTTTGCCATTCTTTTAATCTGACATGTTTGAATAAAATTTACTGCCTAAATACACGCACGCACACACACACACACATATACACACATACAAACGCACACACACACACACACATCTGGCTATTGGACGTGTATCATGATAATATACACGCTAAAAAGTCTGCCTTCTTCTACCGAGCGCCCATAGCCCAGAGGTAGAATCGCCGACTGACGCCAATTCGGTCGGGTTTCAATCCTGGGTTAAAAGCAATCGGAGTCTATCTGTACTGATGAGCTGTGATACAGCGAAACAGATCTATCTGCGGATGACTATATATATATATATATATACATTGACTTGAATTAATAAATATACATATGAGAGTGCACATGTAAATTGTATTATTATTCAAGTGTTAATAAAACAGTACTCAATGTATGAACAGATTGAATTATATATATATATTTATATATATATATATATATATATATATATATATATATATATACTTTGCACACAACCTGTAGGTGTTAAAAATTGTTAGGACATGGGTGAGTTTAAACTTTATTTTGATGCCTCATAAAAGATAAAAGAGTTCTTGTCCTAAAACTTTAGCACAGTACTGAATATATATATATATATACTATGCGGGATTGGTAGATTGTCGCAATTATTTTAAAGCAAAAGGCTATTATAGTAAATATTAAATTTATTTTGTAACAAGTATTTTTTCTTGTTAAAACATTTCTTCGGTAAATCAAATAAAATTACTTTAATTAAATTGTTTGTTTTCTGTCAATATGCCTCATAAAATATAAAATAGTTATTGTCCTAATACTTTTGCACAGTACTGTATATATATATATATATATATATATATATATATATATATATATATATATATATCAGACGAAGCTGGAATATGGAACGAAGGTCTCAGATTGCTCTTTCTGCTTCCTGATTTCAAACTCTAGGTTTCCTTTCATTTTTTTCACCTTTCTTATCTCCTTCCTTCTTGAACAAAATGTCACCAAGCTGTTGCAATTGCCTGCAAAGTGTTTCAACATCTACCTGAGTAGTTACCTGTCAGTTTCTGTTTTCTTTTGTAGACGTCCTTGCAATGTGGAGCATAAACAATATATATATATATATATATTAATACACTTACTGTCCTACATCGTTGACTTGACTCGGAGTTTCATGCGTTATGCAATCATCAGGTGCATATTTCAAACTTAGCGTACAATAAATTTGAGCTTAAGTTCACTCGGTGTTTATCGGAATTAAATCTTATAAATTTAAGTTGCTGCTTTTTTTAATAGAAAAATTAAAATTTTAAATATTCTAAGATTACACGTAGATAAAGATTTGAATTTAAAATTAAAATTATTAAAAGCCAGGGAAAAGTAATCAAAGCGTCGTAAATCATAAAAATTTGAAATATAAATATTCTAAAATTACATGTAGATAAAAAAAAATAAAATTTAAATTTATAAATAAAAAAATGTTTTAAAAAAATTTAAATAACATCTAAACGATGCAGGGAGCAATAATTAAAGGGACGTAATTCATAACTGTTCTAAGTAATATCTGCGCGGGAGGGGAAAGAGGGAAAAAAAGGGTCAAACGTATCCAGGGATCTATATCAATTCGGGTCTAAGAATTTAAGTAAGTATTTTGTTTATGACAGCATGTAATCAGTAAAACACTTTTTTGTTTAGTAAATTAAAAATAATCATATGGTTTAAGATGACAAGTTTTTTTCTAAAAGGCATAAGCTACATCTGTCTTATTTTCCGTTGTAAGGTTTGGATTTAGATTCAGTATTCCAGGTAATAATTGTGTTCTTGTTATTTTTTTTTTAATAATATATGGATAAAGCAGGACTTTTGCTGTATTTCTTCTCCAAGCCCTCCTTCCTGATTGCATGACCCAGATGTCTCTTCCTGATGATCAGTATTAATTCCTTTTCGTTTCCATCCTTTTCAAAATCTCATCATTGCTCACATGATCGATCCATGATATTTGCAGCATTTGTTTAACAACAACATGTGAGTATTAAATCTCATCTTTCAACTGTTGGAAGTAATTATAAAGTAAAATTTAACATCATTATCATCCGAATGAATTCGAGCACTATAAACAATGTTTTGGACATTTACTGGCCATTCAATGGGCAGGTTTTATTTTTTCGGCAGTTGGACATTGTTTTAAAAGAGTCAGTGTTCTTGTTAGTAGAGTGACTGATGTTTATGTGATCCAAGTATTTACTGGACCTCATATTTTTTTTTAATCGTATCACCCGGAGCAAGGCGGTAATGCCACTGATGTGCAGGGGGATAAATAAGAGTAAAAAGATTAATTAGAAGAGAGTGAAGAGGAAGACGACCCAGTTAGAAAGTAGCAAGAGAAGGATGGCAATACAGGTGTGATGACAGGTGGAGAGAAAGGAAAGGATATACAGGGTGGTGTGAAAAGAACTAGAGTCAAGTGGTTATGAGATGAGTATTGACATTGCATTTAAATTCCTGGAGGTTGTAGCCGTCAGGAAAGCAAGAATATGGAAGCGAGTTCCACAGGCAGGAAGTGCGAGAGAAGAAGCTGAAGTCGTAGAATTGTCGTCTGCAATTGGTTAATCCAACTGTGAATGGGTGGGACGTAGTTGCCAAACTGGTTGCACGAGTAAACACCTGTTTCAGAGGCACAGGTGACTTAAGTTCGTTGGAGCAGAAGCCATGAAAGTATTTATAGAACAGACAAAGGGAGGCCACATCTCGTCGGTGGGAAAGTGGCTGTAGTGGGGCCGCCAAGTCGGTACCTATCACATTACTGATTCTCCTTTGGAGCCTGTCGAGAACACTGAGATGAATAGCAGGGGCGCCTGACCATATATGGCAGCAGTATTCCATGCACGGACGAATGGTTGTAGTATTATGTTTTTGGAAATATGTTTATCTATATTCTTAACGAAATTATAACTATATTGTTTTTGTTGAAGATTTTTTTTAGTGTTGGTGACTCGTAGAAATGTTTGTGAATTAAGTTTAGTTTGGACGTTACCAATGAAGGATGGGTTAAACCAAATAATATTAAGTTCATGCGTCTTCTGCTTATTTCTACCTACCTTGTTTTTAAGAGAGTATTCTAAACAAGTGTTGGGTTTGTTTTGTCCTAAAGCATTAATGGCTTTCAACGTTTCCATGTCCCTGGTGGCTCTGAGCACGCCTTCTCCTGTTATATCATGCAATACCCGTTTCGTCATCCACCTGATTAGGTCCTTCAAATATGTTATCCGTTGCTTTCCCCTGTCTCTTTTTCCCTCTATCTGGCCTGTTTGTATCAGATTCTCTAAACCCTCCTTCCTCATTGCGTGTCCCAGGAACTTCAGCTGTCTCTTCCGGGTGCTCAGTATTAATTTCCTTTTGGTTTCCTTCATTTCAAAGACCTCACATTGCTCACATGCTCGATAGATGGTATTCGCAACATCCTTCTGTAGAACCACATTTCAGTTGCTTCAAGTTTTTCCTTCATCTTTGATGATATTGTCCAGCATTCACTGCCATATTGAAGGACGGATAGCACGTAGCAATCCAGTACTTTCTTCCTTGTTTCTAGAGAAATTGTCCTGTTTCTTAATACTTTACTCAACTTCTGGAATGCTTCCTTCGCTATGCCAATTCGCCTTTGGATCTCAATGTCGCACTTTCCGTCTTCTGTTATAACACTTCCCATGTATTTAAATTTTTATGATGTATTCAATTTTGGAATCGCCAAAAATGTCATTATTTCTAGTCTTGGTACTAAAGCGAAATAGAATATATTTGTGTAGGTTGTTGGTGATTCTCTGGGTGTGATTTGATTTCCTGTTGATATATATATATATATATATATATATATATATATATATATATATATGAGTCTTTAGTGTACGATTTGTACAGACCAGTGTTCAGATAGAAATTAACATCTACTAACCTTACGACTTTAGCGTTAGTTATTGTGGTAATGTTAAGATCATGGAGTTCCACAAATTTTTTAGAAATTCCTGTCTGAGTTTATCCGTTTTTTGTGGATTAACATTACGGAGGATTATCAGTCCTTAGTCTCGGTAAATTCCTGTATTACATATATCTCAGTTGGGTCTAAGATTACTGCGTAAAATAGTCTTACCAAATTGCAGGCATTTGAAGAATCATACGCCTTCATAAAGATGCAAAAATCAGGGTTGTTTTATCCAGACCACATTCATTCATCTTAAACTAAAATGAATTTTAGGGCCTGTTGGATGATGTTGATGTCTTGGTCGCTGTTGAGGACCCGTAATCATTAGAGAAATTTAAAGCTGGGATTAAAAACTTTTAGATATAGATGGGTAGAAGTCACATTTTTAATTTTTGTGAGCCGATCTATTGCCTCAGCTGTATTCTTCCATTGGCTCATGTCTAATCCTTAGTGAATGTGTTATCTTAAACCATATAAATGATCCTAATTTACTGAATAAAAAAGTGATTTAATGACCACATGCTGTCATAGAAAAATACTTATTTAAATTTCTTAGACCCATATTGATATAGATTCCTTCACACGTTTGCCCCTTTTTTTACCATCTTTCGTCATTACTCACCCTTTCTTTCTTTCTTTCTTTCTCCCACAATATTACTTCTAACAACTAGGAATTAAATCCATTTAATTTTTACTGCCTACATTGTTTAATTTTTTTATTTTAATTCTAATTTTTTTCTATTTTTCTAAATTGTAAAATTTTAATTTGTTATCTTTATGTAATATTTCAATATTCAAATTTTTACGTTTTATGATTTATGGCCCTTTAATTCCACTCAACACCGGGACAACTCAACACCAGGACTTCTGTAAGTAATTTTCGTGTCCTGTATATTGTTATCATTAACGCCAACGTGCACCTTTGATAATGTGTTGGCTGAAAGGAACCTAAGGTCTACATTATGACGTCTACTTTATATATATATATATATATATATATATATATATATATATATATTGATTAATTCTTAGTTTTTGGTCATAATAGAGTTAGAACAGTACACATTTTTATTTAGAAGTGTTCAATACCATTATACTGTAGAACTTTTGAATATTTTCCATTTTTAAACGAGTTATTTCGCTACCCATGTTTCTACCATGAGTGGTGTCTTCAGGTGATATATGCGGGTTTCATTAAAAGTTACAGACACGGAGTGATGGTTAATTTTTTAAAGTAATTTTTCATGTGATCTTAAATGGAGACCTTTTTAAATAAAACAAAAAAACTTAACATTTACTAAAATCAACTACAAACACGCTAACAACATGCTTACCCTGTTCGGTACATAACAAATACCACTACTCCATATTATACATAACACCACTTACATTCTGTTACATGTAAAATAACATTCATCTTTGAAAATGTTTAAAAGTATAGCCGAAAGTGCTCGGATTAACAAAACATTTGCACAATTTATATATAATTTATTTACGCAAAAGAAAGAAATCGTAAGATCATACAAAAAATACAGAGAATTTTAACCAACATCTTGTCTGTCATTTTTAATGAAACCTGCTCAAAGAGAGATTGCTATCAGTTTCAAATATGCACCTGATGAATGAATATCGCATGAAACTCTGAACCGTGCCATAGAAATAGGACGAGATGTATATTTATTCACTAGCCGTATAGCCCGGCGTTGCTCGGGTGTAATGAAAGCTTTAAAACTAATCCATGGTCCTGGAACGTTGGCACGAAAGACTAAAAAGCAATAGTTGTTTCCAGTTAAAGCGAAACCGTAGACAGAAAGAAAAATGAATGGATGTAAGTCAAATTTTGATTTCTTGGTATCGATATCAAATTTTCTGCACTATTGTAAGAACTGCAACCTTGAAACTTCTGAATATCGTTTCTTATGTCTTTGTCTATGAGTGTATCAAATTTGATTAAAAATCAGACCACTCCTTCTATAACCCGATTTTTTCGATTATCGATTTTCGATATTATCAGGGGTACCTCGACACAAAACCTAGCTAAAAACACTCGCAGACGCTTATAGTACAACTGCGTACATTTTCAAGAAAATCGGTTCAGCTGTTTCGGAGTCTATAGGTAACGGACACACACACACATACACATACACGCACACAGACAAAGTTCCATTTATAAATAAGTTTATATATATATATATATATACACTAACGGCCATAATTATTAAGCCACTCCAGTGTCTTAAAAACTGATGTATTTCAAACTATATTTTAGTATTTATTGCCAAGTGAATAATTGTAAATGAAAATAGAATGGTTCTTTTGTTAATTCCACACAATAAGATGTGAAAGAAATGAATTTATAAATATTTAATAATTACCTATATTGCACTTTCATTAATGAAAGAATGAAGAAAATTTAGGGTGATCTGTCTTTGCTTCCTTGCCTTATAAAATCTTGCAAAGTAGCCATTCTATTTTCATTTAAAATTATCTACTAAAATAGTATGAAATACATTATTTCTTTTAAGAAACTTGGGTTGCCTAATAATTATGGCCGGTAGTATATATATATATATATAACTGGACATTGAAGTTAGAATTCAGAAGCGACAATCAGTTTCATGTTAAAAGCATTAATCACGCCTGAAACTGTCGGCTGAGGGTGTTGAATTCAATGTCCACTTTCACATTTACATTCGCTCTATGCCTGATATTGAGCACTTTAAACTGTACATATACTATCCTGGAACACAAAAAAATATCATTGGTTTATTGAAATTATTTGTTTCAACATTATTTTTATTCGATACTCGTACTTGAGTAGATATTCTGGCTTTTAATCAAACAGTATATTAATTTCTACCGGCCTGATTATTTACGATAAATGTTTGTTACGAAAATGTGTGTTATTCGACAGGATTCGAACCTGCGACCCTTATCAACGTAGGGGAAGCCGCCAATTGATCTGGTGCATCCTAGACCTCTCGACGACGAATGAATTCACAGTGTATGCCAAGTCAAATCAAGCCTATATAACACAAATTGCGACTCTGCTCTGAAATTTATCATAATGTCAACAAATGCCGAGTGACACATATTTTCGTAACAAAAATTTATCGTAAATAATCAGGCCCGTAGAAATAAAAATCTGATTGTACTGTTTGATTAAAAACAGCTTCATATCGAAGACTGTGAATCAGAGATCTCCTCCTGGGTTAAGGCTGGCATTCATTCCTACCAGGAAAATTCAGCTTAAATCCCATTCGTCTCCCTGGTTCTCGCTCGCTTGCTCGGCCGACATTGCCCACCGGTATCGTCTGGCTTTATCGTAGCCACGCGTCGGACCAAAACATGCGCCTTTTCGCCTCAGCTCGTAATAAGCGTAAAAAAGATACTTAACGAAGCTAAGATGCTGTTTGCTGCCAGAATGAAGCAGCGCATAGCATCCTCTAAGTTCGGTACCAAAGACTACTGGCGCCTCTGTAAACGCGTTCTTAGCAAGTAGCAAGAGTAAGCCTTCAATACCCGCACTAAAAAACGAGTTTGAGGTCCTCACTTCCTCAGCGGACAAGGCTGAATGCTTTGCCCATAGATTCTCGACCAATCCGACTCTGGATTCGTCTGGAATCCATACACCCCATTTCCCATCTAGAACTGAGGCCCAATTGAATGACGTCCACATCACGCCCTCGCTGACTTCTAGCATAATCTCAAAACTGGACCCTCACAAAGCGAGTGGTGGGGATGGAATCCCAATCATAGTTCTGAAGAATTGTGCCCCTGAACTCTCCTCTATCCTTTCTAAGCTCTACAACTTCTGCCTATCTTCCTCCTGCTTTCCTGCCTGTTGGAAGTCTTCTTCTGTGGTTCCAATATTCAAGAACACTGGTGAACCATCGGACCCCGCAAATTACCGCCCCATCAGCCTTCTTCCGATGTTCGGCAAAGTGTTCGAAGCCATTATCAATGCCGAGGTCGCTCAGCATCTCACAACCCACGAGCAACTCTCGGACAAACAGTATGGCTTCCGCTTCACCAGGTCTACTGCTTATATGCTAACGACCATCACCAAGTATATATACCAGGCTTTCGACAAGAATGGTGAAGCCCTAACCGTCGCCTTGGATATCTCTAAAGCATTCGACAGAGTATGACATGCCGGAAACTACGGAAACTGCGAAGCAATGGCATAACTGGACTTTTGTTGGACTTAATCCGGTCATTCTTCTCTAACCGCACACTGAAGGTGGTATTAAACAGACATGCCTCCCAGAACTACCATACAAACGCGGGTGTACCCCAAGACTCTATCCTAGGTCCTACGCTCTTTCTAATCTATATCAATGATATCCCCGATGCCATAAGATCACAAGTAGGCATGTACGCCGATGATACCACAGTTTACTCTCGCCTCGATAAAAAATCTGGTGTTGGTGACAAGGCGATCCTCGCTGCCAAGCTTGGGAAGGATCTCCAACCCGTGGTGGATTGGGGGAAGAAATGGCTCGTAAAATTCAATTCTTCCAAAACGAAGCTGCTGTCAATTAACCACCACAGAAAACCGCACCTCCCTCCCATTAGGATGGAACAGGCTTGCCTCCCAGTGAGTAAATCACTACGCCTGCTTGGCCTGACACTCTCAGCGGACCTGAAGTGGAATGACTACGTCGAATCCATTGCTAAATCCGCAGCTATGAAAGTCGGCTCTCTGTGCAGGGCCCGGAAATTCTGAATATATCCTGCAAATATATAAATCCACCATCCGCCCGTGTATTGAATACTGCTGCCACATCTGGTCGGGTGCCCCTTCTATTATCCTCGGGGTTCTTGACAAAATACAGCGAAGAATCTCTAATGTGATTGATACCGACTTGGCTGACCGCCTCCAGTATCACTCTCACCGGCGTGACGTGGCTTCCCTGTGCCTCTTCTATAAATACTTTCATGGCTTCTGCTCTGACGAACTTAAATCACTGGTGCACCCTAGATGTGAATTTGCACGAGATACTAGATTGGCAACTAGGTCTCACCCTTTTACAGTGAGAGCGATGAAATGTAACCGTAATTTCTACTCCAACAGCTTCTTTCCTCGCACTTCCTGCCTGTGGAATTCCCTACCGCATGCATGCTTCCGCGACGGCTACAACCTCCAGGAGTTTAAATGTAAGGTCAATAGACACCTCCTAACACACTAACTCACACCCACTCTCTCCAACTCTCTCCCTATGTACATCCTAAGTCGTCTATCACCCTCCTTCTGACATTTCCTATACCCAATCGCTCTATGTAACCTCTGCCCTATAGTGGCAGTGGAATGCCTTGCTTGGGGTGACACGATTAAAAAAAAAACCAAAAGTACGAGTATCGAGTAAAAATAATGTTCACACTAATAATTTCAATATGTCGCTTGTTAAAACTATTTCGTTTATCTTCGGGTTTTACCGTAATATATATAGAGTCGCCGACTCACGCCATTTCGGTCGGGTTTCAATCCTGGGTAAAAAAGCAATCGGAGTCTAACCGTACTGATGAGCTGTGATACGGCGAAACAGATCTGTCTGCGGATGACAATATATATATATATATATATATATATATAAAGGATTTGTATATATGTATATATGTATGAGCGTGTGTGCATGCGTTTTTATGAGTGTGTCTATATATATATATATATATGTATGATAAAATATTGTGTTATGGTATGTTATATTTAGGGCTAAAGTGCTAAATATCAGGAACAGAGGGCATGTAAATACAAAAGTGGGCATTACCCTTAGCGAAGATTCTGTTTCATGCTGAACGCCATCGTCAAGGGTTGCGATTGGCGATTGCTTTCAGCGCGAAACCGATTGTCGCTTTTGGATACTGACTTCAACGTCTGTTATATATATATATATATATATATATATATATATATATATATATATATCTGATTACCTCTATTTTATGAGAAAGTGATATGTTTCGCTGAGATTAAAAGTCGGCTCAGTATGTGACATGTGGCAACTGGGGATTACGTTTTTTATACCGCACCGGAGACACATTTCTTTCACAACGTCATCTTGGCTTAAGAGAGAAAAAAATGAAAAAATAAAAGTAAAATATAGAGAATGATAGAGATTTCTGATTCATCTCTTTTATATTGTTTTTTTACAACGCCACCTGCCAGGAGTTAAGGGAAGCCTCCTGCCCAAGCCTCTGATCCAGAGGTTTTGAAGAGCGTAGAACCATTTCACAATTTCTGTTGTTCCGAGGTTCACTGCTATCCAGTATAAAAAATTTTAAAAATTTGCAAGCTTTTCCTAGTAAAAAAAAAAAGTTAACCCACAAGAAAACAAAATTTCGACATTAAATGACACAAAGATTAGACGTCCCTTTAAAATAATATTAAAAATCCATCAAGCCAAACCAAGTTTTCCTGGCAGAGAACATTCTGCTAATTTCACATAGGCTTAATCCTCTGTAAAGATTGGGATGAAAAAGAAATAACGTTTAGAAATTCTGTGACTCTTTCATAACGACATACAGCCTTGATCGGTAAAATTCTTGCAAAGACTATCATATAAATTTGGGAATCCCGATTTGATGTAATGGTTAGCAAGCTTATCTCCTTAGAACATATTATAACTGAGTAGTGAGTTCGATCGTCACTGGGTACTCCATACCCACGGCCTTGTATCACATCTAAGTAGCGCTTAGTAAATCAATAAATTGTACCGTTCGCAATGTGCGGAAGAAAAGTCATGGTCTAGTACAGCGATTCCTAAACTGGGAGAAATTTCCCCTGGGGGAAAGTTTGAAGCTCCCAGGGGGAACATGAGGACATGCAAAAGGAGTTCTTGGAGTTCAAACATGACTCTTCGTGCAAAAGATCTTGAAGAATTCTGGGTTAATGTGCGTGAAGCATACCCACAACTGAGCATTGAAAATCCTCATTCTGTTTTCCACAACCTATTTTTGTGAGTCAGGATTTTCTACTTTACTCACAATCAAGCCCAAAGCACGAAACCGACTGGAGGTGGAATGTGACATACGTTGCGCGCTTTCCAAAACTAACCCTGATATTAATACACTGGTGCAAAAGAAGCAGCATTATCCTTCTCACTATTTTAATTCTGAAGTAGAAGAGCAAACAAAAGTTCTTTTATTTGTTACTAACGGCTCTCTGTGGCTATGCTTATTTGTTACTAACTTCTCTCTATCCACTTTACTATGTAACTATATGTTTATCAGTATATTTGTACATTTGAAAAATAAATTAGTAAATAGTCTCAATGTGTTGTAACTGTTCTTTCTCTCATAGCATGAAGGGGGAAATCTGGATGGTTGAACTGGGCGTAGGGGGAAATGACAGAAAAAAAGTTTGGGAA
>JBBBDQ010000590.1:142500-195000 GCA_037127315.1 Ascarosepion bandense
ATGAACTAACAAAAAACAAAAAACAAAGTAAAATTGCACGACCGCCAAATCGGAATCAAACGATTAAAGCATTTCGGAAAAACCTAACTTAGAAAAGTTTCACAAATCAGTGTAAAAAGTAAAATTCTAGATCTTAATTGGATAGCAAATCGAAAATTCATTAACAAACGAAAAATTTTAGTTTTACTAAAAAAAATTACCCCATGGCAAGAATCGAACCAGCATAATCTTTCTTTCAGAGAAACCAGTTAACCGTTTATTTATTAATTTTAGATTTGCTATCCAATTAAGATCCTGAATTTTCCTTTTTACACTGATTTGTGAAACTTTTCTAAGTTAGATTTCAAACTTCGTGCCTCTCGTGAACGCTTTCAAGGGACCAAGCAAATGAAAATCTGAAGAGGCAAGGTCTGAGCTGTAAGGAGGATGAGAGAGCAGTTTCCAGCCCAGGTCGTTGATGGTCTGCACCGTTTGGGCTGCTGTGTGAAGCCTTGCATTATCTCGATGCAAGACAACTCCATGCGACTGATGACCCCTGTGTTTGTTCTTTATATTGTCTCAAAGTCCTTTCAATGTCATCCACTGTCACCCTTCTGTCAGACTGAATGAGATCATTAACCAATTCGATCACCTCAGGAGACCTCACTTCTGTAGGTCACCCTGGCCTGTCTTCATCCTCAACACTGCTCTGTCCTTCTTTAAACAATTTAGCCTACTTGTAGACATTATTTTGGCTGAAACATGTGGCACCATACAGAGTTGACATTTTCCTATGGATTTCAACTGGTTTGCACCCTTCAGCAACCAAAAACTTGATAACGGACCTCTGTTCAATCCTGGAGCATGCTTCTTGGTCGGCCATATTTGTTAATCTCCAAAACGCTCAAAGTTTTTTTTCTCAATCTACAAAAAAACTTAAATCCCTTTGAAAAAGAAGTAAAAGAAAATATTAAAAACAAAACGCAAGCTTCTATCTGTATTAGAAGTTCTTATACCAAAATATTCACCTTATTTATTGAATGACCCTCGTAGTTACAATGTTAGCCACTTCAAGACTTGGTCAACCATTTCCTTTTTCAATAATTCCCTATCTAAACTGGCATTTTGGTCTTTGTTGTGGAGTAAATAAAACACCCAATTAACTAAATGAATTAGTCTAAAATGTAAGCCTCTATCTGTATTAGAAGTCCTGATACCTAAAAATCCACCTTATTTATTAAATGACCCACATAATTATTACGAAACTGTAAGACAAGCACAAATAGAGCCCCTTAAAGTGCTACATAAAAACACGCAGAAACAGAGAGTATGTAACAAGCATACACTAAGAAGATTCACTACATCTTCAAACGTATAAAATACAGAGGTACATATGCTGAAAGTAACATATATATATATATATATATATATATATATAATCCTAACTTATTTATAAATGAAGCTTTGTCACTCTGTGTGTGTGTGTGTGTGTGTGTGTGTGTGTGTGTGTGTGTGTGTGTGTGTGTGTGTGTCCGTTACCTAAAGACTCCGAAAAGGCTGGACCGATTTTCTGGAAAATTTACACAGTTCTACTTTAAGCGTCTGCGAGTGTTCTTAGCTAGGTTTTGTGTCGAGGTAACCCCGATAAATATCGAAAATCGATAATCAAAAAAATCGAGTTATAGAAGGAATGGCCCGATTTTAGTCAAATTTGATACACTCATAGACAAAGACATAAGAAACGATATTCAGAAGTTTCAAGGTTGCAGTTCTTACAATAGTGCAGAAAATCGATAATATATATATATATATATATATATAAAAGGTAAGAAGTTTGTGTGTGTCGCTTTATCTGGATGTCCTTTATACAAATCCAAAATTTTTATCCGATTCTCACCAAACCTGACACATATATTCTTTAGGCTGAGTCCAGAACCATGGATTAGTTTTAAAGCTTTCATTCCACCCGAGCAACGCCGGGTTATACTGCTAGTATATATATATATATATATATATATATATATATATATATATATATATATATATACGGTTGCGGTCATATCACTTTGAATACACCGGTTCTCGCCCAATCACCGAAGTTGAGCCTAGATGGGTGACCGTTTGGGAATACCAGGCGCTGTAAGCGTTTATTGACTGATGTGCGTTGTGGTGCGGTGGATGTCGGCTTGGAAGGGGTAATCGGTGATCCTAGTTCCAATTCCAGTCGAACACTTTGCATTCACTTACTCGCTGGGACTCTTAGAAAAAATATTAGTCCGTCCCTTCCATTCAGTTATGGGTTAAAAAACTGAGGTCTGCTCTTCATGCGATCTGTGGCGAACTTCTGCCCTGACTGTTTGCTATCAGCAGTTCCAAATAATTGTGGATGGTGCTCCACAAGCTTTTAGCACTCTAAACAATTCTTTGTGTGGCAGTCTGAGTTAGGCACTCATACGTCGAAATCGGCGAGATATTCATTTATATATATATATATATATATATATATATATATATATATATATATATATATATATAGTTATCCGCTGACAAATCTGTTTTACTGTTTTACTGCTCATCAGTACGGTTAGACATTTAGACATGCGACTGGTTTTATCCAGGATTGAAGTTCGACCGAATTGGCGTCAGTCGGTGATTCTACCTCTGAGCTATGGGCGCTCGGTATTGTTAAAATATATCTGTCTACCACAGTTCGTTTAAATATATCTACGGATATTCTTGTCTCTCTATGTATCAGTCTGTTCACATCTATCTATCTATCTATCTATCTATCTATCTATCTATCTATCTATCTATCTAATATCTATCTATCTGTTCAATATCTATCTATCTATCTATCTATTTCAATTCACATCTATCTATCTATCTATCTATCTATCTATCTATCTATCTATCTGTCTGTCTGTTCAGTATCTATCTATCTATCTATCTATCTATCTATCTATCTATCTTAATTTTAAACTCATGTGTAACGCGACATTCCGTCCAAACACTATTTTTCTTTTTGTTTTTTCTAAATACCATGATTTTCTTTCAAGTAATCCGAAACCTAGAATGAGACGTCAGTCAATCTGCTGTCGTCTAACATCAATCACTAAAATCTTATTTAAAACAAAAATGATTATCTCTCTCGAAAAATAGAATGAAGAGATGCCCGGCCTGTCAAAGTTTAACATGACGGAAAATATTGGAGTTTGTAAAAGTACGCTCACAATATATCATGGAAAATACTTTTAAGAGTTAGTAGATAAACACAGCAAAAAGAGGAGCCCAATATTGGAGAAACAAAAATGAAACAAATAAAAATAATTCATATACATAAGAAGTGTTATGAGAGAGGATGGAAAGTGTAAAATGAAGATCCAAAGATGCATTGGCATGGCCAAAGACGCGTTTCAGAAGCTAAGAAGAGTATTGGGAGACGGGAAAGTCTCATTAGAAACAAAGAAATGAGTGCTGGATTGCTATGTGATATCTGTCCTTCTATATGAAAGTGAATGCTGGACGATCTCATCAAAGATGAAGGCGAGTCTTGAGGCCGCAGAAATGTGGTGTTTCAGAAGGATGCTGAGGATTTCCTGGACAGAGCACGTGTGCAACGATGAGGTGTTGGAAAGGATGCAAACAAGAAGAAAATTGAGACGCGAAATGAGAAGGGAGGGCTTAGAGAACTTAATACTTACAGGTCGGATAAAGTGAAGTAGAAACAGGAGAAAGAATCGCGAGACGTATTTGTTAGGTCTGAGCAAATAATTGACGAAGTGGGGCTTAGAGAGACCAAGAGAAAAAAATATTGAAAGCGACAAGAGACAGAGCCAAGTGGAAGTCCATGATCGCCTACGTCCTGAAGGGATACGGCACATGAAGTAGGAGAAAGACACTTTCCGTTTACTTACAAAAGGCTCACATTTGGGCACATCCGTCAAGAGTATATTTTTTCCAATCTTCTATTGTGTTCATTTCAGTCAACAAATTGTCTTTTTAATAGTGGTTTCTGAAGCACATAATTTATGTCGAATAGAATGATGTTTCCTCTTAGCCCTCATAATAGATATTGCATATTTGCATGTAGAATTATATTTAATAGTTAGTTGGGAAGCTGTTTTGCTTGTGTTTCTTTTGCTAGACAATAGATATTACTCTGGATCTCGCAGATATTTTTCTCTCAGCATTTACACTGGATTAATATATATATTATATAAGAGTTTGTAAAAGTACGCTCACAATATATCATGGAAAATACTTAAGTTTTATTTTTTTTTTAAATATCTATCTATCTATCTATCTATCTATCTATCTATCTACACCGATTTGTTTATATCTATCTAATTTCAGAAGCAAATGCGCGCACACACACGCATCTATCTATCTATCTATCTATCTATCTATCTTATTTTACCTTTATCTATCTATCTATCTATCTATCTATCTATCTATCTGTCTGTCTATCTATCGAAATCAGTTCATATCTATCTATCTATCTATCTATCTATCTATCTATCTATCTATCTATCTCTCCAGATTTGTTTATATCTATCTATTTACAGAAACAAACGCACACACACACGCATCTATCTATCTATCTATCTATCTATCTATCTATCTATCTATCTATCTATCTATCTATATTTTTCTTTCTATCTATCCCGATTTGTTTATATCTATTTATGTATTTACAGAAACAAACGCACGCACACATACACACACACACACACGCGCGCGCGCGCCTATCTATTTATCTATCTATCTCAGACTGATCCTTAATTTCTTTATCTATCTATCTATCTATATATCTATCTATCTATCTATCTATCTATCCGTATTTGTTTATATCTATCTATTTACAGTAACAACCGCACACACACACACACACACACTCGCATATATATATATATATATATATATATATATATTATCAATTATGCTTTAGAGCATGTACATCATTTTTTCTATATATGTCCTCTCCTCTACAATCATATGTTTGTTTTAACGTTGGGTGTCCAACATTTCGTCAGGTGGAATAAGCAAGAAGACACATTCCCTTCATTATCAATAACCCCAACCAACCCCACAATAACAACGAACGATATATAAACAGCGGATTTTTCCAGCTCTTGCTTATTCCTCCTGACGATATGTTGGACACCCAACGTTGAAACAAACATATGATTGTAGAAGAGAGGACATATATAGAAAGAATTATGTACATGTTCTAAAACATAATTTATAATATATATTCACAGCTCTACACATCATATATCGAGCACTGTTTTAAATTAATGTTTTGGACGGTAAAAATAATTTCTTTCTTCGTTCTGTACTCACTCGTATATATATATATATATATATATATATATATATATATATATATAATGTGATGTAATAGATATCGACTCGGAAATTAGATTTTGGATTCTGCATGACGTTACATGCAATAGTGCCACCCCATTTTTTGTTATCCGTATTTTTCTAGCGAACTGACGTTTGTAATTCCCTTAAATAGAAATGTTTTTCATTTGCGTTCTTTCCTCAACAATAATCAACTTGAGTTCTTGGCATTTCTAAAGGTTTCTTAAAAATTAATTTCCATCCGCCATTAATCTTGATGGAATTAAACCACAAAGCGGTGTGGATAAAATAGTTGTGAATTTCTGATCTATAGTTCAGTAAAGGCATCAGGTTGCAACAAAAATTTACGAAGCTGATGCAAGTAAATTTATGACGCTTGCAGAAGAATTATTGTGTTTGATATATATGGTGTTGCATATCTACACACTAGGCAAATTTATTTACCCAAACATGCAAAATTAGCCTTTCTATGAATACTTCAGTGTAGTTCCAAACTTTCGATCGGCAGCAACCCCCCCCACACACACACACATACACATATGTATATATATGTATATTCAGTCAGTTAAGTGCCATACGTGATACACGCTTGGGCGATCATTAGGTTGCCATTGCTTTCTGCGGTAGACTGGTTACCACGCAAGGCTATAGAACCCAATCTGTCCTGTTATTTAACCCATAACTGGAAGGAAGAGACGGATTAATACCTTTCCTAAGGGTATTTGCGCGTAAATTACTTTAAATAAAATAGACGACATTATACTTAACCAAACCCGAGGAACCTTTCGGCCAACACTCTTCAAGGGCTTGTGCTGGCTTTATTTTAAATGGTTAATACAGGACAAAGGAAAACAAAGGATTACTTACAAAAATTGGGGGAAAGATGGAGTTCGACTAAAAACAAAACTTTAATCAAGAAATTAAAACGTAAGTGGGGGTGTAAACACACAACTCCATAAGAGTGATAAAAAGGAAAAATTGTAACACTCACAAACCCTCCAGTAATTTTAAGGGGCGAATAAATCGCTCTTTCTGCCTGCACAGGCTCGGCTTATGGAGTTTTAGGCAAACAGCTTCCAAAACGCGCAGATGATGGGCCGATCGAGCACTGTGCAGAACAGAAAACCAATTATCCTCATACGGAGAGGCACATGCCTGACTGTCAAGCAGGTGTTGGCCAATTGCTGAATCCAGAACAGCCTTGGTTGTTCATATAGATCTAAGAGGGCTACCCGAACGTATATGTATATATAATTTGGGCTATTAGTCCGGGAAGCAATATCAGTTTAAATACCATTGAATTTTTACTTTCGCGCCGAATATATATATATATATATATAATGAATTATTTTGAACATTATTTTTACCGATACTCGTATTTAAGTAGATATTCTGTTTTTTAATTAAACAGTATTTTATATTTATATCTACCGGCCTGATTATTTCACAATAAATTGTTATTACGAAAATGTGTGCTATCCAGCAGGATTCGAACCTGCGACCCGTAACATGTTTACATTTGTTTGACATTACGATACATTACAGAGCAGATATGGTTTGTTTACGATAGGTGGAAAATTGTGTTATATAAGCATGATAAAAACCTCGTCTGATCAAGAGGCTATTCATGGTCGAGTGGTTAAGACAGTACCAGATCAAATGGTAGCTTCCCCTATGTAAATAGGGGTCGCAGGTTCGAATCCTGCTGGATAGCACACATTTTCGTAATAAAAATTTATCGTGAAATAATCAGGCCGGTAGATATAAATATAAAATACTGTTTAATTAAAAAACAGAATATCTACTTAAATACGAGTATCGGTAAAAATAATGTTCAAAATAATTCATTACAAATTGTGGGTTGCTTATAACCAAGTTTCGTTAATTTCCGTAACACACACACATATATATATATATATATATGTGATACACGCTTGGGCGATCATATATATATATATATATAATTTGTTGTATTAGGTTTATTGGTTCAGGCTTAGATTTGCTGTCTTTGTTACTCTACCTTCGTTTTCGTCTTGGTTTTTTTTTCTTTCTTACGGGTACTTGAATTTTTGTTCATGTACTTCGTTTGTTTCTGTTTGGACTTCCCCCTCTTTTCCCTCCCAGTTTGTCCTCGGTGGGTTGTTCAAGACGATTTAAATTATAGCTTAATTAGTACTTGTTTTGGCAGAGTTAGTTCTGTTACTATTGGTATTGTTATTACTATAGTTAATATTATTCCCAGCTCGAAGTTGACTATAGAGCACTTTTTAACCGGTATAACATAGAGAGCCAATTTACCCTGATGAGTCGTAGGGTGAGACCTAGGTAGGTTTGTTGGCTTCTGCTTAGATTTTCTGTATATATATAAGTGGACATTGAAGTTAAAATCCAGAAGCGGCAATCAGTTTCATGCTAAAAGCATTAACCACGCCTGAAACTATTGGCTCAGGTTGTTGAATTCAATGTCCACTTTCACATTTACATATATATATATGTATATACATATATATATATATACACACACACACATATATATATATATATATATATATATATATATATAGTCATCTGCAGACAGATCTGTTTTGCTGTATCACAGCTCATCAGTACGGTTAGACAGCCGGCTGCTTCTGACCCAGGATTGAAACCCGACCGAAATTGCGTCAGTCGGCGATTCTACCTCTGAGCTATGGACGAAAGAGGCAGGCTTTTTAGTTTGTAAATCATCATTATACACGCCCAATAGCTGAGAGTGTACTAATTCATTACTGAATGAACGATGCGTAGATGCTAGGGTAGCTACTGTTTTTTTTCAAAGCCTACCATTGTTCCAGAGTCTCAATCAGTATGTGAGACCGTAAATAATCACTTGCAGACATATCTGTTTCGCTGTATCACAGGTCATCAGTATAATTTGGTGTATTAGCTGGGAAGGAATATCAATTTAAATACCATTGAATTTTTACTATTGAGCCGATATATATATATATATATATATATATATATATATATTCGGCGCAATAGTAAAAATTCATGTCCACTTATATATATATATATATATATATAAGTGGACATTGAAGTTAGAATCCAGAAGCGACAATCATTTTCATGCTAAAAACATGAACCACGCCTGAAATTGTCGGCTGAGGGTGTTGAATTCAATGCCCACTTTCACATTTACATTTGCTCTATGCCTGATACTGAGCACATTAAACTGTACATATACTATCCCGGAACACAAAAAAATATCATTGGTTTATTGAAATTATTTGTTTCAACATTATTTTTATTCGATACTCGAGTAGATATTCTGTTTTTCAATCAAACAGTATATTTATTTCTACCGGCCTGATTATTTACGATAAATTTTTGTTACGAAAATCTGTGATATTCGACAGAATTCGAACCTACGACCCCTACCAACGTAGGGGAAGCCGCCAATTGATCTAATGCATCCTAGACCTCTCGACGACGAATGAATTCACAGTGTATGCCAAGTCAAATCAAGCCTATATAACACAAATTGCGACTCTGCTCTGAAATGTATCGTAATCTCAACAAATGCCGAGTGACATATATTTTCGTAACAAAAAAATATCGTAAACAATCAGGCCGGTACAAATATATATATATACTACCGGCCATAATTATTAGGCTCCCCCACTTTTCTTTTTAAAGAAACTATTTATTGTATACTATTTTTAAGTGGATTATTCTAAATGAAAATAGGATGGTTCATTTGTTATTATTACTTTGCAAAGTTTTACAAAGCAAGATAGCAAGATAGCAAAGACGAACACATCCGAATCGCCCTAAATTTTTCTTTATTCTTTCATTGATGAAACTGCAATATAGGCAATTATTAAATATGTATAAATTCATCTGAGGCACATGTTATTGTGCAGTATTAACAAATAAATCATTCTATTTCCATTTATAATTATTCACTTGGCTAAAAATTTTTTTTAAGACACTGGGGTGGCCTACTAATTATGGCCGTTAGTGTATATATATAAATTAATAAATATACATATTGCCCTATGTCTTTGGCACGACTCAGAGTTTCATGCGTTATGCAATCATCAGGTGACACTTTAATAGGTTTGAATTTATGTTTTAAAACTCAAATTAAAATCAGTGAAACTGTCAGTTTTAATTATGCATCTGTTGATTGCATAACTCATGAAAATCCGAGTCGTGTCATAGTCGTAGGGCAATATGTATACTTTTTTATACATATATAATACAGCTATGTTCAAATATTGAGCACTGTTTTATTACCATCTAAATAATAATAATTTACATATGTACACCCTCATATGTATATTTATTCATTCACGTCACTATATATATATATATATATATATATAGAGAGAGAGAGAGAGAGAGAGAGAGAGATTCTGGATGGTAATCAAGACTATGTAGCGGGTAATATTTCGACGTTTCAAGTAACCTTCGAGGTTTTTTGTGACATCTATCTATCTCACAATTTGTCTTTCTGTCGATGTGTTTATGTATAAACTAGCAGTATAGCCCGGCGTTGCTCGGGTGTAATGAAAGCTTTTATATATATATTATCGATTTTCTGAACTATTGTAAGAACTGCAACATTGAAACTTCTGAATATCGTTTCTTATGTCTTTGTCTATGAGTGTATCAAATTTGATTAAAATCGAACCACTCCTTCTATAACCCGATTTTTTCGATTATCGATTTTTGATATTTATGGGGGTACCTCGGTACAAAACCTAGCTAAGAACACTCGCAGACGATTATAGTACAACTGTGGAAATTTTCAAGAAAATCGGTTCAGCCGTTTCGGAGTCTATAGGTAACGGACACACACACACACACACACACACACACACACACACACACACACACAGACAATGTTACATTTATAAATAAGTTTAGATCTATCAATCTATCTGACCTTCTATGTAAATTTATAATAAGCGTATAGTGTTTTTTCCTATGCCAACGGTGCGTATATTTAGAAATATTCTTGACGATTCTTGGTGTCGATATATGCTATTTGAAATAATCCAAGTTACATTTTGGAGATATTTATCGCTGTAACAGAATGTCCCTTGTGGTGCAGTGGATTCGGTTCGTAACGAGAAATCAGAGAACATAGTTCAAAATTCAGTAGACTGTGTTGCATACTTTTACTGTCAAAGACCCTTGAGAAATGTAATAACAACCCAGGCTGTTCTGGATTCACCAATTGCCCAACACCTGCTTGACAGTCAGGCATGTGCCTCTCTGTATGAGGACAATTGGTTTTCTGTTCTGCGCAGTGCTCGATCGGCCCATCATCTGCACAGGCAGAAAGATCGATTTATTCGCTCCTTACAATTATTTGTCACTCTTATGGAGTTGTGTGTTTACACCCAACTTACGTTTTAATTTATTGATTAAAGTTTATTCTTACACGAACTCCATCTTCCCCCCCCCCATTTTTGTAAGTAATCGTTTGATTTCCTTTTTCCTGAATTAACCATTTGTAATAAAGCCAACGCAAGCCCTTGAAGGGTGTTAGCCGAAAGGTTGGGTTAAGTATAATGACGTCTATTTTAATTAAAGTAATATATATATATATATATATATATATATATATATATATATTAATTCGCAAGACTTTCGTCACATAAATATTATTATCCCTAAAAAATTCTTATAAACGAAAAATATATTCTGGTTTTAAATAACCTGCAAAGGGTTGACAAGGTCTAAAATAAACGAATCAATGAATCCACCCTTCCTCAAGCTATGGGTTAAATAGTAAAACTTGTATATATATATATATAACTTTGACCTTTGTTATTATTTTAAAAATTGTTTATGCAATATTCATAAACGAAAAAACTTAAAGCAGCTGAAATGTGGTTATACAAAAGGATGCTACTTACAAAAATTGAGGGGAAAGATGGAGTTCGTTTAAGAATAAACTTTAATCAATAAATTAAAACGTAAGTTGGGTGTAAGCACACGAACATGGACCGAACATGTGAGCAATTCAGAAAGAATGGAAACGAAAAGAAAATTAATATTGAGTATCAGAAACAGAGAGCTGAAGTTCCTGGGACAAGCAATGAGGTAGGTGAGCTGAAGAACCTGATACTAACAGGTCAGATAGAAGGAAAATTGCTAGAGGAAATCAGCGGATAACATACTTCAAGAGCCTGAGCAGGTGGATGACAAACTGGGGACTGCGAGATGTTACAGGAGAAAGCTGCTAAGAGCCATCAAGTACAGGAAGATGTGGAAGGCCATGATTACCTACGCCCTGAAAAAACATGGCAGCTAGTAGAAGAATGCAATATTCACTGACAAAATTTAGAATAATTTTTACAATTTAAAATATGTTTCAGCATCAAACAAACCACCAAATGTTGATAAAGCGTAAAAAATAAACAAGTCATTCAAACGCCTGCAGTCACTCTCTCACCGGCGTGACGTGGCTTCCCTGTGCCTCTTCTATAAATACCTTCATGGCTTTTGCTCTGACGAACTTAAATCACTGGCGCCACCTAGATGTGAATTTGCACGAGATACTAGATCGGCAACTAGGTCCCACCCTTTTACAGTGAAACCGATTAAATATAACTGTAATTTCTACTCCAACAGCTTCTTTCCTCGCACTTCCCACCTGTGGAATTCCCTACCGCATGCTTGCTTCCCTGACGGCTACAATCTCCAGGAGTTTAAATGTAAGGTCAATAGATACCTCCTAAAACACTAACTCACACCCACTCTCTCCAACTCTCTCCCTATGTAATCCTAAGTCGTCTATCACCCTCCTTCTGACATTTCCTATACCCAATCCCTCTATGTAACCCTCTGCGCTATAGTGGCAGTGGAATGCCTTGCTTGGGGTGACACGATTAAAAAAAAAATTTCTGATTACATATTCACATTTTTTGTACTTTAGTGTGTTTCGAAAACGTCTTTCGCTATTGTTATGCTCAATGGGTTTTCATCGTCACACTACACTTAACTAAATAGTTAAAATCAGGCGTCTGAATTATTTTGATGCTCCAAATATGTAGCTTAAAAACTGGACTCTCCCTTTTGCTAACGACAAAACGTTTTAACTTTTTACAATTAAAGCTTAGATCTTTATCTTTTCTCGTAATTTAAATAGTACATGACCATCTAACAACATAAGCTGATGACTTTCAAAATGTTAAACCAGTCAGAAGATAAGTCTGTCCTCACGAAATTATACTTCTCCTTTTTGCTATCCCTTAAACGCAATTCAAGTGTAATTAAAAATAAACAAGGCAGTACATTAAAGTAATTTAAATTACTCCTCTTTGTTTTCATATTCAATCAGTTGTTTAGATCAATATTATCTCTCTCTACCTTATTCGGACTATTGTCCTCATCTTTGTTGCCATTTGTACGACGTTTAATAATAGATCATTTTATTTGTCTAGACTAAACTATCGCCCGGTTCACACTCCACCCACGTCTATTGAACGGTTGAAGAGGCTCATCCCTTCTTTCCTGTTTAGGATGTGGTTTCCGGCTTTCTCTTTTCCAATCTTTTCACTCTTACGTAGCCCCCTGCACATCAGTGGCGTTACCGCCTTGCTCGGGGTGATATGATTAAAAGAATAAATAAAAAATATTTCTGAGATGAGTAGTATTTACAGCATTTACATTACTCGATTTATTGTCCTCATCTTTGTTGCCATTTGTACGGCGTTAAATAATAGATCATTCTATTTGTCTATATTTCTGAGATGAGGTAGTATTTACAGTATTTACATTATTTGGACTATTGTCCTCATCTTTGTTGCTATTTATATGATGTTTAATAATAGATCATTCTATTTGTTTATGTTTCTGAGATGAGATAGCATTTACAGTATTTACATTAATAAGACTATTGTCTTCATCTTTGTGGCCATTTGTACGACGTTTAATATTAGACCATTCTATTTGTCTATATTTCTGAGATGAGGTAGTATTTACAGTATTTGCATTATTCGGATTATTGTCTTAATCTTTAAGGCCTTTTGTACGGCGTTTAATAATAGATCAGTCTAGTTATCTTTATTTCAGAGATGAAGTAATATTTAGAGTATTTACATTATTCGGACTATTGTCCTCATTTTTGTTGCCATTTGCACGACGTTTAATAATAGATCAGTCTAGTTATCTATATTTCAGAGATGAAGTAATATTTAGAGTATTTACATTATTCGGACTATTGTCCTCATTTTTGTTGCCATTTGCACGACGTTTAATAATAGATCAGTCTAGTTATCTATATTTCAGAGTTGAAGTAATATTTAGAGTATTTACATTATTCGGACTATTGTCCTCATTTTTGTTGCCATTTGCACGACGTTTAATAATAGATCAGTCTAGTTATCTATATTTCTGAGATAAGGTAGTATTTACAGTATTTCCATTATTCGGATTATGGTCCTAGTCTTTGTTGCCATTTGTACGACAGCAAAAATGTTATTGGCTTCTGAAAGTTTTCGTATAGGGAAGTTCCTGAATATCCATTCGGTGAGTGGAAATTCCAGGTAAGTACACGGACGTGAAGAAATAAACTTCTATTCCTTATAAACGAAAGTGACCTGTCCACAATTCTGATGAATATTCATGAGTACCCTATACAAAACTAAAGAAACAAAACTAAAACAAAAATCAATAACAGTTTTGCTCTTGTATACAAATCAGTTAAGTGCCATACGTGAAACACGCTTAGACGATTATGTCTCGAAAGAGACATGAAATGACTGGGCTGAAGATTATCCCCCAGTCGTTTGTCATTGCTTTCTATGGTAAGACTGGTTGCCAGCCAAGGCTATGCAACCCAACCTGTCCTGTTATTCGACCTATAACTGGAAGGAAGAAACGGATTAATACCTTTCCCAAGATTATTTGCGCGTAGGTGAACGCAATGAATTCAACTGGAATTCGAACTCGGCTCCCCGATTTCTCGTTCCGAGCCGATTTCCACTGTACTACAACGCACATCCACGGATGTATACAAATACTTGTCCCAAAATAACTTCCTTACATTTGATTTGATAAAGTCCCTCCGAGGACGAAACGCATTAGCTAAGATAAGTTTTTCTTTTTTGTTTTTTCCATATATATATATATACGTGTGTGTGTGTGTGTGTGTGTGTGTGTGTGTGTGTGTGTGTGTGTGTGTGTGTGTAGAAGAGTATAAATGTTTACTGTCATCGTCTGTCCTCAACAGAAAGCCTTTGTTTCCTAAAAAAAGAATACTGGATTTTATTTTTTTCACAAAGTGATAATTTGAATTATTTATCATTCTTTCCAACGTATTGAGAAATCAGATTTCTTTGCGACAGAAAGTAAATTTTCAATACTGTTTTGAAGCTGACGTTTTTATGGGAAAAAAGATCTGCCAAGACTTCTCCGAGGATTCGGAATGATAATTCTGGATTATATGGCTGTGAAGCGTGAAAATTACGAAAATTGTTTGAAAATCTATCTATCTATCTATCTATCTATCTATCTCACTCTGAACAGTTCTATCTATCTATCTATCTATCTATCTATCTATCTATCTATCTATCTATCTCTGAACAGATCTCTCTCACTCTGTTATGGTGTCCTATCTACAGTGAATGTACTCTACCTTCTTCATATAATACTAACCTTCGTGACTTCCGAGGAGGCCGTCTAGAAGCCGTCGTGAGGCAGTCTAGAGACAGTCGTGATGCAGTCGAGACGTAGTGTAACTTGATAGTTCGGACGTACTCTTCTATTTGGTTACTATTAACATTCTTAATTTGTATATATGTTCTGTTATTCTAATTGTAACCTACCTTCTTGTTTACGTGTCTTTCATCCGGGCCTAAACAGGCCACAGCGCACTCTATCATATCTATATATTTACAACAGTCTACAGTCTAAATAAGTCTTTCTGGTTGTCCCTATCTATAGATGAATTTATTCAAGTCTGAACAGGTACCTCTCTCTCTCTCTCTCTGTCTGTCGCTGTTTTTCTTTTTCTATTTAAATAATCTCTATCCAAGTCTGAATAGGTCTTCCTTTCTTTATATATATATATATATATATATATATATATATATATATAAAGGACATAAGTTGGATGTCTTATGAAACCAGTGGTAATATGATATTTCGCGGCTCTTAGAGATCGCTCATCAGACCAAATTCATACAATAATGAATGGGTCAAAATTATTCAGAACAAAGTCAAGTAAAAAAGAAATAAGAAAAAATTTGGACCTATTTGTTGTTGTATGCATTTGGTCTGAAGATCGGTCTATAAGAGATGCAAAATATAATATTAGCAATTGTTTTTTTAAAAACATCCAAATTATGTTTTTTATTATAATACTCTGATAAATCTTAAAATTAAGTTCTCATTGGATTTAATCTGTGGAATTTACCTTACCAAGTACCAAGGATTCTACTTTATATATATATATATATATATATATATATATATATATATATATATAATAATAATAATAATAATAAAATCGACTCTGTACGTATTCAAATCTTAAAATGTTACACAAGTAATTTTTAAAGACCACGAATAACCAGCAGAATCTAACTCCGTTATTGTCCTCGGCTATAAAGCTTTGGACAAAGAGGGGGAAAAAAAGAAAGCTGCGTAGCACCGACAATACATACAGTTCTTCACAGCAAAGAAAAAAAACCCTCCAACGGAACGAACCACAAAGAAAGAAAAGTGCTCGATACTAAACTAACCAAAAAGTGTTAACAAAGAGGCAGTCTTGGCGATCTTGCGATTTTTTTCGTGTATATATATATATATATATATTCTTCACTTAATATTTATTCATAACTTCGAAAATACGCAGCAAAGGTAAGTCCATCATCTGAATCGTATGCAAATTCTAATATATTTGCGAGCGCGTCGGTGTAAAAGTAATAAGAGATTGTATAAATATTTTGTTACGGTGTCCTCTCTAAGGAACTGGACTCTTCCTGAGTCAATAAAGACTAACCTGCGTGACGTCCGGGGGCGCAGGTGTGAGACAGACTAAAGAACATCAGCAGACAGTCGAGACACAGCGTAACTATACCGATCGAACTTACACTTCTATCTGGTGATTAATAATACCCTTACTTGTATATATGTTGATACTCTAATACGACGTTTAATAATAGATCATTCTATTTGTCTATATTTCTGAGATGAGTAAGTATTTACAGTATTTATATTATTCGGACTATTGTCCTCAACTTTGTTGCCATTTGTACGACGTTTAATAATAGTTCATTCTATTTGTCTATACTTCTGAGATGAGGTAGTATTTCCAGTATTTACATTATTCGGACTATTGTTCTCATCTCTGTTGCCATTTGTACGACGTTTAATAAGAGATCATTCTATTTGTCTATATTTCTGAGATGAGGTAGTATTTACAGTATTTACATTATTTGGACTATTGTCCTCATCTTTGTTGCCATTTGTACGACGTTTAATAAGAGATCATTCTATTTGTCTATATTTCTGAGATAAGGTAGTATTTACAGTATTTACATTATTCGGACTATTGTCCTCATCTCTGTTGCCATTTGTATGACGTTTAATAAGAGATCATTCTATTTGTCTATATTTCTGAGATGAGGTAGTATTTACAGTATTTACATTATTCGGACTATTGTCCTCATCTTTGTTGCCATTTGTACGACGTTTAATAAGAGATCATTCTATTTGTCTATATTTCTGAGATAAGGTAGTATTTACAGTATTTACATTATTCAGACTATTGTCCTCATCTTTGTTGCCATTTGTACGACCTTTAATAAGAGATGATTCTATTTGTCTATATTTATGAGATGAGGTAGTATTTACAATATTTACATTATTTGGACTATTGTCCTCATCTTTGTTGCCATTTGTACGACGTTTAATTATAGATCATTCAATTTGTCTATATTTCAGAGATGAAGTAGTATTTAGAGTATTTACATTATTCGGACTATTGTTCTCATCTTTGTTGCTATTTGTACGAAGTTTAGTAATAGATCATTCTATTTGTCTATATTTCTGAGATGAGGGAGTATTTACAGTATTTACATTATTCGGACTATTGTCCTCATCTTTGCTGCCATTTGTACGACGTTTTGGCCGGCGTATGTTCCGGCCTTCTTCAGGCTCGAACCGAACCCTTTATTACAATCACTGTCGTATATCATTCTCATTCCTTGCATATAGAAATTCCACGATTGGAAGTCATGAGTTATCTCCCATTGTAAGTTACTTGTTCACCACTGCTCTAACCTGCTATTCAACTAACAACTTTTTGAGTCCTTAAGGACACATGACCCAGTGTATATAGACGTTGGTTAGTTTCTTTGACGTGACCAAAAGAGTTGTGAGTTAGGTTTTCGGACAAATAACGGTGTTATTAATATATTCAGGCTTATATAAACGCCCGATGAGCCGCAACTTTCTAGAAGTATTTCAAAAGTATGATTTCCTTATAGTTACAACCTAAAACATTTCAAGTCTTGGATTATCGATTATCTTTTTCAATAACTCCATATCCAAATTGGCTTTTTGGTCCTTGGTGTGGAGTAAATAAAACACCCAGATGACTAAATGAATTAGTCAAGACGATTAAAGAAAGAATTCCAGTGAGTCTAAAAATCGTTGGAGTCAGTTTTGACCTTATTTCTTCCCGACGTCACGGCGATAAACTGAGCAAGGCTTTGTATTACAATCGTAAGGAACCGACTCATAAGAGTGCGATGAGCATTGAAACTCATACTAGTTATAACTGGAATAAGGAGGATATTTGTTAACTCACGTTGATTTATCAAATATTTTGTGTCAATTAATTTTCCTTAAAGAATTAAATAACATAAAACAAACACTGGGTATCTTAAATACATAAACGAACAGCAAATCTGTTTTTATTTTTCATTTAAGCAAGAATTTTTATTATAAAAACCACTCTTACAAACATAATATTGGCAATAACACTATTAACGTATATTACTAGAAGCAAATGCATCAATAAAACAAAAAAGCGAAACAGAAATAAAAAACGTCATATTAAGATAGTCTATAAAGATATATCAGCTTCATTATTTACTAAAATGTTTTTAAAATCTAGCAACTTAATTAATATTTCCAAAACTTCACTGTTCCACCTTATTTAAGCCCAACGTTGTGTATGTATATATTTGGCCACTTGGTGAATGTTTCTCTTTAAATAAAAACAAAGAAACATCTTACATAGGATATATTATAACCACACTGTCACAGAGAATCACCTGCCACATCTAGGACCAGAGTGTCATAAAGTAACACATTACTGAGCAGCATTAGGATCATAGTAACTTTAGACAGCTACGCAGAAACAATACCAAAATACTAGCCAAAACAAATAGTAAAAACAGACTTATGGAAAATATTTGTTGCATCGGCGAACATGATACCAGTGACAACCAGAATTTTAACCACGTTGATTGAAAATATATATAGAAGAGGCAGCGGTGAGACAGCGGTGTCGATCACATAGCAGATTTTCCATTGGATTTTGTCAAGAACCCCGAGGTGAATAGCAGGGGCATCCGACCAGATGTGGCAGCAGAATTCAATACACGGACAGATGGTAGATTTATATATATGCAGGATAGATTCAGACGGGAAAAACTTTCTGGCTCTTTGCAGTGAACCGACCTTCTTAGCAGCGGATTTAGCAATTGTTTTGATATAGTCATTTCACTTGAGGTCCTCTGAGAGTATGAGGCCAAGGAGGCGTAGTGTTTTACTCTCAGGGAGGCTAGCCTGTTCCATGCTAATGACTGGGGTAGGAGCGATTGTCTATGATGCTTAATAGATAGCAGATTCGTTTTGGAAGCCATTTACGAGCCATTTTTCAACCCTCTCCATTGCGGATTGGAGGTCCTTCTCAAGCTCGGCAGCGAGGATCGTTTTGTCTACCTCAGCAGATTTTTGCTCGTGGAGAGAGTAAATGTTGGTGTCGTCAGCGTACATTCCTACTTCAGATCTTATAACATCGGGTAGATCGTTAATGTAGATAAGAAAAAGCGTAGGAACTAGAATAGAACCTTGAGGCACACCCGCATTCGTATGGTAGTTTTTGGAGACATGTCCGTTTACTACTACATTCAATACAACCCTACTACTGTCGGATGGAAGACATAACGTTTTGTATTTGCCCTTCAAGTTCTTCAATAGCGTCAATTAATTTTACCAGGAATTATTGGGGAATGGAAGACATAACTTCTTGCATTCGCTCACCAAGTTCTTCGACAATCTTGTTTTGGTATAGTAGACTTGAATCTTTAACCATTTCCAAAGAGAAAATCACATGGTGTTAAGTCAGGACTTCCCTAGTCTCACAGGAATAACGTGAACTGAATTTACCCGGAACTTTTGTAGAATGGAAGACATAACTATTTGCATTCGCTCTTCAAGTTCTTTCACAATCTTGGTTTGGTACAGTAGACTTGCTTCTTTAACCATTTCCAAAGAAAAAGTCACATGCTGTTAAGTCAGGACTTCTGGCTGGCTACACATGCATACATTTGGGAGCTGCTTTCAAGCAATCTGTCGATTCAATATACATCAGCTGCTACTCTCTAGTCATAAATATTTCTTTGATAAATTTTTTTAAAAAATTCTCTTGATTTTTGTACAGTGCCTCTTACTTTGTAAACGTCAAACTAGTGTGACTCTTGGGCATTTTAAAAGTGGAAATCATTGTAAAAATGAATAATCTTAAACGTATATTTTTCTTAATTTAGGTATTTTCTTTCTTTCCAAATTTATGTAGATTTCTTCTTTATTGATAGCATCTTCCTCATCTTCTTGTCTCAACTCTTTTTCATTCACTCCATTTCTTTCTTTCTCCCATACTTCTATATTTTTCTTCGCATCTCATTCTTATTCTTCGTCTCTTTCTCTTTCTTTTTCCCATAATTTTTTTTTCGTCTTATAACTCGTATCTCATAGCTGGAACGTGGCAAACCGTTCGTTACTCTATCGCTATTTCCATGGTAAATGTTCTGAGAAGCTACATTCCTTAGTTCCACTAATTCAAATATTTACAGCTAAGCCTCTCGTCATTCTATTGCTATTTTCATAAAAATGTTCTGACGAACTGGAGTTTTTAGCTCCAGCAGTTCTGATCTTCACAAGTTAAAACCTATTCGGCAAAGTACACCGGGACGAATAATACCAATTTCGTTCTTCATATTTTAAGAGCTTACTTTTCTGACTAAAACACTGTTAACCTGTTTAATTTTCGGGTTAACCTTTATCTTTCACTAATACCCTTATAAATTACTTTTTTAAATCCTTTTATTCTTACTGCTCAATACCGCATCTTCCTTCACTAATACACTACCTTGAGTGACTCTCCAGCGTTGTATAAGGCGTATATTCGTAAAAAGGAATCATTTTACCCTTTTCTTCTTTCTATACATAATTTAATTTGTTCTTCGTACCCTAACTAATTTGACCCTATTTTTTCTTTCATAAGTCAGTTACCTAGTTGTACGTTCCATCTCTCACTTTACCCTGTTCTTCTTTCCATACGTCATTTACACAGTTCTACGTGCCATCCCTCATTTTACCCTGTTCGTCTTTCCATACATAATTTTACCCTGTTCGTCTTTCCATACGTCATTTTACTTTGTTCGTCTTTCCATATGTCATTTACACATTTCAACGTTCCATCCCTCATTTCACCCTGTTCGTCTTTCCATACATCATTTTACCTTGTTCGTCTGTTCATACGTCATTTACACAGTTCTGCGTTCCATCCCTCATTTTACCCTGTTCTACATTCCATTCCTCATTTTACCCTGTTCTTCTTTCCTGTCACATTTACCCTGTTCTACATTCCATCTTTCATTTTACTGTTCTTCACATTTTCCTGCAGTATCTTCTTTTCGAATTTCTTTCCAGATAGCTACTTTTTATGTTTTTCCTCGCCATATTATATTAATATTGAATTCCAATTTCCAACTGATCACCATTTTTTTATTTCACTTTTTTCCCTTCCTGCCCGAAATACCCAGAGTTAAACTTCTTTTTCTTCTCGCTAAAGAATTCATGAGGCCCGTGTGATATTGTCACCTTGTTCAGTGGGGACATGATGGATTTGACTTATACTCACGACGGGTGACGACATCTCAGAACTTTTCATGTTTCACTATTCCGTTAGAAAGAAAAAAAAGGTCTGCTTTTTCACATTTTCTTTCCAAAGTATATAGGGGATTTTTAGTATTTTTATTTTCATTTATTTTTTTTTATTTTAGTTGTTTTTCTTTCTTTTGCTTATTTCTTTTTTTTTTCTCTTTGATTTCTTCCTTCCTTTCACTTATTTTATTTATTTTCACAATATTTCTTTTTTTTCTGTGTCTGTTGTGTTACTTTTCTTTTCTTTTTTTTTTCAAATAATTTCGTTTTCGTCTTTCTTTGGAAGTTTTCTATATCTTTACTGTTCTTCATTCATTATTCGTTGTTAGCGTTTCTTTCTTTCTTTTACTTCTCTCTTGTTTTCTTTCTTTCATTCTTTCTTTAATGTGTATCATTTAGTTCTTCATATTAAATTTTTACTTGATTTCTTCAGTACCTCTATCTTTTCTTTTTTGTTCTTTTTTTATTTTTTTCCTTCATTCTGTCTTTTTCTTTTACATCTACTTTATTTGTTTGTTACTTTCTTTCTTAACTTATTTGTTATGTATTCTTTTTTTAATTTTTATCCAATTCCATCTCTGTTTCTTTCTTTGTTTTTTTCCAATTGTCACTTCTTTTTTCTTTTCTTTTTCTTCTCTGAATTTTACTTCTTTAGCTTTTCTTTTTTCTATCTCTTTTTTCTGTTCTTATGTTTTATTTCCAGCCATTTCTTTCTTTCCGTCTTTCTTTCTTTTTTCTTTCTTTCTTCTTTGTTATCCTTTTTATTGATTTTCCGTTGCATTTCTCTAATTTCTTCTTTTTCTTTTCTTTTTTCCATCACTTTTTCTGTTCTTATGCTTTATTTCCGGTCATTACTTTCTTTCTTTCTTTCTTTCTTTCTTTCTTTCTTCTTTGTTATCCCTTTTATTGGTTTTTCTTTTCCCTTCTTTATTTTTTTCTTTGTCTTTTATTTTCTCCATCAATTTTTCTGTTTTAATGTCTTGTTTTCTTTCTTTCTTTCTTTCTTTCTTTTATTGGTTTTCAATTTCCTTCCTCTATTTTCTTCTTTGTCTTTTATTTTCTCCACCTATTTCTTATTTTTCTCTCTCTATTCTTACGTCTTCTTCTTGGCTGTTCTCTTTCTTCCACCCTTTCTTTCATGTTATTTTCCTTTTTGTGTTTCTTTTTATTTTCCCCTCTTTTTATTCTTTTTCATTTTCACTCTCACTTCCTTTCTTTTTCTCTGCCGATATATTTTCTTTTCGTCTCTTTCTTTTCGTCTATTTCTTTCTTTCTTTCGAAATTTTATCATTTGTTAATGTCATCCTCTTCCGCCCCTGCATTATACCTTGTTTTCCTTCTTGAGAACATCGATGAAGAAGATCTTTTTGCTTTGATGCCTTAACAGTTGCCCCCAGATGATGGATGACATATTCACACTGCAGGTGACTATTTCCTTCTCTCTTCTTCACCGTTTATCTCTTCTTCTTGAATTATTTACCAGCCTAGTTTTAATTTCTTGAAAAATCCTTCCAACAACTTGAACGCCAGTCCATTCGTCAGACACAATTCAAACCAAGAAGCAAACAAGGCAATCATTCAAAAACAAAGTCACGCGCACACGGCCTGACAATAATCCCAAAAACAACAACAACAAAACAAAAAAAAGATTCAGATATAAAAGTCATAAAACCAAAAATGGGAAAATAAAAAAGAGAACCACAAAATATGTCATATATCAGCCGATGACTCCATACTTGTAGCGCTTAGCGAAATCGCGATCCAAGAATTTACGTAGCAATGAACTATTTTTCTTTTTTTTCTTTTTTTTTTGAAAAACAATCCGAATAAATATTAGTTATTTCTTTTTCAAGCATTAAGATTTCGATTTATATTATCGGCATAAAAAATTGAAAACGATTATATATTCAATCAAATTTTTTTCACGAGTGATACTGTTATTTCATTATCTTCTCTAGATGCTTTTTCTTCATCTTCGCTCTTCTTCCTATTTTTTCATTCTTCTTCTTCTTCTTGTATCTTTTTCTTTTATATTTTCTTCTACTCGCTTATTGCTCTTCCTTGTGTTTATTCCTGTTTGTTTAATTTTTCTTCTTTTTTTCCTTGTCTGCTTCTTCTTCTCTTTCTTTTTCTTCTGTTTCATCTTTTTCTTTTTCTTTTTCTACTTCTTCCATTTTTTTCTTTCATATTTTCTTATACTCGCTTCTTGCTCTTCTTTGTGTTTATTCCTGTCTGTTTCATTTCTACTTGTTTGTCCTCCTCTGCTTCTTCTCTTTCTTTTTCTTCTGTTTCATCTTTTTCTTTTTCTTTTTCTTTTTCTTCCATTATTTTTTCATATTTTCTTCTACTCGTTTATTGCTCTTCCTTGTGTTTATTCCTGTTTGTTTCATTTTTTCTTCTTTTTCCCTCCTCTGCTTCTTCTCTTTCTTTTTCTCCTGCTTCTTCTCTTTTTTCTTCACGTTCTTGTAATGCATTCTTCTTCCTGCTTCCTACTTTTTTTTCTTTCTTCCTATTGTTTTAATTGTTTTTCTTTCTTCTTTCTTTAATATAAATATCTACACACATCTTGTTCTAGATTTTGCTTATTCTTGCTTATTTCATGCTTTTTATTTTTTGTCAACTAGTTTTTGTTTTATTGTGCGTTGTGGTGCAGTCGGAACGAGAGAGTGGGGTGTTGAGTTCGAATTCGATTTGAATTCCCTGCATTCACTTAAGTTCAAACACCCTTGGGAAAGGCATTAATTCATCTCTCCCCTCCAGTTATTGGTTAAATAATAAGACAGATTGGGTTCTATCGCTCCTGGCTGGCAACCAGTCTACCGCAGAAACTAATGCTAACATACTGCGGGTTAATCTTCTGCCCAATCAGTGATGATCACCCAAAGCGTGTATCACGTATGGCACTGACTGACGTTTTTTTTTTCATTTATTTTTCTAACCACTTTTTACTCTTCGTATTCTTTCATCCTGTTTGTTTATTTCATTCTTATTCTTATTCTTGTCTTGAAACTTTAATATTTTCTTTTTCCAACTTTTTGCTTTTCTTTTTTCTTTTTTCTGTTTCATTTCTCCTTCTTCTTCTTCTTCTTCTTTTTTTCTTCTTAGTCATCTTTTCCCTCTTCTTCTGTTATCTTTTTCTTTAATATATACTTCTAGCCGTTTCTTGCAGTTAGTTGTTTTTGTTCTTGCTTGTGTTATTTTTTCTTCTTCTTTTTATTATTATTATTTTTATTATTATTAATATTAGCCTCTTATCTTTTAAACGTAATGTCTTTCAATACTTTTAATCGAATTCTTCTTCTTTTTCTTCTTCCTCTTCGCCTCTTATCGTTTAACTGTATTTTTTTTAATACTTTTAACCGAATTTTTCTTCTTTTTTTTCTTCGTCTCTTATCGTTTAACTAATTTTTTTTAATACTTTTAACCGAATTTTTCTTCTTCTTTTTCTTCTTCTTCGCCTCTTATCGTTTAACTTTAATTGTTTTTTAATGCTTTTAACCGAATTTTTCTTCTTTTTCTTCTTCGTCTCTTATCGTTTAACTCTAAATTTTTCAATACTTTTAATCAAATTCTTCTTCTTTCATCTTCTTTTTTTTCTTTCATCTTCTTCTTCTTCTACTTTTATCTTTTAACTGTAATATTTTACAATACCTTTCGCCGAAATCTTTTCCTTTTTTTTTTCTTTTTTTACTTTAATATATCGTACCATCCACACTTACACTTCTTCTTTTAATTTATTCCATTCTTCTTCTTTTTATTTTTTCTTCTACTTCCATATTTTTTTCTTTAATATACTCTTCGACTCTCTTGTCCTTCTCTGCGTTTAATTCATCCTTCTTCTTCTTCTTCTTCTTCTTTGTTCTTTTTTCCTCTTTTTTTCTTTCTATGTATCCTACAAAATGCTTCTGTCCTTTTCTTTAATATATTTTGTTTTATGTTGTCTTTTTTATTTAATGTTTCTTTTTCTTTTCTCCTTTTCTTCTTCTTTTCTTCTTCTTTTTCTCTTTAATGTACACTGCTCCTGTTTTATATTGTCGTTCTTTCTGTTTGTTTCATTAAATTACTTCTACTTCCTCTACCCTTTATCTTATATTATTCTACCCACTTTTGCACTTTCTTGTCTTTCGTTTTTCTTTTTCTTTTTTTCTTTCCTCTTTATCTTCTTCTTCTCCTCTTTCTTCTTCTTCTTTAACCTGCCCTTCCTCTATCATTGTCATAGAAATATTCTTCTACACATTTTTTGTAGTTGGTTGGCCTTCTTCCTATTTGTTTCATTCTTCATTTTTTTCTTCGTCTTCATCAACTTCTTCTTTCTTTGATATTTAATATAGGTACCCCCACTCATTTTCGATACCTAAATTTAAATTGAAATTTTAAAAATAAATAAGTTATCTTCAATCTTTAAAATTAGCTTTAATTGAAAGCCAAGTGATTAAATTTAATAATTCTAGTAAGCAAAACATACTGGTGTATTTTTAACCGAAATTATATTGATTGAAATCTAAAATTTTGAAATTTTACCAATTTCTTTTTAAATATACCGCCATTTTTGATTGATTGACACATTACGTAAACAGTAGCCAAAATCAAAACTTACCTTTATCTGTTTTCAATCAATTAATAATTGCTTACTGCCAGAAATTTACAATAAAAAATAATGATGGTAGCCCTGTTTTTATGTCAGTCATTGAAGGGATGACAGACATATGAGATGTTGACAAGAACGCAATGTATGGCAACAATCGTGCTTAAATATATATATAATTTTTTGGGGGTTTTTAACTAAATAGTAAAATTTAAAATTTAACGTAATTTCAGCACTTATATAAATATTTTTTACATTTTCTTGTACTGTACAATACATATATTTTTTTAATTGTCATAAATTAGTTAATGCACCTACGGTAACAATTAATTAAAAAATTGAGGAATTGAAAAAAATACTTACCTTAAATGTTGAAGGAATTACTTGCAAAACAGGCTGTTAAATTTTAGAAACGTAGAGAATAAAATATCGTAAGAATGAAAGTTGCGTTCTTCTGTTTTGATATGTAAGGCGGAATAACCCAGAACGCTTCTTAACTTATAAAATCATTTTGACCCATATGGAACACCGTACTTTATAAATTTGAACATTGTACTTTATAACTTTGAACGTATTTGCACAAATACTTTTTTTTCTTTTTAAAAATATACGGCGAGAAAATTTTTATTATTTTTATTTTTTTGACAGGCAGTATAATCATCAATCCTTACCTAATAAAAAAACATACAGTTCTTTAAAAGATTTTAAAAATATTTTAAAACTTTATAAAATATTCTAATAAAAAAATGAAAACAATTCTTTTAAAATTTTTTAGTAATCGAAAATGTTTTTCTTTCTTCAGACTATAATGTCCTTAATTTTTCTTATTTATTCCAGCAATCAAAAGCTTATCAAATCAAATTATATCAAAGTTTTATTGCATTTTTTATATTTCTTTTCGGAGCAAATTTTCGTATAGTGAATGATAATTTTAAATAAAAACATACACGATTTATATTTCCCGATGAGTTCTGCGTTTAATTAATAAAAAATAAATCGCAGAAAATTAAAATTTATTAAACTTTGATGAATTTACGTGATGGTGGGTTAACAGAGAAAATAGAAATATAAGAAAAAGGCTTTCCATTCCTATACATACCGCCTGATGAGACATTGAAGTTTCAATGTCGAAACAAATGTACCTTTGTAGTGGATATATATATATATATAAAATGTACATGTTCTAAAATAAAATTTATAATAAATATATATATATATATATATATATATATATATATATATAGTGCATCTAGGCAGCAAGTAATTTTCTAAACATATGCTATTAAATATGAGACAATGAATGTGTATTATGTTTAATCATGAGCCGTTCTAAACGTCGTATTTTTGTTTTACTTTCAGTTGAAAATAACGACAAAAATTCTCCAACATTTGGATAATTATTTATTGATTTTCTTCTAAGCTTTCGGCTCACATGAGCCATCTTCAGAGAGGTTGTTAAGACTGAAAAATTATAACATCCACCATCACCGACGATTTTACTTTATGTTGACATAAAACTCCGCTTGGCAACGGCAATAGTTACCAAAAATAATAAACGCAGTTCTTAAGTTTGCGATGCGGTTTTATGACGTCACACCGCGGGATAGCGCGAAATGACAACAAAACCATCTAGTCAAACGCAATGTAATATGTTATTTCCTGATTTAGTCAACTTTAAACTATTTAGAAAAAAATATATATATATAAATTAAAAAAGGATTAATTCAGTGATGTTGAATGGCCATTCCGATATGAAGATCCCCACGGGGGATAACACATCACCTCAGCAACAGAAAAATCCTTTCAGAAACTGGAGAAAAATTAGTCTACTTTTCCGTTTTAAATAGATTTGCAAAGAAATTAAAAAAGAAAATAAAAATAAAAAGGTAAAATAAAAAGGAAAAATAAAGGAAAAGAAAAAGATAAAACAAAATCAAATCAAATAAACAAGAAAATAAAAAATTGACATCGTCTGGGTTCGCAAAAGAAGGAAAGAGAATTGTAACTAAAAATTAACAGACTGCCGTGTTAAATCGACGTAAGGTTAAGCAACACGGAAAAAAGGTGGGAGATAAGAGAGATAAAGGAAGGAAGGGAGGAAAAAAAAGAAAAGAAAGAAAATTTTTTTAAAAATATTACAGACGCTGGACATGTTCAAAAACCTAACTTCCCAAAAACGTTGAAGTATTAGAAAAAGGCCTTTACTTAAAAAGGCATAATTATTTTTAAAGGGAATAAAAAGATATAGAAATTAAAATTATTTTTAAAAAGTTAGGTCATTTGAATTAAACTAAATAAAGACATCCCTAGGTAAAAAAAAAAAAATATTTACAATTATACATACATAAAAGAAGTACACACATACACACATACATATACGCACACACACACAATTCTACGATTAAGAATACATATATGCATACACATACACACACATACATTCAATTTCATACACACTTATATACACATACATGCGCATACACACACATATATATATGTGTACACACCTATATACAAAAAATTCACATACACACAATATATATTATTCGGGTTTTTGGAATTTACCTTCCTGCTTTTTTCCCTTGGATTGAAGTATCTGAATTAAATATATATATATATATATATATATATATATATATATATATATATATATAATCTAGGCTGATCTAAAGATTAATACACCGTGGAGACACAAATATTCACACCTTAAGTGAATAAGCAGACATGCAGTACTACTTTCGATCTTATATATATAGATATAAGAATAAGTAAAATACAGAACAGAAAACAAACTTTAAGTGATCTTTCTCAGGTGTTCAAAAAAGTGTTGAAACCGAATGCAAAACAAAGAACGTAGAGATTCCTGTTTGTCATTAATGCCGTGTGAAATAGTCTCGGGTTAGCGTCAGTGGCAAACAATGTTCGTCTTCCCGTGCAGAGCGATCGGAATAGCATTGCCAAAAATTTTACAGTTTCCAATGAAAACAACATGGCCAGAACCATGTAGAGCTATCTTTCCTTACTCTTACATCTATTTATGGTTAGAATAAACCTCTTATATTTCTGCCTCGGTGGAGGTGGTATTATCGACTATTCAGATAAGAAATGAAAATATTGTAAAGTAAACAACGTAATCCTGCCTTGTTACTCTTAAAACAGACCTCCAATCAGTGGTTAACAGAAGCAAAAAATGGCTTTTAGATTTTAATTAATCCAAAACAAAAATGCTCTCATTTAACCACCACAGAGAAACTTTCCTGCTAGACATAAGCATGGCTGATGTACATCTGCTCGGGAACAGCAGATTGCGCATCCTTGACCTCACCTCACTTTTTCAACCGGCAGCCTGTCGTGGGCGTTAGATCTCGTCCGTCTAGCTCTGGCGCACCGTTACCGGCTTCCGTGGTTCGCTGCTGGCGCTGCTGCACGTCGTCCGCCGTTTTGCCGTTGGCCGTTGCCATTGTAGCTGCCGCTGCCAATGAGATCACAAGTAGTTAAGTAACGTCAAGTTTGGTCGGTACATAGATAGATAGGCTATTTAGTATTTTCAGGAACCGTAAGATTGTATGGACAGGGGATATAATATAAAATAATTCGGAATTGTTCATCAAAGTATCATTTTTTTTAATCATTTCACCCCAAGCAAAGCATTCTACTGCCACTATTGCGCATGGGGTTATATAGGGGAAGGTAAAGAGAAAGAGTGGTTAGATATAGGAAATGTCAGAAGGAGGGTGATAGATGGGTAAGGATACAGAGGCTGAGCTAGATGGGAAGAGTGTTTGAAAGAATGGATGCGAGTTAGTATGTTAGAAGATGTCTATTGACCTTACATTTAAACTCCTGGAGATTGTAGCCGTCGGGGAAGCAATCATGTGGAAGGGAATTCCACAGTCGGGAAATGCGAGAAAAGAAACTGTTGGAAGTAGAAATTGCGGTTACATTTTATAGGTTTCACTGTGTAAGTTGCTAATCTAGTATCTCGTGCAAATTTGTACCTAGGGGGCACAAGTGATTTAAGTTCATCGGAGCAGAAGCTGTGAAAGTATTTATAGAAAAGACACAGGAAAGCCACGTCGCGCCGGTGAGAGAGAGACTGCAGCCGGTCTGCCAAGTCGGTATCGATCACAATACAGACTCTCCGTTGTATTTTGTCAAGAACCCCTAGGAAAATAGCAGGGGCACCCGACCAGATGTGGCAGAAATATTCAATGCACAGGCGGATGGTAGATTTACATATGTGCAGGATAGATTTAGACGGAAAAAAACTTCCGGGCCCTGCACAGAGAACCGACTTTCATAGCAGCGGACCTAGCAATGGATATATGAATGTGATATCTGTCCTATATTGCAGCGAATGCTGGGCGATTTTCTCAAAGATGAAAGAAACACTCAAAGCAACATAATAATTCTAGGATTTTATTTTTATCACTTCTTATGCAAGAAAATATTTAAAAAAACAAACTCTGTTCTCATGAATACTTTAAAATAATAACGGGCAAAAGTAATGTGTAGGCGTGAAAGAGACAGTTATATAACACCAATAGTATTTAACCAATTATTAATTAGTATTTAACCAATAGTATTTAACCAATTAGTATTTAACCAATAGTATTTAACCAATTTAGTATTTAACCAATTTTAATCATTAACATTTTAGACATTCCAGTGGTACATTTAATAACGAATTTTTCACTCCAGTATCTAATGTTCTTTATCATAATAAGTCAGTTAAGTGCCATATCTGATACACGCTTAGGCGATCATATTCCGAAAGAGACATGACTGGACAGAAGATATTCCTGCAGTAGATTGCCATTATTTTCTGCTTACCGTCATATCACGTTGCATACACGGCTTCTCGTTCGATCACCGCAGTTAAGCAGCGTTGAGCCTGGTCAGTACTTAGATGGGTGACCATTTAGGGATATCAAGTGCTGTAGGCGTTTATTGACGGATGTGCGTTGTGGTGCAGTAGATATTGGCTCGGAAAGAGAAATCGGTGAGTCGAGTTCGAATTCCAGTTGAATGCCCTGAATTCAGGTGAGCCGAGTTCGAATTTCAGTTGAATGCCCAGAATTCACTTACTCGCTGGTACTCTTGGGAAAGGTATTAATTCGTCCCTTACCTTTCAGTTATGAATTAAATAACAGCGTAATACTTGGAACCCTGGACCTTAAAAAGATCCCATTGAATCTTCCTCTATCGGAGAAGATGCCGGCTCAATCCGACTGGCGTTAATGCAGCTTGCGTTAGATTTTTCCTGCTATTTAATCCACAGCTGGAGAGAGAGGCAACGGATAATACCAAGGGTAGTTGCACGTTAGGTAATCCAAAGAATCCAACTAGTATTCGAACTCGACTTTTCAATTTCTCGTTTTGAGCCGATATCCACTGCACCACAACACAGAACGAAGGAGTCTGGATATTAACTCCTGCAGGGCCACCCAAGAAAGTAAAAGGAAGGGCCAGACTTAAAACGACCAAACCACGCAAACCTCAACGGCTGAATAGACAAAGATCTTCACGATCTCAGACTGACGGAAAAGGGTAGCCGACATTTACAGATCAATTATGTGCAACTAGGTTTTCCAGATCACGCCTGTATCAATCCCTCGTTGAGCTCCAGCATAAATGTGTGGGCTCCAGCGTCTAGCAGAAAATAAAACTCCCTCGAATAGCCTTGCAAAACTATCTTTGATTCACAGCCATCTCCGCAGAAATGAACCACGTCGATTCACCAATGTAGGTCTCATTTTTGGAGGCGTGCATGTAATTCAACAAGTTGATTGCTTGAATGATTAAGTGCAGAAATGTTGAAATTAGTCAAAATAGAAGCATTAAGCATCTATGAACCTCTGCCATTGACCTACAAGTTTATTTATTTTTCATTGATGAAAAGTTATCGATTATGAGGAAACGAAATTCTTTAAAGCTGATTCCACCTCTGATTTGGATCTAAAAGTTTTACCATACCAAAAAGTGCCTAAGGCTTCCCTGTGCCTCTTCTATAAATACTTTCACGGCTTCTACTCCGATGAACTTAGATCATTGGTGCCACCTAGATACGAATTTACACGAGATACTAGATTAGCAACTAGGTCCCACCCTTTTACAGTGAAACAGATCAGATGTAACCGTAATTTCTACTCCAGCAGCTTCTTTTCTCGCGCTTCCTGCCTGTGGAATTCCCTTCCACATGTCTGTTTCCCCGACAGCTACAATTTCCCGGTGTTTAAATGTAAGGTCAATAGACACCTCCTATCACACTAACTTGCATTTATTCTCTCAAATACTCTCACCATCTACTCAACCCTCATTCTCGGTATCCTTACCCATGTGTCAGCCTCCTTCAGACATTTCCTATATCTAACCATCCTTTCTCATCACTTCCCCCCTACGTAACCCCCTGCGCAATAGTGGCAGTGGAATGCCTTGCTCGAGGTGAAACGATTAAAAAAAAGTGTTTATAGAATAAACATCAGGTGGTAAAAGATCATGAGAATGTGGATGATGTGGTAAACTCTAGTATTCCAAGTCTGTGATCCTTTGCAACGTCATTCTTGCAATAGGTGTACACGGAATCGGAACAGAATCGGATCACGTCGAGTCACCAATGCAGGTCATATTTTTGCAGGTGTAGAAGCATTTCAGAAAGTTGATTGCAGTAAAGCTCTGCATTAATGTTCTGATTGGCTGTAGTGGATAACACAAATTGCAGATTACCAGACAGTCACCATAATCAGTATGGGGGAAAGTTTAGGGGACTCGTCACGATCAAGCTATTGAACTGACCGTTTACGGTTATCAAAAGGGATCCACTTTTCATCACAAGTGACTATTCAGTCAAAAAGGAGATCCTTGGTGTTACACAGAAAGAATATCGAGCACAAAATGCCTAAATTTTTGATTTTCATTGAAATCATGAGAAACACATTTACCGAGCCTTTTCGCATTGTCAATACTCTGCAAATGGCGTGAGACTGCACGCAATTGGTCATTGCCAAGATCGTTCTATTTTGAAAAGAATGGAAACAAAAAGGAAATTAATACTGAGCATCAGGAAGAGACAGCTGAAGTTCCTGGGACACGCAATGAGAAAGGAGGACCTGGAGAACCTGATACTAACAGTCCAGATAGAGGTGGAAAAGAGACAGGGGAAAGCAACGGATAACATATTTGAAGGACCTAATCAGGTGGATGACATAACGAGGATTGCACGGTGTAACAGGAGAAGGCGTGCTCAGAGTCACCAGGGACAGGGAAAAGTGGAAAGCCATGATCGCCTACGTCCTGAAGGAACAGAGCACATAGAATAACATCAATTGCAGACCACCAGACGATCAGCATAATCTTTGGGAAAATGTTTGGTGGACTCATCACGATCAAGCCATTGACCTGATCTTTTGTAGTTATCATAAAGGGTCACTTTTCATCATTCGGTCAGGAAAGGGGTCACTGGTTTTACGCAGAAAGAGTATCGAGCACACTTCAAAACGCCTAAGTTTTTGATTTTCATTGAAATCATGAGGAACCCATTTATTGAGCTTTTCTTTCATTTGCCAATACCCTGCAAATGGCGTCAGACTGTTGCAGGACTGACACTAAGCAGACATTTCTCTGACACTTTGACGTGGTTTTTACTCAAACACTGCTTGCACTGGCACGTTTTCAAGACCGTTCACTACCTTCTTCATCTACAAAGCTCCCATCACCAGTACGAAATTTATGGAACCACCCTCATGCATAGTTCTGTCTGATAATAAGTTAAAAAAAATTATAAACACGCATTAATTTTTATGTATACCAAAATTTTCTTATTATATACTATCTACACTTATTTATAAATGGAACTTTGTCTGTGTGTGTGTGTGTGTCCGTTACCTATAGACTCCGAACAAGCTGAACCGATTTTCTTGAAAATTTACACAGTTGTACTATAAGCGTCTGCGAGTGTTCTTAGCTAGCCTTTGTGTCGAGGTAGCCCTGATAAATATCGAAAATCGACAATAGAAAAAATCGAGTTATAGAAGGAGTGGCCCGATTTTAATCAAACTTGATACACTCATAGACAAAGACATGGGAAACGATATTCAGAAGTTTCAAGGTTGCAGTTCTTATAATAGTGCATAAAATCGATACTTATATATATATATATATATAAGATTGTGTCTGTGTGTCTGTTTATCTGCCTGTATGGCTGTATTTTTTTTTCAGATCTTTTATTTTAGTTTTTGCTTCGGGTTTGACTCTAAGTAGGTATAATTGTAGTTCTTAGTCTCATCCATGATAACATTTACTCAGTGGAGTTATTTAGCCTTCAAAATTCAGTTTACGACGAAAAAGTTTATTTGATATCGATACCGGGAAATCAAAATTTCACTTACATCCATTCATTTTTTTTTCAGTCTACGATTTCGCTTTAACTGGAAACAATTATGGCTTTTTAGTCTTTCGTGCCAACGTCCAAAGAGTCTGAGCTCCAGGACCATGGATTAGTTTTAAAGCTTTCATTACACCCGAGCAACGCCGGGCTATACTGCCAGTTCTATATTAAAATGGGTTTTCAAAATACAATACTTCAAGCAGCCATTATTTTATTGCTGCAAACTAATAATAAAAGAACTAACATTAGAAGATAAGATATACTTAAATATATAACGAAGATTAAATAAAGGGAATACGTCGAAAAAATCACCAACTAAATACACAGATATATATATATATATATATATATGATACATCATACGCTAAAAGTCTGCCTCCTTCTACCGAGCGCCCATAGCCCATAGGTAGAATCACCAACTGACGGCAGTTCGGTCGGGATTCAATCCTGGGTTAAAAGCAATCGGATGTCTAACCGTACTGATGAGCTAGCTGTGATACAGCGAAACAGATCTGTCTGCGGATGACTATATATATATATATATATATATATATATATATATATGAGATAGCAATATGTGAATTTTATACATCAAGAACACAATCAGGGAAAAATGTACAACAAAATAGAAAAAAGTTTCCATGTGAGACGTTTCATACTTTAGGACTGCATCAGACTAAAGCTGATATGCTGGTTGTACTAGACATGCGCACGAACTGGACAAATTTGTGCTCTGGCTTTTACAGCATATCACGATTCCTTGCAGATCCTCAATTTTTACCGTAAGAGGTTATCTAATTAAAAAAATGAAGGAAAGGAAAAGAAAAAGAATCTGTTTTATGCGTGAACGCAATCTTCAGGCCATGTTTATTATATTCACATGCGTTCTATTCATACGTGAAAACTATATTTTATCATATCTATCTATCTATCTATCTATCTATCTATCTATCTATCTATCTATCTATCTATCTATCTACTTAATGGTACAGAATTTTATTATGGCATTAAAGACAAAAAATATTTTAACATAATCGGCCATACCAAGTTTTAAAATAAAAACACCAGTCGACCGGTATCATCGTATCTTTTCAGAACTGTAAACGGCGAAAAATTATAAACAAGAATATCTGTTATGGGTGAAATTAATAAGTGGAAGTGGAAAAAATTATATATATATATATATTCTAAATATATACTGTTAAATATAAGAGACAATGAATGTATTTTGGCTTTAATTCAGTTGAAAAAGTAAATAATTCTCCAACATTTGGATAAAATTTTATTAATTTTTTTTCTAAGCATTCGGCTCACATGAGCCATATTCAGAGAGGTCACCAAGATAGTAACACAATAACATCCACCATCACCGAGGATTTCATTTTGTGTTGACATAAAACTCCGCTAGGCAACAGCAATAGTTACCAAAAATAACAAACGCAATTCGCAAATTTGCAACGCGTTTCTATGACGTCACACCACGTGATAGCGCAAAATGACAACAGAACCATGTATTCAAATGCAATGTTATGTGTCATTGCCAGATTTAGCGGAGTTTTATGTCAACACAAAATAAAATCATCGGTGATGTTATTGTGTTACCGTCTTGGTGACCTCTCTGAAGATGGCTCATGTGAGCCGAAAGCTTAGAACCAAATTATTAAAAAATTATCCAAATGTTTGAGAATCTTTGTCTTTATTTTCCACTGAAATTAAAGCCAAAGTACCACGTTTTGAGCGGCTCATGATTAAACATAATAGACATTCATTGTCTCTTATATTTAACAGTATATGTTTAGAAAATTATTTGCTGCCTCGATACACTATATATATATATATAATAGTCATATATTTCTTTGTGGCGACGCACGTGTCTATGACGAGGTATGACTGCGTAATTAAAATGAAAGCCAAAATGTCTTAGTGCCTCATTCGACAAAATAAAAAAAAAATAATGCCATATTCTAAAAGGAAAAAACAAAATAATAATTTTAACGCTTATTTTAACATATTATTATTATTATTATTATTATTATTATTATTATTGTATTTTCTTTTGGGTTATTTTTCGCCGTATGGCTGACTTGCGCCGTTAATTAAATTCCAGCTTTGGTTTCGAGGAGAGATCGAAATCAGTTCTGCGGTATCTGTCCAACCCTGGTCCCTGCCCTGTTGCCAACCATAACCCTAACCTACAGTGAACAATGAGGGGTGGTGGTAAGAATGCGTAAGTTTGTATTTCTTCTTCCTACCCCCTAACAATTTTTGTCATTTATACTTTATAGTTCCTTTTTTGTTTTTAAATGAAATTCGCCTGTCGATTACGTTTGTCGACAATATATTCAAATTGCTATATCACCCGCCACCTTTTAGTGCCAGGGGAGATAATCTATGTTACTTACAAAGACGGAGTCAGTTACACATAAAAGTTATTATGATTATATTTCTGTATGCATTTAAAAAAAAAAAACTTGGTATTATCATTTTCATTAGAAAGAAAGAATAGGGAACTGAGTTGCATTGGTAATTGACGCAGGCAAATAAAGTCAAAGAAATGAGTTCAAATCCCAGATCAGTCTGTTGCGTTCAATTCCGCAGTAATGCACTTATGTAACCTTATGTAGGGGTGAGTTATGGCAACAAAAAATAACCCCTGAATATGATCTCGGAAGAAGAATGAAAGTACTTGGGTACATTGAGAAATGAATAATAATAACATCTGTCAACGTTACCGCCCATTTCTGACATCGTTTGATTGTAATACGCGAAAGATTATCCATGAGCATGAACGGAATTTATTTACAATAAGCAGGCACAATGTTTGCAATTTATTTAATCTGACGTGTTTAAAAGAAAATTTGCTGCATAAATACACACACACACACACACACACACACATATATATATATATATATATATATATATGTGTGTGTGTGTGTGTGTGTGTGTGTATATATATATATATATATATATATAAAGTTTCATTGAAAATGATAGACAAGTTATTTTCATTAATTTTTATTTTATTTTTCATGTGCGAATATGATTCGTTTCTTTTCAGAAATCGAATTATATAAGAACTAGCAGTATAGCCCGGCGTTGCTCGGGTATAATGAAAGCTTTAAAACTAATCCATGGTCCTGGAGCTTAGACTATTTAGACATTGGCACGAAAGACTAAAAAGCAATAGTTGCTTCCAATTAAAGCGAAACCGAAGGCTGAAAGAAAAATGAATAGATGTAAGTCAAATTTTGCTTTCCTGGTATCAATATTAAATAAGTTTTTTTTCGTCGTAAACTGAATTTTGAAGGCTAAATAAGTCCTTTGAGTAAATGGTATCATGGCTGATACTAAGAACTACAATTATACCTACTTAGAGTCAAACCCGAAGCAAAAACTAAAATAAAATATCTGAAAAAAAAAAAATACAGGCTTACAGGCAGATAAACAGATACACACACAAACATCTTGCCTTTTATATATATATATAAGTATCGATTTTATGCACTATTATAAGAACTGCAATCTTGAAACTTTTGAATATCGTTTCCCATGTCTTTGTCTATGAGTGTATCAAATTTGATTAAAATCGGACCACTCCTTCTATAACCCGATTTTTTCGATTATCGATTTTCGATATTTATCGGAGGCACCTCAACGCAAAACCTAGCTAAGAACGCTCGCAGACGCTTATAGTACAACTGCGTAAATTTTCAAGATAATCGGTTCAGCCACAGACACAGACACACACACACACATATACACACACGCACACACAGAAAAATTCCATTTATATCTCAGTTTAGATTGTCCGAAGGTTCTGTTTTTTGTGAGTGCTTTTGGCTATAGTTTTATTGCGAATAATTCTTATATAATTTGAATTCTGAAAAGAAACAAATCATAAGAACACTTGTTTGTCATTTTCAAGGAAATCTGCATAAAAGAGAGATCCCTTCCCAAATACACATTATATATATATATATATATATATATATATATATAAATCATTTCACCCGAGCAAGGCGGAAATGCCACTGATGTGCAGGGGGCAACATAACTGTAAAAAGATTAATTAGAAAAGAGTGAAGAGTACAGACTGGTTAGAAAGGAGCAATAGAAAGCTGAGAAAGCAGGTGCAATGACAGATGCATAGGTGGAGAGAAAGGGAAGGTTATACGGGGGTGGGGAGAGAGCTAGAGTCTAATGGTTAGTAGATGAGTATTGACTTTGCATTTAAATTTCTGGAGGTTGTAGCCGTCAGGAAAGGAAGAAAGGCGGGAAGTGCGAGAGAAGAAGCTGAAGGAGTAGAATTGTCGTCTGCATTTGGCTAACCTGACTGTGAATGGGTGGGACCTAGTTGCCAGTCTGGTTGCACGAGTAAACAGCTGTTGAGGAGGCACCAGTGACTTAAGTACATCCGAGTAGAAGCCATGAAAGTATTTATAGAACAGACAAAGGGAGGCCACATTTCGACGATGAGGAAGTGGCTGCAGTCGAGAATCCTGTCATCTAGAGATTTCATGTTGAAATGTTCATTCAACATTTTTGAATTTTGAAAATTTACTTGAATTTATATTGGCTGTGTAATTTTAAGTACATTGAGCTCTCCTGTATCATTTTTTAATATTAAAAGTTTTAATATTAATTAGGATCAGGTTCTTGGAATTTACCTTCCTACTTTACCATTTCGCATTAAAGAAAAAGAAAAATGTTTTGCTCCTACACTTTTGGTAGTTGAGCTCTCTTGGTTGGTTCCCGGATTTTTGCAACTTTTCATTCTAGTGTGTCAAAATGAAGAAATTTAACCCGGATTATTCTTTGAAAAATATTCCTTACCCGAATATTCACTCTTTTCTCTTTCACCTCACCGAAAAAATTGAAAATTTCGTGTGGAGACTTCGATGGAAGGCCTACATTTTCTTCGCTCTACGGATTCTTCATATTGCTCTACAGAATCTTTTAACCTGAAAACTCAGCGTACACCTCCTGTATGCAAATTTCTGAACTCTTTTGAGAAGGACATTTTCGACCTGATCACCAAAATTAAATTTAGTGGGGCTTCAAAGGAATTCCAGAATTTGTTAAAGTCAGATATTAGAACTTTAAAAAATTCTAAGACCCTGTGGGTAAAATCCGACAAATCTAATAATATTTATAAATGTGATCCTTCAAATTATCTAAGTATTCTTAAAAATAATATAACTAGTAATGACAAAGTAGACAGAAGAAACATAACATTATCTGAAATTAATATAGATACTGCTAAATTTGCTAACGAATTAAATATTAATGACAAACTTGGCAAAGTTTCTACTAAAGAAGCTTACGTTTTATTTAAGGACCACAAACCAAACTTCCAAAACAAATTACAAACTAGACTGATTAATCCTACTAAAAGTAACTTAGGCATAATTTCTAGGGAGATTCTAAAAACCTAATAGAGAAGTTGCTATTGAATTTACAACCAAACCTTTGGAAAAGTTCTTCGGATACTATATACTGGTTTAATAACACCAATAACAAAGTCTACCTTCCTTAAATTCGATATTGTTGACTTTTATTCTTCTATATCAAAGGACCTTCTCGAAAGGTGCTTAAATTTTGCTAAAAATTACGTGGACATTTCGGATAGGGACTATAAGATTATCTTAGCGGCTAGAAAATCCATTCTCACCTTTAATAATTCCACATGGACGAAAGGGCCAAAGGATAGATTTGATGTCCCTATGGGAGCGTATGATTCAGCCCAGGTAACAGATCTTGTAGGTATTTATATTTTAGATGTTCTAAGTAGGTTTTTAGACCCAAAACAATTAGGCCTATATCGGGATGATGGATTCATATTTATCTCTAATTCCAGTGAGCCCTATACAAATAGAAGATACAAAAAATAATTAGAGCCCTAAATTACCTTGGTTTTAAGGTTGAGGTTACTTCTTATGTTAAAATTGTAAACTATCTAGATATCACCCTTAATTTAAATGATGGATCCTACCAACCATTTCTCAAAGAAATAATTGCCCCACTTATATTAATATTTTATCCAACCACCCAAAAATATTATAAAACAGATACCCAATATAGTAAATAATAGGATAAACCAATTATCATCCAACATTAAAACTTTCAACGCAAGATATTTACAATAAAGCCCTTCAAAAAAGCGGATAAAAGAACAAATTAACATATAATAAATCTATAATAGACCCCGAATCATCCAAAACTAAAAATAAAAGAAACTGTAGAAAAAGAAAGATAATTTGGTTTAACCCTCCTTATTGTAAATTAACTAAAATAAATATTGGTAAACATTTTCTCAAATTAATAGACAAAAATTTTAATAACAGTAATTCTTTACAGAAAATCTTTAATAAGTACACCGTTAAAATCAGCTATTCTTGTACCCCTAATATAGACAACCTCATTAATTCCCATAATAGAAGTATTCTAATGAATTTACGCAATACTGATTCTGGGTCCGGAATTTTGAATGAATGCAGCTGTAGCTCTGTGGACGCCTGCCCGGTGGAGGGCAGATGTAAATCCACCCAGGTGATTTATGAAGCCTGCATTTCTCCATCAAACAATAAAAATAACTACCGAACCTATATTGGTATGTCCTCTGGACCTTTTAAGCAGAGACTTTATAACCACAGGTATTCTTTTTCGAACCCGGGTCAAAAATACCAGACAGCCCTTTCACGGATATTCTGGAAAATGAAAGAAGGGCTGGATCCTGTAATTAGCTGGAAACTAATAGGTTCAGCCCGTATTCCGAGGAATTTTCGTGATAGGTGCTGTCTGTGTTTACTAGAAAAAAAAAATTAATATAGAAATATCCTCACCAGCACCTGCTCCTGAATCTTAGAAGGGAATTTATTTGTAAGTGCCGCCATAAAGCTAGTTTTTGAATACTTAAGTTTTAAATTTTAAATTACTAATTTTTAGATTTTAGAATATAAATATAAATTTAATGATTTTTGATAAATGTTTTTTTTTTTAATCATATCACCCCGAGCAAGGCGGTAACGCCACTGATATGCAGAGGGCTACATAAAAGTGAAAAGACTGGAAAAGAGAAAGCCGGAAACCACATCCTAAACAGGGAACAAGGGATGAACCTCTACACCTGTTCAATAGACATGGGTGGAGTGTGAACCGGGCGATTGTTTACTCTATCTACTCCAATTGAAAAAAATAATAAAAAATAAAAAGACAACATTGAAAAGATTGGAAAAAAGAAAGCCGGAAACGACATCCTAAACAGGGAACAAGGGATGAGCCTCTACACCTGTTCAATAAACATGGGTGGAGTGTGAACCGGGTGATAGTTTAGTCTATCTACTCCAATTGAAAAAAATAATAATAAATAAAAAGAAAACAGTGAAAAGATTGGAAAAAAGAAAGCCGGAAACAACATCCTAAACAGGGAACAAGGGATGAGCCTCTACACCTGTTCAATAGACATGGGTGGAGTGTGAACCGAGCGATAGTTTAGACTATCTACTCCAATATATTAAATAAATAAATAAATACATAGAGCCTCAAAACAGTAAAGCTTTTTATCCCTCCCAAATGGAGCATAACACCAAAAAGTTAGTAACAAAATACATAATTAAGAAACGAGCCATATACACTTACCACGCAGGTTAACACAGGAAAGTTGAATTAACCCTCTAGGTCCATTCGTATCATATTTGATACAGTATGAAAACAAGCCTTGAAAGAAATATTTTCCTGAAAAATTTTTTAAGAGAAATATTTTATAAATTTCAAATGAAAGCAGTACTGACTGCTCAGTCAATGAATACCAAATGTTTCCTTATAGGGAAATACTGTATCAAATATGATACGAATGGCCCTAGAGGGTTAAGAAAGTTACAGTTTTCAATTCTAGTCTTTTCCAGAAAATTAAGATCGAGTTAAATCGAGTTAAAACGAGTAAATCTGAATTTGAAGAACGGACCATCTACGGAAGTTAGAGATTTCACAGGGTTTGGGTGGTAGGGAAGGGGTCGGTTGAGAGGAATGGCTTCGTTTAACAGGATAATTTTTTTTTTAATCATATCACCCCGAGCAAGGCGGTAACGCCACTGATGTGCAGGAGCTACATAAAAGTGAAAAGATTGGAAAAAAGAAAGCCGGAGACCACATAACTTTAAAAAGTAATTTAACCCCTCTACCTTCCTCTCTCATTCTCCTTTATTTGTCTATCTTTATAAAATATGGATTCCTTTACTAAACCGCTTTTTCCTTTATTAGCATATATCTTTTTAATACTTTTTTAAATTTATAATTTTCTTTAATTGTTATTTAGTTCGTCTATACCTAAAAATATCCTTAATTAGATAAACTTAATTAAACTTTTTAAAAATCTTATTTTAATTTAATTTTCCCCTAAATATACCACTTTAAATTAGTTTCCAAATCTATAACTCTTTTAAGCATTTAAAGTTAAACGTATTTGACACGTATCGAGCGTTTTCTATTTGATATTTGATATTCCCTCCTTTTTTTCTTTCTTTCCTTTTTCCCCTTCCTAATTTTTCTCTATATACTCTTTTTATATTCCGCCCCTTCCCTTTCTGATATGGTTTGTTTAACCCAATTCTCAATTTAATGACCTCCCATTTCCTTAACTCTTTTCGTCTATTTTGCTAGACATACCAATCTCCCATCTCTTCACTTACAAAGTAAAAACCAAAAATAGACTGACCTTTAAAAGAATTTTTTGTGACATATATTTCTCAAATCTTAACCGTTATTTATTTTTTTCTCCTTTTTAATCTTATTCTTCATTTTGATATAGACTGTGTTGCTGAGGAGACGTGAATTCTCTCTTTCATGTTGAAATGTTCATTCAACATTTTTGAATTTTGAAATTTACTTTAATTTATATTGGCTCTGTAATTTTAAGTAAATTGAGCTCTCCTCCTGTATCATTTTTTAATATTAAAATTTTTAATATTAATTAGGACCAGGTTCTTGGAATTTACTTTCCTACTTTTCCGTTTTGGATTAAAGAAAAATAAAAAATAAATATATATATATATATATATATATAGAGAGAGAGAGAGAGAGAGAGATGAATACTTGATATATGTATAATATATTTGATATATGTATACTATGTATACATACATATATAATATACATATATAATATACATATATCGAATATATCATACATATATAAAATATACATCTCTATATATATATACATATATCTATACGTAAAGCAAATATACATCTATATATATATATAAATATGTATATAGACATATATCAAATATACATCTATATATATGTATAAATATCAAATCTACTTCTATATATATATATATATATATATACATGTATCAAATACACACACACATATATACATAAATCATATATATATATATATATATATATATATATATTATTGTAAGTACAATTTGTTTGTTGCTTTTTCGTTTGATGAAGACATTAGAACATATGATGAATACCTGTACACTACTGGCCATAATTATTAGGCAACCCTAGTTTTTTTAAAAGAAATGTTGTATTTCATATTATTTTTAGTGGATAATTCTAAATTAAAATAGAATGATTCTTTTATTATTATTATTTTGCAATATTTTACAAGGCAAGGAAGCAAAAATGATCACGTTCGTTACACCCTAAAATGTTTTTCATTCTTTCATTGATGAAACTGCAGTACAGATAATTATTAAACATTTACATATTAATTTCATGCACATGTTATAGTATTGTATTAACAAAAGCATCATTCTATTTTCATTTGCAATAATTCACTTGGCAATAAATTCTAAAAAATAGTATGAACTGTTTTTAAAAATTGAGGTTGACTAATAATTATGGCCGGTAGTGTATATGAGGCATTAGGTCAAAATATTAGTTTTTTTTTTTCCTGGTATTTGCATTTACAAATGTTAACAGCTTAGGAGATACTACCTTTGGTATTGTTTTAGGTAATCAAGATGAAAAGAACAATAGTCTTAAAATAAACTTTTAATATTTGTTTGTACAAACCTCGCTTGCAATAACTATATCAAACCTGCAAACAAATAGCAGGCTCCTTCGTCAAAATTGATTGTATTCAAACCAGGTTTAAATTGTTTAATGTAGATTGCTTCGAGGATTTTTAGTTTCTGTTTATTATTTTCTTGTTTAAGTATGTACGTGTTATCAACAAGCGCACACTTCTGAGAAAAACGCTTGTTGATAACACGTACATACTCAAACAAGAAAATAACAAACAGAAACTAAAAATCCTCTAAGCAATCTACATTAAACAATTTAAACCTGGTTTGAATACAGTCAATTTTGATATTTCCAATAACGTACTCAAATGCCTGTAATCGGATTAGGGACCACAAAGCCACTATTTTGTCACTGTCTTCGGCCATCCGCCACGGTAGGGATGGACTTGTATTTTCAATTTAATTCTCTTCATTGATAATAACTTAAATGTTCTATGTTTATTGTGTGTTAATATTTATTCTTTGATAATGGCTTATGTGAGCAGAAAGCTTAGACCCGATAAAAAAAAATCAACAATTACTGTGATTTTTTGTTGTCTTTCAACGATATCACCATCAAGTAGATCAGACGGTATGAACGGATCCTACACACAATTAATAGACAAAACTTGTCTATATTATTCAATACATATATATATATATATATATATATACAAATAAATGCGCAATAATTGTTTTTATTCTAAAAAAGAGTACACACACACGCACAAACATGCACACACGCACACACACACACACACACACACACACACACACATATATATATATATATATAATTATATATATATATATCATTATATATATATATATATATATATATATATGTTTATTTATTTATTTATTCAGATACTTTAATCCAAGCGGAAAAAGCAGGAAGGTAAATTCCAAAAACTCGATCCTAATTAATATTAAAAATTTTATTTTAATATTAAAAAATGATACAGGAGGAGAGATCCATGTAATACAATATTACAGGGCAAATATAAATTAAAAAAGGATTAATTCAATGATGTTGGATGATCATTTCGATATGAAAATCCCCACGGGGGATAACACATCACCTCAGCAACAGAAAAATCCTTTCAGAATCTGTTGGTGAGGTGATGTGTTATCCCCCGTGGGGATTTTCATATCGAAATAATCATCCAACATCATTGAATTAATCCTTTTTTAATTTATATATATATATATATATATATATATATATATTCAGCAAGACTACGAAAGATTTTATGGTAGACAAGATTAAATTTCGAGACATGATCGCCCAAGCGTGTTTCACGTATGGCATTTAACTGATTGAATGTCTTCATTATTTGTATCTTCTTTTGCATGTGGATGATGTTATTTTGTATTTATTATCAACGAGGATATCACGGATAAGTCCTCGAAGATGTCGATGTGTGTTTAAACGAGATCGGATGGAACTGATGTGATAAAGGTGTAAGGTCAATTTTCTCGTCGATTCTGTGGTGGTATCCAATGTAATTGTTTACGGATTTGGAGAGTTGAGGAACACAGTTCTTCAAAGGACATCTAAATTCGTCAACGACACTGGTTCACTGCAGTTTAGATTTTGCAGCTGAATTATTATTATTGATAATGAGGTTGGACGTTTTGAATTTTTTTATAATAGATAATTGAATTTTCTTGTTTGAATTATTCGGTGTTAAATAATCTCGGATGATATTGCGAAGTGAAGATTCCTCCTGTCTGTAGTTATTGTGTATTTGATTCTTGCAAAAAAAATATTAATGTTGTTGTTTTTGTCCGCGTGTTTGTGGTTGCTATTGGTTACGTTACGAACAATTTGGACAACTCCTATATCATTTGAGTTCCGAAAAGAAAAATTATACGGATATATGAAACATTATATTAACAAAATTAATGATAATACTTTGTCTGTCATTTGTAATGAAAACTGTATAAAAGAGAAATTGTTGCCCATATACAATATATATATATATATGTATATATATATACGCTTCGGAATGAAAAATATGCAGAATATACAACATTGTGAAATAAAAAAAAAAATTAGCGAATATTGGTTGACAGATAATCATCTCTATCCCAACCGGCTCAAAATCTATCGCTTTTGTTTGTTTTTTGTTTTTTTGTCATTCTGTTGCACCCTCACTCATGAGTTCATGCAGCTCTCTTTTTTTTTTTTGTTTTTTTTTGTTTTACGCTTGTCTTTTAAAGAATTATCGGCTTTAATTTGAGACGAGGCGAAGACCTGATTGTTTGATTCGGGTTTTTGTGGGTTGCCAGAGGAGATGAGAGAAGCGACGTTGAACACCTGCATGACGAGCGGGCATTTTCTAAGTATAAGACCTAATTTCATTGAGAGACACCGTCGAAGAAACACAAAAAAACACACCCACCCCAACAATATACACGCACCCGACTACAAACACATTGGCACATACATACTATTCAGATATAAGGAAAACAGGCGCGCGCACACACACACACACACACACACACACACACACACATATATATATATATATATATTTGTGTGTGTATAAGAACAACTTCCAAAAGAACATTTTTAACTTTATATATGCCTTGAGAGAATGTATGATTTTAATATTTAATTAGCGCGATATTCATACAAAAACGAATATGGTAAGAAAGCGTAGAAAACTATGTGAGGCTATTTCAGTAACCACATTTTCGTATCCATGCATATATATATATATCTTTCGCTTTTCTCTCTATATCTATCTATCTACCTATCTAAGTTTTTCCAAAACTATCTATCTATCTATCTATATATATATATATATATATATATATCTTAGTTTTTTAATCGCTCTCATTCTTCCTCACACTATGTATCTATTTATCTAAGTCTTTTCATCTATGTATCTATCTATCTATCTATCCCTGTCTGTTCATATGAATTTACTTATCTCGGACAGAAAGTACTTATCTTTCGAAGGTTCACTTAAGTGCCATACGTGATACACGCTTTGGGCAATCATGTCTCGAAAGAGACATGACTGCCTGGGCAGAAGATTATCCCGCAGTAGATTGCCATTGATTTCTGCAGTAGACTGGTTGCCAACCAAGGCTATAGTACCTAGTCTGTCCTATTATTGAACCCATAACTTGAGGGAAGAGACGCGCGTAAGTGAAGGCAAGGAGTTCGACTGGAATTCGAACTCGGCTTCCCGATTTGTCGTTCCGAGTCGATATCCACTTTCCAAATTGATCATCTCTATATACATTTGTTACTAACTGTTATTCTCTTGTCTATGCAATGTGTGCGAACATTTGTTTGTGTGTGTGTGTGTGTGTGTGTGTGTGTGTGTGTGTGAGTTTCCTGAAGGATTTAATTAATGTACAATCATGATTATATTTCCTGGTCGAATTTCGATTATATAAGCTGATAGACAAACAGGTTACAAGACCTTCGAATTGCAGATGTTATATTATTATATAAGGAATTTTGTCACGCATGTCCCTTCCATTCTCACGATACATTTTCTTCTCCCTTTTCATCCTCTGGTATTCATCCTGCAATTTCTGTAGCTTCTTTTGTATTTTCAAGCACTTTCGGCTGTCCTTTATCCATTTTCAAGGAAGACTTCATTTTTGCTTTTAGTGTATAAATTTCTTTATATGTATATTTAGTGGCGTTATATATATACATGGCAAACATCAAAAACATTTTTGATAAACCACCCATAAATGCAATGAAACAAACACCCAACCTCTCAGCTATACTCACTTCTACCAAATATCTAAAAAATACAAACCTATCAGGGAATTACAAATGCAATAAATCTCGTTGTTTAGTTTGCAAACATTTAGTAAACAACGCAGTATTTTCTATACCCAACACCAACATCAAATTACACCCACCACGCCTCACCTGTGACAGCCAAAATATAATATATTTTCTCTTCTGCTCAATATGTCCAAATAGTGGGTATATTGGTGAATCTGGAAACAGTTTTAGAATCCGTTTCAATAATCATAAACTAAGCATACGCCAAAACAACCCGTATTCCCCCATAGCAGAACACTTCAATCAACCAGGACACACATTAGAAAATTGCAATTGTTTACTGATAGATTCCGATTTTAGTTCCACATACTCACGCAGAAAGAAAGAAAAATACTGGATTTTAAAATTAAATACATATAGCTAGGGTTAAATAGGGACTTAGGTAATTTGAATCTTTATGAATATTTCAATAGTTAAACATTTTTTAGATATAGTTAATTTTTTTTTCTTTAAAACAACATTTAAAAGTATTATTACAGTTAGATTTACGTTTAAAAATATTCAGACTCTGTTGGTTTCTGCATCACGTGACGGACGCTTCTAGTTTAAATTTTTTTAAAAATTGTTTATGATGAAAGGCCGAGGCCGGTCTGAAATATCAAATATATATATATATATATATATATATATATAATAGAAATAAATAAATACTGTCAAAAAATACATTTCTAACATAACTTTTTAGCAATTTTTCTAATATATATATATATATATAAAAGAGATAATAACTATACTCGTGTAGAAAAACCTTCCACGTATCTGCGAAGAAGGGGAAAATGGTTTAAAAAAAGAAAGAGCTAAGTACATGTACATCAGTCAAAAGAGCTCAGACTGAGTCAAAAACCCCGACACGAGGAATCAATGAAAAAAAAGCTCTCAATACTTAGATAGAGCGGAATAAATAAAAAATACCTAGAGAGCCAGACAGCCTACCTCGGTTTCACTTAAACGGATCGTCAGGGTTCGTCAGGGTAACCAGCTTTTTTTGACGATCGGTTTAGGTGAAACGTAGGTAGGTTCTATGGCTCTCTAGGTATTCTTTATATATATATATATATATATATATATATTTGAAAAGTTTCTTGGCGGTACAAAATTTTATGGCAACTAATAAGCGGAACTTTAATTGCATACTGAACACTATGCAATAAAACAAACAACTGCTTTAATCCCAGATCTCTTTTAATTTCCTGGGAAATTTACTCTTAAAAGTAAAAGAAAACTTTAATGCGAGGAGAAAAAAAGATGAAAATAGCTAGAGTCCTATCACATTAAAACCCAACAGAGCATTCTCACTGTGTGCAGAGAGAAGGCTTGAGAGATATGATGTAAATAGTCTCGAGTGCTGTCTTTCAATTATATGTTTTTCAATTTAATTTTATGTCATTAAAGTTCCGCTTACTCCTTGGCATATATATATATATTTATGTATATATATATATATATATGTGTGTGTGTGTGTGTGTGTGTGTGTGTGTGTGTGTGTGTGTGCGTGCGTGCGTGCGTGCGTGTATAGTCATCCGCAGATAGCTCTGTTTCGCTGTATCACAGCTCCTCAATATGGTTAGAAGTTCGATTGCTTCTAGCCAGGACTGAAACCCGACTGATTTAGAATCAATCGGAGATTTTACCCCTAAGCTCTCTCTTTTCAAGGGTAAATTACAAAGATGGAGTCCCACTTAGACCGATTTTTTCTATGGTGGGTTCCGTACAACATGAGCTGAGTTTCTCCAACCAGACTCCTTTCTGTTCTCGACCTTCGTTAGAAGTTTAGAGTTTGGATCTCATAATAAACTTATGGTGCCTTATAATATTGTTAGTTGTATACAAATGTACCTTTACATGTGACTATCAGCATTTGCGCTGATAAACTTTATATCGCTACTTTAGGCTCAGTTAGTATCCCTGAAGAATTGTTTCTAGAATGTATGCGTTTGGCTACAGAAGTGTTGAGTTTAGTTTTAATGATCTGATGTACGCCCAGACAGATGGCGTTGCTATGGGTAGCCCTTTGTGTCCAGTTTTAGCCAATATTTTTGTTGGCTATTTTGAACGTCTCTTATTTGAGAAGGTTGACAAACCATCTATTTATATGAGATATGTTGACGACACTTTCTCAATTTTTGATTGCGCCAGTGATGCGAATAATTTTCTGGTACAACTTAATTCTTTACATTCTTCTCTGAAGTTTACTGTGGAGATTGAGAAGGATAGGGCTTTCCCCTTTTTGGATACCTTGGTAGTACGTAGGGACGGGGTTTTCGTCACTAATGTTTTTCGTAAAACCATATTTACTGGTTTGTATACCAGTTTAATCTCATTTGTTCCAAAGTCCAGTAAAACAGGTTTAATTGTGACCCTGTTTCATCGTGCCTGATGATTTGTTCCCCTGGATTGTTGGATGGAGAACTTGATAATTTGCAGAGAATTTTTGATAGTAATGGTTTCCTCATTAATGTTATTAATCGTGTGATTGCTAGAAAGATCAAACGTTTCAAAGAACCAGTGGTCTTCGGACCCAATCGTTGTTCTATTTATTTTAAGTTACCTTGACTTGGTAGAAAATGTCAGTTAATAAGTGACAAAGTTTCGGCGTCTGTTTCGTCGTGTTATTTTTCAGTTAAGGTGCGTACTGTGTTTCAAACTTGAAATGTGTTTCCATCTTTTAGTAAAGATCGGTTGTCCTGTTTTGGTAAAAATTCAGTTGGATATCGACTCGGAACGACAAATAGGGGAGCCGAGTTTGAATTCCAGTTGAATTCCTTGCATTCACTGACGCACAAATACCCTTGGGAAAGGTATTAATCCGTCTCTTCCCTCCAGTTATGGGTTAAATGAAAGAACAGATTGGGTTCTATAGCCTTGGTTGGGAACCAGTCTACCGCAGAAAGCAATGGAAACCTACTGCGGGATAATCTTCTGTCTAGTCACTCATGTCTCTTTCGAGACATGATCGCCCAAAGCGTGTATCACGTATGGCACTTAACTGACGGTTGTTGGAATGTTCGTGAGTCACTTTGTTTTTATTTTATTGCACTTCGCGTTTGCACACCCCTTACATTTTAATTAATTTTGATTAAAAAAAAAAATAAGCGAGTTTTACTTTCCCTCCTACAAGTCATATTATGTGTCCTGTCTGTCATTGAAAAATTCTACCAACCAGCACCTTTGATAATGTGTTGGCCTAAGGAGTCATAAAGTCTTATGTACATTACGACGTCAATTCTATTTAAATCATTTTTTTCTACGGGCTCACATCTCTTATATATATATATATATATATATATATATATATATATATATATATATATTACAAAACGTACCAACAAAACAGTAGAACTAATCACGACCGAAATCAGAAAAACCTACTGCTAACAAATCAGTAACCTAAATCGTCAAACCCAAAAGGTACTACCAAATGGGTAAAGGGGAATAAAAAAAAGAAACAAACAAAGCATAAGCCGTGTTTGAAAGAAAAAAAACCCAATACGAAAACCTTAACAAGAAAGAGCTCAATACGAAAGTACGAAACTAGAGCAAAAATACAAACTAATTCTAAATCTTTTAGATTTAGTTTGTATATATATATATATATATATATAGGTGTCATGTCCGTAAACGGTGAGAATAATCCAACAAGATTACCTTAATATAAAAAATATATAGAGAGCTCGACGCGTGTTAACCAGAGCGATATGAAATTTATAAAGGAAAACTCAACACGTCATTTCAATTGGTTTTAAACCATAACTCGTTTCAGTGAGGGTAATTAGCTCATTTATTCAGGCCTTCCAATATTCCTTCCATCTGATACAAAATTTCTGCCGGAATGAGGCTTTTCTCAAAATGAAGAGAGGAATAACAATAAAAATAATAATAATAAACTTAAAATGACAAACAAAAAATACCAATAAAATTAGGGGAAAGAGAAGAAAGAAGGAAAGAAAGAAATAAAAAATCAAAATGGAAAGAGAGTCCAGTTCCAAATATTGGCGTCGGATCTGTCTGGAGTAGTTCATGCCGTCATGAAGGGATTAACCCCTGAAAAAAGCCAATTCCCTTGGCTGTTTGCGTCTGTTTGATCCCATAAGGCCAACCTACCTACTTATACAAACTTCTCTCCACACATAACATTAATAACATCATCAATT
>JBBBDQ010000590.1:200000-277500 GCA_037127315.1 Ascarosepion bandense
TCTCTGTGTGAGTGTGTCTGGTCTGTGTGTCCGTTACCTATAGAATCCGAAACGACTGAACCGATTTTCTTGAAAATTGACACACTTGTACTATAAGCGTCTGCGAGTGTTCTTAGCTAGGTTTTGTGTCGAGGTAAACTCGATAAATATCGAATATCGATAATCGAAAAACTCGGGTTATAGAAGGAGTGGTCTGATTTTAATTAAATTTGATACACACATAGACAAAGACATAAGAAACGATATTTAGAAGTTTCAAGGTTGCAGTTCTTACAATAGTGCAAAAAATCGATAATATATATATATATAAAAGGCAAGATGTTTGTGTGTGTGTCTGTCTATCTGTCTGTTTGTCAGTCTGTATGTCCTTTATACAAATCCACAATTTTTATCCGATTTTCACCAAAATTCACACAAATATTCTTTATGCTGAGTCAGAGTTTCAGGACTATGGATTAGTTTTAAAGCTTTCATTTCACCCGAGCAACGCCTGGCTATACAGCTAGTATATATATATATATATATATATATATATATATATATATATATAATGCTCGTATGATTTTATGTCTACACATTTCAGCATCAATGCTTCAAACAATCTCCTCTAGAAACCATCCACGCAAACATACATACATACAACATACACACACACACACACACACACACATATATATATATATATATATATATATATATTGGTTGGTTGTGTGTGTTGGTATGTCTGTATTGCATTGAAACTTATTGCATTGAAAGTTTAGATAATATAAATATCTATGAATAAATTTATCTATCTCACTTATTCTTTTCATTATCTATCTATCTATCTATCTATCTATCTATCTATCGCACTTTGTTCATTATCTATCTATCTATCTATCTATCTATCTATCTATCTATCTCATTCTGTTCATTTTCTATCTATCTATCTATCTATCATGAATGGCATGAATTATTTTTACACTTTTTAGTCGCACTGTATCTGTTTGTTTCCTTCTCGCTCTCTCCACGTTAGAAGCATATCTAAATGGATGACAAAACAAGTTTTACAAGAGATATTTAAAAAAAATATTGCTAAGAACACGTATGATATTGTGGAGTGTCGTGAAGATAGAAATATGGCGATCGGAAATTATTATTTACATTTATTATACAAATATATATATATATATATTATTAATATAAATAATATATATATATATATATATATATATATATATATATATATATATAATATGATTGTATTCTTTTAATGTTAGACAAATAAAAATTTAAATATGAAGGCTTATACCAGTTTCGTTAATTTCCGTATAATTCCCTAATATTGTCTTTGTTTGTGTCTGTTTACATTCGATGCAATCTGAGTAGAAAGTAATTGTTAAATAAAAAGAGTCAGAAGAACATACATATAAAAGTTTAAATGAATCTTGTCTACCATGAAATGTTTCGTTGTCTATTGGTAAGACGCTTCTGGTCTAAAGACGGCATCTCCCCAGTGTTGGGAAAATGCAGGTTCGAATACTGCCTGAAAATAAATATTTACTAAATAAGATTTGTCGAACAATTCAGGCCAGTTGAAATTATAGTTTGCTGTTCAGCATTTTTAATCATCTCATTCAAAGCAAGGGGATTGGGCAGAGGTTTACATAGGGGAAAGTGATGCGAAAGGGTGGTTAGTTATAATAATTGTCATGAGGAGGGTCAAGACGGATGAGGATACCGAGGAGTAAATGGAAAGAGAGCTTGTGAGAATAGATGCGAGTTTGTGTGATAGGAGATGTCTATTGACTTTACATTTAAATTCCTGAAAATGGTAGCTATCGGGGAAGCAAGTATATGGAAGGGAATTCCACAGATATATATATATATATATATATATATATATATATATATATATATATATAGTTCTACTATATATATATATATATATATATATATACATATGTGTGTGTGTGTGTGTGAACAGTACACTATAATTTCAACCATATATATGTATACATATATACATATAGTTGATATCATAGTGCACTGTTCAACTATATATATTTGACACTCCACCCAAGTCTATTGAACAGGTGAAGAAGCTCATCCCTTGTTCCCTGTTTAGGATGTTGTTTCCGGCTTTCTCTTTTCCAATCTTTCACTCTCTTCTTTTTTTTCAATTAGAGTAGATAGACTAAACTATCGCTCGCTTCACACTCCACCCACGTCTATTGAACAGGTGAAGAGGCTCACCCCTTGTTCTCTGTTTAGGATGTGGCTTCTGGTTTTCTCTTTTCCAATCTTTTCACTCCTTTTTTTTCTTTTTCAATTGGAGTAGATAGACTAAACTATCGCCCAGTTCACACTCCACCCTCGTCTATTGAACAGGTGAAGAGGCTCATCTCTTGTTCCTTGTTTAGGATGTGGTTTCCGGTTTTCTCTTTTCCAATCTCTTCACTCTTACGTAGCCCGCCGCACATCAGTGGCGTTACCCCTTGCTCAGGTTGATATGATTAAAAAAAAAATATATGTATACAGTTGAATAATACAATACACTATAATTTCACCTATATATATACATATATATATATATATAAGCAGACTCTAAACCCAAATACACGTATCCGTTAAAATAATATAATATTGTTAAACAAATAAAAATTCAAATATGTTGGCTTATGCTAGTTTCGTAAATTTACGTATAATTCTGTAATATATATATATATATATATATATATATATATATATAAAACCAAAATTATCCCACAAAATGAAACCTATCGATGGACCAATATAGTAAACCAATTTCAATCTCCAGTAAAAGACAGTCTTGTCTCAAGCCAATTAACTATATAGGTAAGTGATTTGTAACAAGAAACACTTACGTGTCACTTCTCAAATCAAACTGCTATTAAAAATCATTTATTAACCTATAATTTAACAGAATCCCTAATGATAATTCTAGTTCACGAGACAAATATCACAGAAGCTATATTGGAGAAGACCTATCGATTAAATGCCGGTCTGCCATTATGAATCTGACCTAGTAGCGACTTCAGTGTTTTTTTTTAAATCGAAGTGAAGCTCAAATCAACCCAACCACGCATGATGTGTAACTGTTCCAAACGGTTACACTTCCACAAAGGTTTACACATTAAAAACTACAAAGCAACACATAGAAAATAAATATACCTTATGCAACACCCTTGGTAATGGTTAAAGCAATGGTCGAAAGCGCTCGGAACACTGAAAACTATGACAATTTAATTTTTACTGTTTATCATCCTTGTCTTCCATATTCAAGGACAGATGTGTAAAAAAATGTTGATACATTAAGATACACACACACACACACACACACACACACACACACACACACACATATATATATATATATATATATATTTATATAATCGTGTCGCTCCAAGCAAGACATTTTACAGCCACTGTTGTGAAGAGGGGTAACATTGGAGAAAGTTAGGAGAAAAAGTGACAGGTTATAAGGGGTGTAAAGAAGCGGGTTTAGAGAAGGATAAGAATACTGATGAAAGTGAGGTAGACGGAGAAACGAACATGAGAGAGAGGAAGCAAGTCAGTGAGATAAGAGATGACTATTGATTATACATTTAAATTCTTGGAGATTGTAGCTGTCGGGGAAGCAAGTAAACGGAAAGAAATTCCACAGGCGGGAATGCGAGAAATGTAGCTGTTGGAGTAGAATTTGCGTTTACATTTTATTGGTTTCACTGTAAAAGGGTGGGACCTAGTTGCTGATCTTGTGGTTAGGGTCAATTAATATATAGGGGGTGTCAGTGAGCTAAGTTCATCGGAGCAGAAGCCGTGAATGCAGTCGTAGAAGAGACAAAGGGAAACCACACTGCGCCGGTGAGAAAGTGACTGTAGCTGAGCTGCTAAGTCGAGATTGATTAAATTACAGATTCTCTGTTGGGTTTTGTCAAGGACTCCTATGTGGATAGCAGGAGCACCAGACCAGATATGGCAGCAGTATTCAATGCAGGGGCGGATGGTAGTTTTATATATGTACAGGATTGTTTCAGACGGGGAAAAATTCCTGGCCCTATCTAACTGTCTGCCTATCTATCTATCTATCTATCTATCTATCTATCTATCTATCTATCTATCTCTCTCTCTCTCTCTCTCTCACTCTATATATATATATATATATATATAATACGTAGAAATGTTAAACCAGTGGATAGTAATAATCAAATTAAGCTCATTATATATTATAAAAAATTCAGATCAATCGACCTCATAATCTCTAATAACCCTACAAGCACTAAAATAAATTCTCTACAAAAAAACAATGTAGTGAACCAATTTACATGCCCATTCAGAGATTGCATCTCTGATACTAATAAAAAACCCAGGACATATATTGGTTTTACTACAACCACACTCTTCCGTAGACTTACATGTCATCTTTCTGATCAGAGTAGAATTAAACAACATTTCTTTGAAAAACATAAACATGTAAGTAATATCAGACAGATTTGGGTCAATAATACGGTAATCCTTACTCATACACACAGTAAGAGGAACCTTCAGATAATGGAGGCCATGTACATCAAATCTAAACAACCAACACTCAATAAAATCACCTTTAAATCCGGATATAACACGTTACATTGCATTTGACTACATGATTTTGTTGTCATTTCGCGCTATCAGGCGGTGTGACGTCATAGAACTGCATTGCAAATTTGCGAACTGCGTTTGTTATTTTTGGTAACTATTGCCGTTGCCTAGCGGAGTTTTATGTCAACACAAAATAAAATCGTCGGTGATGGTGGATGTTATTGTATTACCGTTTAAATAACCTCTCTGAAGATGGCTTATGTGAGCCGAAAGCTTAGAAAGAAATTAATAAAAAATCCAAATATTGGAGAATTTTTGTCTTTATTTTCAACTGAAATTAAAGCAACAATACGACGTTTAGAACGGCTCATGATTAAATATAATAGACATTCATTGTCTCTTATATTTAACAGTATATGTTTAAAAAATTATTTGCTGCCTCGATACACTATATATATATATATTATTGTATTTTTTTAATGTTAGACGATGTGAATGCCAATTAAAATTAAGTTTTAAGCAATAAATTATAACATGAAATAGAAACTGGATGCGCTTAACGAGACTTTAAATTTATGGTGCCGTTCCTAAATTTAATACAAACAAAACAGTTGCCGACTTGGCCAGCTTAGTCGAAACTATCGGTTTTACATCTGTTCTTAAAACAATATAAGTTTCTAGGTATAATTATATCCTTAATATTTCCTTGGCTTTAATAATAAACTTTTATTCTTTTTAAAAACAGTCGTTTATTTTGCACCTGTCCAACAATCGACATATTGTTCGAACTGTTATCTTCATCTTCTTCAAGTGATAAACAGTTTTGAACCGAGCCTTTTATTTTGATCACTGGTAAGATTGTTCTTTTTCTATATTCAGTGCCACTTCCAGATGTCATGCAGGTTTCAACTTTTCAAATTTCAAATTTTCTAAATTATTTGTTCACAACTGCTGTGGACAGGTATTCAACTAACAACTCCTTGGGTCAAAATACTAAAACTAACCAACGCCCCGACCTTGTGTTCTCAAGGACATCCGTGTATGAATTTTTGGGACCTATAAGCATAATGCCTCAGTAACCATTTATTACCATATTGCAAGCTTTGAAGCTAGCAATCTACCCCAGTGATCGAAATAAAGTGTTCGGCTAAAAAATTTATGTTACTTGAAGAAGGCTGGAGAGTACAACTGCCGAAAACTTCGTTAACTAGGCAATGAAAATGACTACACCTATGGAAATAATGTATATAATTCGTATCGCATTCTTTTTCTCATTTTGACCCTCTACCCCCCCACCAAAAAAAAAGTAAAAAACGTATTTTAGCAGATGATTAGAAGTGGGTCATTTTTAATTGTGATAATATGTAGCGGCAAGCTTGTTGTTTTTCAATGGTTATTACTGATAAAATGTATTTTGGCAAGCAGATTTTTTATCGTAAAGTGCTCGATATCGGGATGTAGATCGAGCGTTGATTAGTACAAAAAATGTCTCTTTTATAAAGCATGAATCTTCTCTATTAACGCAAAAAAAACTCTTCGTACCTACATCAGAATAAACTCTGCCTCTTTCATAAATACTAACCTCTGAGACTTCCTGAAGAAGGCAGTCAAGACGCAGTGTAACTTGACATTTCGGACGGACACTTCTATCTGCTGACTAATAACAATATTATTTTGTATATATGTTCTGTTATTTTAATACACTGGTTCAACCTACCTTCTTGTTTTCGTGTCTTTCTTCTTGGTCTTAATATATATATATATATATATATATTAGTCATCCACATACAAGCCCGTTTCGCTGTATCACAGCTCATCAGTGTGGCTAGACATATCCACTTGCTTCTGTCCGGGATCGAAACTCGACCGATTTGGTGTCAGTCGGAGTCTCTACTCCCTAAGCCATCGGCGCATATTTACGCACTCACACCCTGATTGAGCACACTGGAAGAATGATAGACTTTGAAAAAAACAGTGGCTACTCTAGCATCTACGCATAGTTAATTCAGTAATGAATTAGAGCACTCTGGCCATTGGCGTATGATACATCACAAGCTAAAAGTCTGCCTCCTTCTACCGAACGCCCATAGCTCAGAGGTAGAAGCGGCGACTGACGCCAATGCGGTCGAGTTTTAATCCTGGGTTAAAAGCAATTGGATGCCTAACCGTACTGATGAGCTGTGATACAGCGAAACAGATCTGTCTGCGGATGGATATATATATATATATATATATATATATATATATAGATATATGGATATATATATATATATATATAGATATATGGATATATATATATATATATATATATATATATATATATATATATAGGTACAAGGAATTTATCTCTTTAATATAGCAGATTCATGCCGACTTTGAAGTTTCAAAAGGACACTGTTATAATGTTGTCACTAGTCAGGGCTGTTTGACAATATCAAAACGGCGTCCTCATGATACTTTGAAGTCGGCATGAATCTACTCTAATAAAGAGACAAACATTTAAACCCATATATATATATATATATATATATATATGCAAGTATATGCGTTGGTGAGAGGGTGCGCGTTTGGGTGATTGGGTCATAAGTAAATGTATATGTCCTTTTTTGTATAATAAACCTTTTTTGTCTAATCTTCAGATTTTAATGAATTTCGCTTTTTCTAGATTCTTCGAGCGACGCCAGTGTGTAAAAAAAATCACCGCTTCTTTTTGTGCATTCCATTTTAAAAAGAATCGTGTTTTTTAAATTAACATCCCAAACTTAGTCACGATATTCCGTCTTTTACAAAGGCGCACACACAAAAGATTTTAAGGAGGGCTGATGAAACTGTTAATGGTTTTTAATCGGAGAAACAGAAAAAACTCTCACCCTCTTTAATCTTTTTATTTGTTTTTTTATCCTCTTTTCATTTCTTCTTTTTCTTCTTTATTTTTCCTCATCATTTTCTGCTTCCTTTCCTTCTATTTCAAGTTTTTTTAATTCAGTTTTCTTTGTCTATTTTCGTTTTCTCTACATGTCTTTTATCATATTATTATTATTATTATTATTATTATTATTATTATTATTATGTTGTCCCTTTTCAACATATTTCGATTTCTGCTATGGTCGCACTACCTACCAAGATTGCGAGAAGACCTAAGGCAGGTCGTGGTGTGTTGTTATGGCTCCATTTCATGCTTTTTCTATCTCCTCTAACATCCCTAGCGTTACATAGACAAAGTTCTCCTTAGTGTGTGGGCAGTACTTAACAAGATAATTATTTGTATATCTCTCAAACTGGGGTTTCTAGGGATTCTTTCAATGTGTTGTTTTGATACATTTTTTTATCATTCCAAGTGCACCTATTATCACTGGCACAACTCTTGTTTTCAAATTCCACAGTTTTTTCTATTTCAATTTCCAGGTCTTTATATTTTGACAGTTTTTCTAATTCCTTAGTAGTTATGTTACAATCCGCTGGACAAGCCATATCAATTAATAGACAAATTTTTCTTTCTGGTTTTTAACAATATTGTCCGGCCTATTTGCTTCAATTTTTCTGTCTGTGTAGATGGTGTAATTCCATAGAATGGTTACATCTTCTATTTGTGTAACCGGTGATGGGTGATGTTCATACCAGTGTTTGTTTACAGATTTTCCATAATGTTTGCACATTGTCCAATGCAAATATTGCCCCACTCTATCGTGACGATTTTTATATTCATTTGGGGCAAGTACAGAACAACCTAAGATTAGATGGTCTATTGTTTCTTGGTGTTTATCACAGAACTTGCATTTGGAATCCACATTATTATTATTATTATTATTATTATTATTATTATTATTATTATTGTTTATTTTGATTTCTGCTGCATACACATTTCCTTCCTTAAGGTCTGAAACTGCTTCATGGCTTTTTTTCTCTGTTTATTTTTTCTTTTAAAAGAAACCCCCAAATCACACACATTTTGCCAAGATAAAGCCCTGCGAGAGATGTCTTGTTTGTGCAATTATTTTTCTATTTCCCTAAGCCATCGGCTACCAACTATCTTTTCACTGAGTCTATCGAAAAGAATTAATTTAGGTGTTGTTGTTTTTTCTAATGTCATGCAAAGAATTAAAATTTTTGCCATTGAGATTATTTTGCAAGCACCTGAATAAATGAAAGTCCGAAGGAGCAATGTTTGGTGAATATGACGAGTTGGATAACATATACCAGCCAAACTTCAACAATTTTTGCCGGGTTGACAAAAAAATATGAAGTCTGTCATTATCCTGATGGAAAATAATATCTCTTCTGTTCCTTAATTCTGGGTGTTTTTCTTGAATTTATGCCTTTATTGCATCCAGTTAAGATCAGTACTTTTAGAAGGATGTGCGCTGTGGTACAGTGGATATCGGCTCGGAACGAGAAGCCGGGGAGCCAAGTTCGGATTCCAGGTGAATCCATTGTATTCACTTACGCGCAAATACCCTTGGGAAAGGTATTAATCCGTCTCTTCCTTCCAGTTATGGGTTAAATAGCAGGATAGATTGGGTTCTGTAGCCTTGGTCGGCAACCAGTCTACCGCAGAAAGCAATGGCAACCTACTGCGGGATAATTTTCTGCCAAGTCAGTCATGTCTCTTTCGAGACATGATCGCCCAAGCGTGTATCACGTATGGCACTTAACTGACTGACTGACTTTTAGAATGAATTGATTAGTTACTTGGCGGAAGTTCATAGATTTCGTTCTCCCCCCCCCAGATGCACAGCAGTAATTTTCTTCGTATAAATATCTGCTTTTGAGGTAGTTAAATTTGAATCATGTCGCTTACCCCAGGATCAAACGAATAATTTTGCTTAGAGCATGTGGTACCCAAACATTGAAGCGACCTGAGTACCCCAGCCTGCTCACGGGCATGAGAGTAAACTGCATCTGACAGCAAGGCCTCTGATTGAGAGGTTGGGAGCAGCCTGGAACCACCTCTTAACTGCTGTTGCTCCCAGATCTACCCTGACCCGGAGTGGTAGCACCTGTTAGGGTCCCAACAATGGGCAAATAGTTAAACCCCAAACTGGGGCCATAACACTATGAAAATATATATATATATATATATATATATATATATATATATATATATATATATACGCTAAAAAGTCTACCTTCTTCTACCGAATGACCATACACCAGAGGTAGAATCGCCTACTCACGGCAATTCGGTCGGATTTCAATCCTAGGTTAAAAGCAATCGGAGTCTAACCGTACTGATGAGTTGTGATACAACGGAACAGATCTGTCTGCTGATGACTATATATATATATATATACTTTTATAGAAAATATACATTTTTGAAGGAGTAATATTACGAACAATACATTTTTGAAGGAAAATATTATTCTCATTAAACCATTTTTGAATACAAAACTAGAAGACATTTTCAGTTTTCGAAAATAAAAAAGAATAAAATCTAAAAGACTAAATCAACCTTCTTACTATGACTGAAAAATAAAAAATGCCTTAAACCTCCATCTTTTTTGCATTTAATAACCCACAGTGGTGTTTATATGCCGTTAAATAAAACTCAAACAGAAACAGAGTACCCAAGCTTCATTAAGTGCGCATGCTAATTGATTTTGATAATTTCAGTGTTTATACCAACTCCTGCGTTGTTTAATGCAGGTTATTCGCAATCAATATTTCGAGAGTTGCTTGCCATTTGTAGTGGCTGGTCGGCCTGAGAATTTTTCGTCAATTACAAACACTAAACTTAGCGAAACACTTTGGTATCGTTCCGTCTGCTAAATGAACTTCACCGTACACAGTACATCTTTTTTGTTGCTTTCCAGACATTTTTGCTTTTGTGGTAATAAGAAAACATGTGGTAGATAGGAAATTAAGAATTAAAATCAACTTTCTTCTTCACTTTTACAAAAATTCACAAGGACGTGTGAAATCCTGGTTTTTCCCAAACAGAAAAAAGATTGATCATGTGCTCAAAGAAAAAGTCAAAACCGGATTTCGCAAGTAGATGTTAAATTTATTTTCTGACCAATGGGAGCGAATTGCAAGACCATATAAACTTTCGCGATCCAGTGCGAAAAATGTAAATTACTATAAAAGTCTCCGGTCAGCCTCATTCAGACAGTCAGGGGATGGAAGCAGCAGAGACGACAAGCTAAAATGTAACGGGAGAAGCTTCAATTTATCCGGACATTGTTATCTTTCGCCTTCTTCCTCGTGTGCTGATTCCTTTTACTTCTTCTCCATTCAAAGATATTTCTACCAAACGAACGCTAATACATACATACGTACGTACGCAGAAACTGTTTCCAACAAATTACTAATACGAACATTTCTTGATACCCTTAAATTTATTTTAACTACTAACTATTATTGTTATTCTATTTCTTTAATAAATTTCTTTTTAAAATATAAAATGTATATTTTAATTCTTGTACACTAATTCACACATTCTAACGTGTTGACAACCAACCTTTTGATGAAAACATCCTGATAATTCTGGATAAAATTTGTAAGCTGTAGTTCAGTTAAGAATGACACAAGGCCGAATTAAATAAACATTAACCATCTCCCTACTTCTTCAAGCATCAAGTAATTCAATTACATTTTACAATGTTCCGTTTTCATCGGGATGAAAATTGACACGGATTAGTAAATTTTAAACTTTCCTTCTTAAGACATAGTTTGAAGTATGTTCTTATCGTAAATGTAAGCATAATATACATACCGATAAATTTGACATCTACTAATGCGTCCGAACTAGAATGACAAAATCTGGATGAACTTTCCGGAAAACCCAATATTTTGGGCCCTAATCACTGAAGAGCGGGTTAAACATCTTACTTGGCATTACCACCTTTCGAACAAACAATATGGCTTCCATTTCGCAAGATCTACAGCTGACGTACTTACGGACATCTGTGAAGATATCTGTGAAGTTTTAGATAAGAATAGTAATGCTCAGGCGTTGGCTATAGATACCTTAAAGACGTACGGCAGGTTTTTGGAATGCTGGCCTCCCATAAAAGCTCGAGGGCAACGGTTTCAAGGAATTTATATATTGTGGATTCTGGTTGATAAACAATACAAAATAATAAATAACAAAACAGAAATGGAGATAGAAGATGTAAGTTATATTGAACAAAAATTTACAAATTGGAACACGGGTTAGTCAATTCAGGAATACTAGGAAAATCTATGTTGTTTCCCTGAAGGCCTTTATCCCTTCAAATCTTTCCAATACATCTCTATTTCCGTGCAAATGCATATGCTGAACTCAAATCGATAATTGTTTATGAAGAAACCTACCTTTTTTACATGTTATCGAGCAGAAAAATATTGAACTTCTTGTTGCTGTTTATCTAACCCACTAACCACGGTTCTAAAATGTTATTCACTGCAGACTGACTTCACGCGTAGTTTTCCGCTATTTCGGCCTTTTTAGTTCCTTTTTGCTTTTACTACGCGAAAAACGAGTTCCGAAACCAAACAAAACTCAGATTAATTGCTCAAGGGAGTAAAAAGGCCGAAATAAATATCCTACGCCTCAATTCATTCAGCAGTGAATCAGATATGAGAACAGTGGTAAGGGATGAGATATAGTCCGATTTATTTCTGGTCGATAACATGAGAAAAAGGTAGGTTTCTTCAATAAACAATTACCGATTTGAATTCAGCATATACATTTGCACGGGATTAAGGATGTTTTAGAAAGTTTTGACAGGGTAATGGCCTTCGGGGAACAAAACAAACATTTACCCTAGGAATACTATTAGTAGAAATCAATATATACAGTATTGCAGTGAAATAGTATGTCCCGGTAACGAGCCTATATCCAAACAACTCCAATTACTGTGCACCAACTTACTGACCAATTAAGCGACTGTACAACTGTACAACTACTTTTGTAACTGCCGTTCTCTGTATAGGGAGGATTATATGTACGCATCAGGCGAGTCCATTCTTGTATCCAAGAAGGGGTGATCCCACACCCGTATATTTAACTTAATCTAGTCGTTCCTAACTAATTGATTAATGAAAGTGCAATTAAATGGGTATGCTTTCCGATCAGTGTATACTGAGGCAGAGGTACCACAGAGCTCTATCCTCTGACCGACGCTGTTTCTGATCTTCATCAATGATCTCTCTGGTGTCATGATTGGCAAAACAAAACTGCTTTCTTTTAATCACGACAGAGAAATCATTGCTGTCTATCATGAAGAAGACTGATGTTGAACTCCAGAAGACACTCTACGCCTTTTTGGCCTCAGCTAGTGGAGTGACTGTATCGAGTGAATTACTACTTTTGGTGCAAGAAATACTCCTTTATTGTACATTGTTAACATTTCTTTTTGGTCAGAATCCATCTTACGCATTTACAAATCTACCATTCGCCTACTATGAGAATGAAAAAATGCTAATCACCTAGAGAGCAACACAGGGTACCTCCTTGGCTTCACTCTCTCAAATGACTTCAGATGAAATGTTTACATTGAACCCATAGGTGCATTTACTCCTAAGATAGTGTGGTTACTGTGTCGGGCCACGAAGTTTTTCACGTCAAAATCCATCTTTCACATTTATAAATGTAGCATTCTTTCCTGCAATGAATAGTGTTGCCATATCTCGTCGCCTGCTCCTTCTGTTCATCCTGTGATTCTCGAAAAAAATCCAAAGGAGGATCTGCAATATAATCGATCCTAACTTGGCAGCTCGACTTCACTCACTTTCTCACCAATGTGATGTGGCTTCCCTCTGATTTTCATACAAGTATTTTCATGGCAACTCATCTGATGAGTTTTTTTTTTGTATTTACTCGTGCTACTCGATTGGAATTACGGTCCCACCCTTTTACCGTAGAAATAGTTAATGTAATCACCTCTTCTATTCTAAAAGTTTTTTCTCTCACTTGCCATCTTTTATCTACTTGATTCCTATCCAATACTTTTCTTTTTTTCATCGTCCTCTGTATATATTTTATTATCTAGCAACGGTAGCATTTCTGCTTTGCTTGAGGTGAAATTCCTAAAAAAAAGATGTATTGATTACTCTTGCTAAATCTGGTCTGTTGCTTCTATTGTGCATCTAGTGATTCTTGAAAAAAAAAACAGAGAAGGGTCTGCAAGAATATCAGCCTCGATCAGGCATCTCGTTACATTATCACCGAAAGGATATGGCTTCCGTTTGCATGCTCTGCATATATTTTCATTATAACTGTTTGAACGAGATTAGGATTTGGGTCCCTAACTATCTGAAATCTAGTTGAATTCACTGCATTCACTTACGCGGAAATACCTTTGGAAAGATAGTTATCCGTCTTATTTCCCTCTAGCTATGGGTTAAATAGCAAGACAGATAGAATTATATAGCCTTGGTTGGCAATCAGTCTACAACATAAAGTACTAGCAACCTACTGCTGGAAAATCCTCTGCCCAATCAGTCATGTCTATTTCACGACATGATCACCCAATCATTTATCATGTATGGCACTTAACTAACTGATTAGTTTTTCAAATAGGTGTCACTGCTTTATTGTTGACTAATCTAGATACAACAGTCAGTTCTACTTTAAAAGTTTTTCTCATCGCACATCCCACCTGTGGAACTCGTTTCCGTTTACCTTCTTCCCTGATAACTGCAAGCTTCATTTATTTAAATGCAACATCAAGCGCCATCTTCTGTCTTCTTGAATCTCGTTCATCTCTCGTCCTTTATTCAACCCTCTCCCTTTACAATTATTACTTTTAGTTTTACTCCCTGTCACCACCTGCGGATGTGCGTTTTTATAATGTGGGTATCGGCTCGGAACGAGAAATAGGAAAGCCGAGTTCGAATTCCAATCAAATTCGTTGAATTCATTTACACGCAAATGTCCCTAAGAAAGGTATTAATCTGTCTCTTTTTTTTTTCAGCTATTGGTTAAAAAGCAGAACAGATTGGATTCTTTTGCCTTGTTTGGCAACGAGTCTATGGCAGAAAGTAATGGCAACCTACTACGGGAAACTCTTCTGCTCAATCAGCCATGTCTCTTTCGAGACATGATCACCCAAGCGTGTATCACGTATGGCAATTAACTAACTGAACCCTCTGCCTTATAGTGGGTCTGTCGCATTGCATGAAGTGAAATGATGAAAAAAAACAAAACAAAACAAAACAAACAATGATGATTCTTCTTCTTTTATGTTCATTGTCCCTTCAGGACGTAGGCGATCATGGCCCTCCACCTTTCCCTATCCCTGATGGCTCTGAGCACGCCTTCTCCTGTTACACCATGCAATCCTCGTTCCGTCATCCACCTAATTAGGTCCTTCGAACATGTTATCCGTTGCTTTCCCCTGTGTCTTTTTGCCTTTATCTGGTCTGTTAATATCAGATTCTCCAAGCCCTCCTTCCTCATTGCTTGCCTCAGGAACCTCGGCTGTCTCTTCCTGATGTTCAGTATGATACATATCCTGAAACTGTTATAAACATTCCGAATGTAGACTTAATATCAAATGCTTTATAGATATCGGTATCTCGATCAATCATATCAAATTCAGTTTAGGACAGAAGGAAACTGAACACAGAGTGTGCAAAAAATAGTTTCGCCCAATACCTCAAAGTTCTACAAAACCCAAATGTTAACCTAGAAACTCGATTCATGTTCCTAAATAACATCATCAGAGAGAGACTTTTGTTTTCCATGCATGGGGTAAAATATATTCAGAAATAACTAAACTGTCAGCCGTATACAGCAACATTCTTAGATCAATTAAAATTGACTCTGAGCGAGTGAAGTCTCTGGATTATGTCGAAGACCATCTTGCTTCGAACAATGTAGACTGGTGCTACACTATCACAAAGAACTCTAACAGATAATGCTTCTAAAACGAACCTGCTATCTGTCAACAATCACCGGCAACTTCTCCTGCCCCCATAAGCATAAACCAAGTGAGTTTCCCTGAAAGCAACTTACTGCGCTTCCTCGGCCTTACCCTCATTTCACTGAGTTAATAACCAAATCCACTGCTAGGAAGGTTGGGTCACTGTGTCGGGTCAGGAAGGTTTTTCCGCCTGAACCCATCTATCACATATACAAATCAACCATCTGTCCGTTCATGAAATAGTGCTGTCATATATGGTCAGGCGCTCCTGCTGTTCATCTCAGTCTTCTCGGCAGGCTCCAAAGGAGAATCTGTAATATGACCGGTCCAGACTTGGCAGCTCGACTCCAGCGACTTTCTCCCCGGCGGGATGTGGCTTCCTTCTGTCTATTCTACAAATATTTTCACGGCTTCTACTCCGACGAACTTAAGTCACTGGTGCCCGCCCCACAAGAATTTACTCGTGCAACCAGACTGACAAAAGGTTCCACCAATTTACAGTTAGATTAACCAAATGCAACCAACAATTTTACTCCTACTTTTCTCGCCAGTGGAACACCCTTCTATATACTTGCTTTCCTGATGGCTACAACCTCGAAGGAATTTAAATGCAATGTCGATTCCCATCTCTTATTCATTTGACCCCGGTCCCTTCTACATCACCCCGTATATCTTCGCAATTGTCTTCACACCTGTGTTCCCATCCTTCTCTTGCCCTTTCTTTGACACCCCCTGTAACTGGTCCTTCTTTTTCTTCACTCTCCTCCTGTCTAAACTTTTAATCTTATGTAAGCTCCTGCGAACCAGCGGCAGTAATGACTCGCTTGGAGTGAAACGATTAAAAAAATACATCATTTGAAATCTTTCAGCATCAGCAACATTAAATTCAAAATCACATTTATCTCGAAGAGAAAATAATGGCATAAGATATTAACATTCCACACTACTTCAAACATAAGATTTGAAAGAAAAACGCCATCAGTACTGGAAAGAGCTATAACTGCTATTGGACTTGAATAAACTATTTTCTGAAGAATTGTTTTAAGAATAAGATTTTATGAATTTCAACAATATAAGTATTGGGTATTTGTTCATTGAAGGCTATTTCTTTTCAATCACATCTTAACTTATTATTACGAATCTTGTTACCATCTATGACTGAGAGTATGCAGGTACATGCAGACATATGCCATCATAGCTATAGATCGTAAGATAAGATTATATTGGTTTCTTTCAAGAAGAAATAGCAGATATTTGAAGAGATTTTTAGCGAGTATAGAGTAGTATAGACCTAAACCTGCCTTCTGGTTATCAATTTTGGAATACAATATGTTGTGGAGTAGTTTTCACATTGAAGATTATAATCGTGCTATGTTGGTTGCTAATCAACTTAACGCACCCTAAATGTTAGGAACTTGGTAATCTTCCACTGAAAGCAGACTCCTTAGTATTCGGCTAACTGCCGACTAATATCAACTGCCTAGTAGTTATACTGAACTCAAATAGAACTCTAAAGAATTTCTTATGAATTTCCTGTTTACTCTTATTAATATAAGAGGGAGAGTCCATTATCTTAAGAATAGGTGTTTCACCATAACACAATATCAAAATGGAAACAAAAATGGTCAGTGCAGAATCAACTGTGGTAAAAAATCAGACAGTGTCGTTGCAAAAATCTCATAGATGACTGAGAAACTTATGACAGCTGAAATGTTGTTCTACAGAAGGATGCTGAGGATACCTTGGACTGAAAACACGTGAAAGGAATAGGTGGTGGAGAGGATGCAAACGAGAAGAAAACTCATATTTAGCATCAAGAAGAGACTGCTGAGATTCCTGGAACACGTAATGAGGAAAAAGAGCATAGAGAACCTAATACTCAGAGGACGGATAGAGGGAAAGAGAGACAGAGGAAAGCAGCGCTAGCCATACTTGATAGGTTTGAGCAAATGGATGGCGGAGCAGAGTTTGGGAGAAATGTCAAGATGAAAAATAATCAGAGCAAAAAAGAAAGGGGGGCAAGTGGAAATCCATGATCGCCGACGTCCTGAAATGATACGGCACATGACTTCTTAATTCTCCCTTCATCAACTTGAATAAGAAATTATCCTTTTTCTGTCATTCATGGTCAAGAGATTTTATCTTTGTTATGTAACCCGTTGTTATGGAGTTAATGGAAAAATGCTATTTTTTTTTAAATAAGGGAGTTTAGTTTATTCGGTCTAAGGAACCGATTTAGCTACCATTAAAACTAAGCTTGCCGATTCCACTTACAGCAACGATAACCGTTATATTAACAGCGCATCAATAAATATCGAGTTTGATATTGCCATTTTGTCAGAGAATTCGAATACTGGCACAGAATTATCAACTACCGGTCTGATGACACCATGGGCGTGGAGTTGTGATCGTTTGCATTTGCTTAATTTTTTTGGATATAAGACGGAAACGTCGTGAATACAGGAAGAGGGCTGTAAGAATTTTGATGTATTAACGCGGATCCCACTCCAGGATTCCACAGTCAAGCAAGTCAGAACGTGACAAATTATTAAGCCAATGAAATTAAACATCTATCTCCCGGTCTTTTGCAGAAACTACGCTGCCACTTTTATCACTTGTATACTAAAACGAGGGAAGCAAAAGAAAATTGACCTTCTTTGATTCAGTCAATGATGTAGCGCCAGAAGCTGAAGAACTGAAATCAGAGACGACACGAAAAGTGACAAGTGTCTGTAGAAACCAGTGCATGTCTTTAAACGTTCGTTGATATTTCCTTGCAGTTCAGCTATTTCGGCAGATGAAATTTCTGCCAGAATTTTAATTGGATAGGATTTCGTTTTCCGCCCAGTGATAACGAAGCCTGTCAACGCATCGGCAATGACGACTAAATAATTTCGAAAACTAATTACGAATACAGAATCACGGCGAATCTTCGACAAAATGGCGGATGTACAATTTCCTGTGGCAATAACTTACAATGGCGGCTGATGTCTCTCGCCTGCTGAAATGAAAGCTTGCATGAGGCTGCAAATTTTGAAACTCCTTTGCTGATTGGAAATTTTAAAACTTACTTTCATTTTGCGCAGAGTATTACGCTGTTGTTTCTAATGGTTGTAAAATAATTTTCTAATGTTCATATTAGTAGTAGTAGTAGTCGAAGTAATAATAATATTAATAATACGATCTAAACTTATTTTATAAATGGAACTTTGCCTCTGGGTGTGTATGTGTGTGACTGTGTGTGTGTGTGTATGTGTCCGTTACCTATAGACTCCGAAACGGCTGAACCGATTTTCTTGAAAATGTACACAGTTGTACTATAAGCGTCTGCGAGTGTTCTTAGCTAGGTTTTCTGTCGAGGTACCCCCGATTAATATCGAAATATTTAATAGTTGTAAAATGATTTTCTAATGTTCCTATTAATAGTAGTAGTAGTAGTAGTAATAATAATAATAATAATAATAATAATAATACGACCTAAACTTATTTTATAAATGGAACTTTGCCTCTGGGTGTGTATGTGTGTCTGTGTGTGTGTGTTTGTCCGTTACCTACAGACTCCGAAACGGCTGAACCGATTTTCTTGAAAATGTACACAGTTGTACTATAAGCGTCTGCGAGTGTTCTTAGCTAGGTTTTGTGTCGAGGTACCCCCGATAAATATTGAAATATTTAATAGTTGTAAAATGATTTTCTAATGTTCATATTAGTAGTAGTAGTAGTAGTAGTAGTAATAATAATAATAGTAATAATACGATCTAAACTTATTTTATAAATAGAAATTTGTTTGTGTGTGCGTGCGTGTGTGTGTGTGTGTGTGTGTGTGTGTGTGTGTGTGTGTGTGTGTGTGTGTTTGTGCGTGTCCGTTACCTATAGACTCCGAAACGGCTGAACCTATTTTCTTGAAAGTTTACACAGTTGTATTATAAGCATCTGTGAGTGTTCTTAGCTATGTTTTAGCGACATAACCATACTGTATATGCCATTTCATGCCGAATTTTAATTAAATTTAATACATTTATATGCGTTATGGTGCAGTGGATATCGACTCGGAACGAGAAATCGGGGAGCCGATTTCGAATTCCAGTTGAATTCCTTGCATTCACTTACGCGCAAATACCCCTGGGAAAGACATTAATCCGTCTCTTCCTTCTAGTTATGGGTTAAATAACAAGACACTTTGGGTTCTATAGCCTTGGCTGGTAACCAATCTACTGCAGAAAGCAATGGCAACCTACTGCTGGATAATGAACTGCCCAGTCAGTCATGTATCACGTATAGCACTTAACTGACTAACTGGTAATATATTTTTTAAGAAAAATCTATTGCTGGAAATAATTACTTTATTTAATAGCTTGTATTTTTTTTCCAAAAATATATTGCTTGTAATATATATTTTTTAAGAAAACAAATTGATCGAAATATTTTTATTAAAGAAATCTGTTTCCGATATTTTTTTATACAAATGTATTTTATGCCTTTATAGGACTTTGATCTCAACTTAGGAGTTAAATATTTGCCAATAATTTGGACCCTAATAGATATTGCCAACCCCGGTCAAGGTAGACATGGGAAAACATGCAATCAAGAGGTAGTTTCTCGCCCATCAAAACCGCCCCATCAAAAGTCTTATTGTCTGATATAGTTTTGTCGTCATACGCAGGATGTTTCTGATAAGGAAAGGCATATTCAGCTATGTAATCTCGCATATATACAATTAACTTAAATAATAATAAATTTGTCAAATTTGTCAAACGGAAAATAAGACAGAGCAAAATTTATTCAGCAACTGACAATGCTGCATTTCAATGTTAGAAGAATAGAAAATATGCAAAATCTGACCTTATTTATATGCAAGAGTTACGTCCCCTTGTTATTGACGTAATATAAACCTGCGCTGCTGCTTATTCTTGACTGTCATAGGAGACAAATGACAATGCTTTCTGGTGCCCTCTATGTGGAATGGACTTATCTTCCTAGCATATAATACTAACCTTTTTGACTTCCGGGGACGCAGCTGTGAGGCAGTCGTGTAACAGTCAAGACAGTCGATACTTAGCGTAACTACACCTTTCGGACTTACACTTCTATTTTGCTGATTGCTAACACTTGTACTTGTATATATGTTTTTGTTATTCTAATACACTGTTTGAACCTACCTTGTTGTTTCCGTGTTTTTTTCCAGGCCCAAACAGGCCACATATTGGCGACGAAGATTTCACCAAAACAAACTGGCGACGAAAATTTCGCCACAACACAATGTGGAAATGCCGTTGCTATACGCAGATATAGGAATACACAATGTCTTTCGCCGATTAGAAAGACTAACGACTGCTATTTATTCTTTGAAAATCAGGCGTCTAACCAGAAATGAAAATATGATAATCTTTGAATTGTAGAAAGCTGTTCATTAACCCTAGAACACTAACCAGTTAAAGTTACACCACTACTAACCATGGGTATATCATACCCAAAACTGAAAATATTAAAAAAAATATTAAATATAAAACTTTATTTGAAATATTTTACATGCAGGCATTTTAAAAGTTGTACTTTGAGTTAACATTAATAGGAACTGAAAAACATGTTATTTAGGTAAGAAAATCAGATACTTAAAATTTAATTGAATTGTAATAATAGTGGCGTCATTTGCGGTGGGTACTTCATGTGGACCGGTAATGCCAACACGAAATGATAACTCGAAACACGATGGTAAGTAAGGTTAACAACATCTATTAAGCCAAAAAGAGTACAAGAATTCAAGAGAACAGAGTAAACATTGCATTTAATTCCAGGACAATTACCATGATCGTCATTATAGAAAATTTACAGAGAACCTATATTCAGTCAGTTTAGTGATACACGCTTGAGCGATCATGTCTCTTTCGAGACTAAATGGGCAGAAGATTATTCCGCAGTAGGTTGCCATTGCTTTCTGCGGAAGGCTATATTACGCTGGTGATAAAGTGACTGGATCCGGTATGCCAAGTCAGAGCAAAGAACATTGCAGATTCTTCTTTTAATTTTATCAAGAACCTTTAAATATATGGTAGGAGCACCGGATTATATGTTGCAGCAATATTCGAAACATGGACAAATGTTTGGCATATAAATACACAGAGGCCCCAGAAAAGTTTTCAACTAAAATTTAATTAGGTAATCCCAACTTAATATGAATAAATAGTATTTAGAACTAGTATGCCGTAAGTCCTCCATTTCCTAGTTTCAGAACTGGTATTCGATTTTTCATGCATTTAAACAAGTTATTAGCAACCGTCTGATCCATATTTTGCCACTCTTTTAGTAATGTTTCTTTAAGAGTTGCCATTGACGTGATTATGACTGCACGCTTTCGTTCAAGGAGCGTCCAAACGTGCTCTTTTGATTTCATGTCAGGACTTTGGGTTGTTGTTTTTTTTAATCATATCACCTCGAGAAAGGCGGTAACGCCACTGATGTGCAGGGGGCTACATAAGAGTGAAGAGATTGGAAAAGATAAAACCGGAAACCTCATCCTAAACAGGAAACAAGTGATGAGCCTCTTCACCTGTTCAATAGATGTGGGTGGAGTGTGAACCGGGCGATAGTTTAGTCTATCTACTCCAATTGAAAAAAAAGTGAGAAGTTTGGAAAAATAGAAAACCGGAAACTTCATCCTAAACAGGAAACAAGGGATGAGACTCTTCACCTGTTCAATAGATGTAGGTGGAGTGTGAACCGGGCGATAGTTTAGTCTATCTACTCCAATTGAAAAAAAAAGTGAGAAGTTTGGAAAAAGAAAAAACCGGAAACTTCATCCTAAACAGGAAACAAGGGATGAGACTCTTCACCTGTTCAATAGATGAGGGAGGAGTGTGAACCCGGCTATAGTTTAGTCTATCTACTCCAACTGAAAAAAAAGTGAGAAGTTTGGAAAAAGGGAAAACCGGAAACTTCATCCTAAACAGGAAACAAGGGATGAGACTCTTCACCTGTTCAATAGATGTGGGTGGAGTGTGAACCGGGCGATAGTTTAGTCTATCTACTCCAATTGAAAAAAAAAAGTGAGAAGTTTGGAAAAAGAGAAAACTGGAAACCTCATCCTAAACAGGAAACAAGGGATGAACCTCTTCACCTGTTCAATCGATGTGGGTGGAGTGTGAACCGGGCGATAATTAATCTATCCAAATGAAAAAAATAAAGAAAAGAAAAGAATGAAAAGTTTGGAAAATAGAAAGCCGGAAACAACATCCTAAACAAGGGATGAGCCTCTTCACCTGTTCAATAGACGTGGGTGACCCATGGCAGTGATTTAATTCATTGTGATTCCTTCTAGGCCTTTGATACTTGTCTCAGATGACATGGTGCTCTATCTTCTTGAAAATGGTAAACATTATTGTCAGTCTGATTGGTTAAAAATAATGGGAGTAGTACTTTCTCTAATATCTGACAGTATTTTGGACCAATCAACCGCTCGTTAACAAGAATCAGCTCAAACTTCCCTCCAAACCAGATACCGCCTCGCACCATTACTTTTTCAAGGTTGCCTGTTGACATACAGTGTTCCAAATCTCATTCCGATTTCTCCAAACATAGTCAACCAATCAGTTGAGTACACACTTGGGTGATTGATGTGAACCGGTGATGGGACCACTAAATGATAACTCGAAACACGGTGGTAAGGTTAACAACATATATTAAGTCAAAAATAGATACAAGTGAACAGAGTAAACATAAGATTGGCTTACTAGTGACTGACAGACAGACAGACAGACAGACAGACTGTGCTGAGCTGAACTGAAGCCACGAGAGTGATTACCTCTCAGTTAATACTCATCTACTAACCACTGGACTCTAGCTCTCTCCCCACCCCTGTATAACCTTCCCTTTCTCTCCACCTAAGTATCTGTCATCGCACCTGCTTTCTCAGCTTTCTATTGTTCCTTTCTAACTAGTTTGTACTCCTCACTCTTTTCTAATTAATCTTTTTACATTTATGTAGCCCCCTGCACATCAGTGGCGTTTCCGCCTTGCTCGGGGTGAAATGATGAAAAAAAAAAGAGTCCATAGTTAAGTGGGTAACGTCCCACAACAGTGAACATATCTGGAAAGATTGTCCCGCAGTAGGTTGCAATTACTTTCTGCGGTAGACTGGTTGTCAGCCAAAGATATAGAACCCAATCTGTCCTGTTATTTAACCCATAACACGAGAAAAGAGACGGGTTAATACCTTTCCCAAAAATATTTGCACATAAGTGAATGCAAGGAATTCAACTGGAATTCGAAATCGGTTTCCCTTTTCTCATTCCGAGCCGATACCCACTGCACCATAGTGCACATAAACCTATCTATTTATTTATATTATTATTAATTGTTTGATGATTAACCTGGAAAAACCTAGCAGGTTCTTTATTTGACTTGCGATACAGAAGCCATCTTATTATTTTACCTTCGTTGAAATTCAGAAACTTTCTTGCTTCTGCGAACTTTCATTCCAAAATATAAATGTTCGGCGATGAATGTAGCTTGATACTAAAACGGTATTTTCTGAAAAAAAAGAAGAGACGCTACTGCACAAGCCAAAATTGTTGTAATCAGAAGTTCCTAAAAACTTATAGCCCAGTGTACAAGATAGATTCTGATGTTTAAAAAATTGTCTAGTACGACACATTAAATCAAGTTTCATAGCATGAGACATATCTAATTTTTTTTACCAAAGAACGTTAACCCGAGAATTTGCAACTGGTCACTTTCTTGTTTTGGGACGTTAAAATGTACAAGCTATCTATTAACCACCACTGAAAATCAGTCTTAACCCCCATTAGCATGGATCAGTTTAGTCTCCCTAAAAGTAATACACCGCACCTCCTTGAGTTAATTCTCACAACAGACCTCAAGTGAAATGTCTAGATAGGGTCCATAGCAAAATCCGCTGCTAAGAACTTCAGTTCTTTGTGCAGGGCCAGGAAGTTTTTCCTGCCTGAAACAAGACTGCACGTATACAAATCTACCATCCGCCCGTGCATCGAATACTGCTGCCATATTTGGTCGGATGCTCCTACTATCCACCTGGGCGTCCTTGACAAAATCCAACGGAGAATCTGTAATGTAACTGTATCCTGACTTGGCAGCTTGGATACTGTTACTTTCTCACCAGCGCAATGTGGCTTTTCTGTGTCTCTTCTACAAATACCCTCATGGCATCTGATTGCCATAAATGAATTTGCTCGAGTCTCAAGATTAGCAACTTTTACGGTGAAACCAATAGATTGTAAACACAAATTCTACTCCAGCAACTTCTTTTCTCTCGCACTTCCCGCCTGTGGAATTCACTTCCGTTTACTTGCTTTCCTGACAGGTACAATCATCAAGAATTCATATGTGAAGTTTATATTCATCTCCTATCTCAATAACTTGCATCCTCTCTCTCATGCTCCTTCTCCGCCCACTCCACTCTCGTCAGTATTCTCATCCTTCTCCTACCCTCTTCCTGACACCCCCTGTAACCTGTCACTCTTTCTCATAACTGGCCTCCTATGTAACCCCTTGCTCAACAGTGGCAGTAAAATACATTGCTTAGGGCGACATGATTATATAAAAAAAAAGTTATTCATTTTCCCAGTTAAAAAAAATATTTTAGATCACCTTTGAGATCAGCTGCTAGTTTGACCCTTTCGAACCGCTCAGACTTAGTCCTAAGATAACAGTAAATACATTTTAAAAAATATACAGACTTGAGCATAACAGACATTTGGCTTAGATATTTTTATCACAGATCTCAAATGTTATAATTAATTCTTTGAATCAGATTTCTCGTGATAAAACATAACCCGATAATGGCTCTCCCCAATGTTCTATTCTTTGTAACTCTTAATTATTTTCTTTTGCCGTCTCTCCCAAGCCCTGCTCCGCCATCCATTAACGCAAGCTCACCAGCTAGGCTGTGCGTTGTTTTTGTCTAACTTTCTTACTTTCAGTCTGTCCTATGAGTATCGAATTTTCCAAGTCTCTTGTCCTCTAATTATCTGTTCCAGAAAGTCCAAATTCTACTTGATGTTATTTTTTTTTTAATCATATCACCCCGAGCAAGGCGGTAACGCCACTGATGTGCAGGGGGCTATGTGAGAGTGAAAAGATTGGAAAAAAGAAAGCCGGAAACCACATCCTGAACAGGGAACAAGTGATGAGCCTTTACACCTGTACAATAGAGGTGGGTGGAGTGTGAGCCGGGCGATAGTTTAGTCTATCTACTCCAACTGAGAAAAAAAAATGAAAAAAAAAAAAAAAGAAAACTGAAAAGATTGGAAAAGAGAAAGCCGGAAACCACATCCTGAACAGGGAACAAGGGATGAGCCTCTACACCTGTACAATAGAGGTGGGTGGAGTGTGAACCGGGCGATAGTTTAGTCTATCTACTCCTATTGAGAAAAAAAATGAAAAAGAAAAAAAAAGAAAAGTGAAAAGATTGGAAAAGAGAAAGCCAGAAACCACATCCTGAACAGGGAACAAGGGATGAGCATCTACACCTGTACAATAGACGTGGGTGGAGTGTGAACCGGGCGATAGTTTATGAATGTTATGAATGAGACACCTTATTTTCGTGCTTTCTAAGACATCGACATTGATCACGTATTCATTTCACTGTATTCTGAGCATCTTCCTGTAGAGCCAGAAGTCCAGTTGCAAAGATATTATGTTAAATGTAAAAATAAAATCGAGAATTCTTCATAGCGTCCTAAAATCGAAACCTTTTATTTTAATTTTTTCGCCTTAAATAAGGCAATAAAGTTACTAAGTCTCAACGATATGAGAAAAATAATTATAGAAAATATAATAAAAGAACATGAGTTAAGAAGACATTGGTCAGGCGCCCCTGCTGTTCATCTCAGTGTTCTCGACAGGCTCCAAAGGAGAATGTGATGGTTCACGACCTGGCGGCTCAACTTCAGCCATTTTCTCACCGTGGGGATGTGGCTTCCGTCTGTCTATTCTACAAATATTTCCATGGCTTCTGCTCCGACGAAAAAGACATGACTGACTGGGCAGAGGATTATCTCGCAGTAGGTAGCCATTGCTTTCTGCGGTAGACTGGTTGCCAACCAAGGCTATAGAACCCAATCTGACCTGTTTTATAAATCATAGCTGTAAGGTAAAGCGATGTATTATATTATTACGTAGCAATTAATGGGGGATCAGTTTATTAGTTCATAACAATAGAAAACCGATCCCCCACTTTATGACCAGTAGAAGCCTTTATCATGATTCCAACTATTCAGTCAGTCAATTAAGTGCCATACGTGATACACGCTTGGGCGATCATGTCTCGAAAGAGACATGAATGACTGGGCAGAAGATTATCCCGCAGTAGGTTGCCATTGCTTTCTGCGGTAGACTGGTTGCCGACCAAGGCTATAGAACCCAATCTGACCTGTTTTATAAATCATAGCTGTAAGGTAAAGCGATGTATTATATTATTACGTAGCAATTAATGGGGGATCAGTTTATTAGTTCATAACAATAGAAAACCGATCCCCCACTTTATGACCAGTAGAAGCCTTTATCATGATTCCAACTATTCAGTCAGTCAATTAAGTGCCATACGTGATACACGCTTGGGCGATCATGTCTCGAAAGAGACATGAATGACTGGGCAGAAGATTATCCCGCAGTAGGTTGCCATTGCTTTCTGCGGTAGACTGGTTGCCAGCCAAGGCTATAGAACCCAATCTGTCCTGTTATTTAGCACATAACTGGAAGGAAGAGACGGATTACTACCTTTCCCAAGGGTATTTGCGCGGTGACCAGAAATGTCAGTTCTGAGCTGAATGTGAATCTTTCGTGTGTGTTTTTTCGTTAATGATGTTTTAATGAGTACGTATTTAATGAGTACGTATTTTTCGTGTGGTTGGTTGAATGGTTTGTTTTTAATTTATCCAAGTACAGCCTTATTTTCGTCCAATTAACTGATATTTTTGTCAGAAAGATTTTTTGGGATTATATTACTAAACAATTTTCTTTAGTTTCTTGTATATCTAGTATTATGCATTTTGTAAATATCCATTAGGTTTCGACAACTGTATTACCTGCTCCTGTGAAAAGAAAAACATTGTCTTTTTTTATATTAAGACATTCTTCCTAACTCTCCAGGCGTCTTCGACATTGTTCCTTTATTTTATTAATTTTTTTTTTTTTTTTTTTTTTTTTTTTGGTGCCGTGTTTATTTTTTTCAAACCACAAGTGTACACCAGTGTCCGGGCTGGCTAATAAAGGCGACTATTAAAATTGCACGACGCGACCTCTGGGATCAACTCACAACGTGGGACAGTGGCGCGTTTTTGTAAAAGACGTCTTGTAAACCAGCTTTTGTGACGACATCATCGGATGAGAACATCACGAACAGCAACAGCGACCGAACCAACCGGATAGCCGGGTGGCAGTGTCACAAATAGGATCGTCACGACCATCAACGAGAACGAGCGTCACATTGGACGGACGGCCAGCCGGCCTGCAGTATTACACTGTTATGAAGATTTTTGGGGATTATATAACTAAACAATTTTGTTTTGTTTCTTGTATATATAATATTATGCATATTGTAAATATCCATTAGGTTTGTCTATATTTCTGAGATGAGGTAGTATTTACAGTATTTGCCTTATTCGGACTATTTCCCTCATCTTGGTTGCCATTTGTACGACGTTTCGGCCGTTGTAAGCTCCATCCTTTTTCAGGTGCTAGGAATTTCGAACCGAACCCTTTATTACAATCACTGGGGTATATCATCCTCATTCCTTGCGTAGTAATATCTCGATTGGAAGTCATGAGTTGTCTCCCTCTAACTCTGCAAGTTACTTTTTCACAACTGCGGCAGCCTGTTATAGAACTCACAACTCTAAGAATCAAGTCAGGAACTAATCCGAATAATGTAAATACTGTATCCATTAGGTTTTTCATTTTTAAATTTTTATATTCGACTCCCGCCCACGAAAAAAAAAAAAAAAAACTAACAATAAATATAGAGATTAGTTCGACTTCATAGAGAATTTGAAATATCATTGTGGGTGTAGTAAGAATTGTAAGTAAGACTGAGGTATTTTAGTGCAAGGATTATTGTGTTGTTTGTTTGGGTAAGTAACTTTGGTTAGCTAAGTTTAAGCTTAACACAGATGAAGGCCAGCCTTTCCCGTTACCACATTTGACTTTGTGTCACATTTTTTGTATTTTTACAAAAATAAATTTCGACTTCATTAAAGTTTACATTTATGCCAATACGAATTGTCCCTAACAGATAGAATAACAATAGAAAAGCATTTAGTAAGAGAGGGAGAGAGAAAGAGAGAGATAGAAAGAGAAGTACAGTGAGTGTGGATTGTTTAGGCTTATTTCGTTTTATGGCATAGCAATATCAATGAGCTATGTAATGCTGGCGGATGTGCATTGTGGTGCATTGTGGTGCAGTGAACGAGAAATCGGGGAGCCGAGTTCGAATTCCAGTTGAATTCATTGCATTCACTTACGCGCAAATAACCTTGGGAAAGGTATCAATCCGTCTCTTCCTTCCAGTTATGGGTTAAATACCAAGACAGACTGGGTTCTATAGTCTTGGTTGGCAACCAGTTAACCGCAGAAATCAATGGCAACCTACTGCGGGATAATCTTCTGCCCAGTCAGTCATGTTTCTTTCGAGACATGATCGCACAAGCGTGATTCACGTATGGCACTTAACTGACTGAATGCTGGCAAGATTTTTTAGGATAGTGTTTGTAAGAAATCACTTTATAGATAAGATGTCATTGATGAATTTTCGTAAAGAGGGTTTTTGCCGCGCGTCAAATCTGTTGGTGTCAATTTTTATTTTCAAAAATGCGTTGCAGGTATTTTTATCTAAAAAAAATATCACTGGTAAAAAAGGATGTACGTTAGGGTATCAGCTTGGAACGAGAATCAGAGAGCCGAGTTCAAATTCCAGTTGAATTCGATGCATTCACTTGCGCACAATTATTATTGTGAAAGGCATTAATCCGTACCTTTCCTCTAGCTATGGATCAAATTACAAGACATATTGAGTTCTGTAGACTTGATTGGCTACCGCAGAAAGTAATAGCAACACCACTGTAGGAAAAAACTCTTCTGTCTATTCAGTCGTGTCTCTTACGAGAATTGATTTCATTTAAAAATAAATATATCACAAGTAAAATAGGATGTTGGGTGTGGGGGTATCACGTCTTTTGGGCGATCATCTCTCTTTCGAGACATGAACTATCTATCTATCTATCTATCTATCTATCTATCTATCTATCTATCTCATTCTGTTTATTATCTATCTGTCTATCTATCTATCTATCTATCGATCTATCTCATTCTGTTCATCACTGGTAATAGAGGATGTGGGTTGTAAAGCATCATGCCCCTTGGGAGATCATGTCTCGAAACAGACATGATATATCTATATATCTATCTATTTATCTATCTCATTCTGTTCATTATCAATCTCATCCTGTTTATCTATCTATCTATCTATCTATCTATCTATCTATCTATCTATCTATCTCATTCTGTTTATTATCTATCTGTCTATCTATCTATCTATCGATCTATCTCATTCTGTTCATCACTGGTAATAGAGGATGTGGGTTGTAAAGCATCATGCCCCTTGGGCGATCATGTCTCGAAACAGACATGATGTATCTATATATCTATCTATTTATCTATCTCATTCTGTTCATTATCAATCTCATTCTGTTTATCTATCTATCTATCTATCTATCTCATTCTGTTCATCACTGGTAATAGAGGATGTGGGTTGTAAAGCATCATGCCCCTTGGGCGATCATGTCTCGAAACAGACTTGATATATCTATATATCTATCTATTTATCTATCTCATTCTGTTCATTATCAATCTCATTCTATCTATCTATCTATCTAACTATCTATCTATCTATCTCATTCTGTTTATTATCTATCTGTCTATCTATCTATCTATCGATCTATCTCATTCTGTTCATCACTGGTAATAGAGGATGTGGGTTGTAAAGCATCATGCCCCTTGGGCGATCATGTCTCGAAACAGACATGATGTATCTATATATCTATCTATTTATCTATCTCATTCTGTTCATTATCAATCTCATTCTGTTTATCTATCTATCTATCTATCTATCTATCTATCTATCTATCTCATTCTGTTCATCACTGGTAATAGAGGATGTGGGTTGTAAAGCATCATGCCCCTTGGGCGATCATGTCTCGAAACAGACATGATATATCTATATATCTATCTATTTATCTATCTCATTCTGTTCATTATCAATCTCATTCTATCTATCTATCTATCTATCTATCTATCTATCTATCTATCTATCCCATTCTGTTTATTATCTATCTATCTGTCTATCTATCTATCGATATATCTCATTCTGTTCATCACTGGTAATAGAGGATGTGGGTTGTAAAGAATCATGACTCTTGGGCGATCATGTCTCGAAACAGACATGATCTATCTATATATCTATCTATTTATCTAGCTCATACTGTTCATTATCAATCTCATTCTGTTTATTATCTATCTATCTATCTATCTATCTATCTATCTATCTATCTATCAATCTATCTATCTATCTATCTATCACATTCTGTTCATTATCTATCTATGTATTTATCTACCTCATTCTGTTCATTATCTATCTCATTCTGTCCATTATCTATCTATCTATCTATCTATCTATCTATCTGTCTATCTCATTCTGTTCATCACTGGTAATAGAGGATGTGGGTTGTAAAGCATCATGTCTCTTGGGCGATCATGTCTCGAAACAGACATGATCTATCTATATATCTATCTATCTATTTATCTATCTCATTCTGTTCATTATCAATCTCATTCTGTTTATCTATCTATCTATCTATCTATCTATCTATCTATCTATCTATCTATCTATCTATCACATTCTGTTCATTATCTATCCATGTATTTATCTATCTCATTCTGTCCATTTTCTATCTATCTATCTATCTATCTATCTATCTATCTATCTATCACATTCTGTTCATTATCTATCTATGTATTTATCTATCTCATTCTGTTCATTATCTATCTCATTCTGTCCATTATCTATCTATCTATCTATCTATCTATCACATTCTGTTCATTATCTATCCATGTATTTATCTATCTCATTCTGTCCATTTTCTATCTATCTATCTATCTATCTATCTATCTATCTATCTATCTATCTATCTATCTATCTATCACATTCTGTTCATTATCTATCTATGTATTTATCTATCTCATTCTGTTCATTATCTATCTCATTCTGTCCATTATCTATCTATCTATCTATCTATCTATCTATCTATCTATCTATCTATCTCATTCTATTCATCACTGGTAATAGAGGATGTGGGTTGTAAAGCACATAAAGGTTGTCTCTTGGGCGATCATGTCTCGAAACAGACATAATCTATCTATATATCTATCTATCTATTTATCTATCTCATTCTGTTCATTATCAATCTCATTCTGTTTATTATCTATCTATCTATCTATCTATCTATCTATCTATCTATCTATCTATCTATCTATCTATCTATCACATTCTGTTCATTATCTATCCATGTATTAATCTATCTCATTCTGTCCATTATCTATCTATCTATCTATCTATCTATCTATCTATCTATCTATCTATCTATCTATCACATTCTGTTCATTATCTATCCATGTATTTATCTATCTCATTCTGTCCATTATCTATCTATCTATCTATCTATCTATCTATCTATCTATCTATCTATCTATCTATCTATCTTATACAGTTCATTATCTATCTATCTATCTATCTATCTATCTATCTATCTATCTATCTATCTATCTATCTCGTTCTGTTCATTCTCCATCTATCTGTCTATTCATCTATTTATCACATTCTGTTCATCACTGTTAATCAAGGATGTGGGTTGTGGAGCATCATGTCTCTTGGGCGATCATATCTCGAAAGAGATATGATCGCCCAAGTGTGTATCACGTATGACAAGTTACTGACTGACTGATTTCTGGTAATGTTTTTTTCAAAAATGTATTTTTCTCAATAACTTTTTTTTCACAAATATTTCACTGGTAATGATTTTTTAAAAACTATCTTACTGGCATTTTTTTTTATTTTGATGTATAGATTCTTTTTTCAAAAAAATGTATTACTTGTATCTTTACTATAAAACATTAATTTTAATACTTTCATAGCTTGTTTCCCTCCATTTGGGTGTTAACAATTTTCCCACTGCTGGGACCCTAACATGCGCTGTTATCCCGGGTCCTCAAAACTTCATGATCAGATGTCTTGCTGCTGGGTGTAGTCTATCGTCATACCCAGGATATGTATGTCAGTAGGAGAGAGAGAGAGAGAGAGAGAGAGAGAGAGAGAGAGGAGGCGGGATGGGAAGAATTATTAAAACTGTATATCAATTAATATTACCAGCGAAGCAAAGAAAATTCTTCAGAAAAGTAAAGAATCATCATGTCTGAATAAAGAAAGAACAAGAATTAGGAGTATCGATGAATAGGACAAACGAAAAGCAATAAGCAATTGAAAAAAGAAGAAAAGAAAAAGTAGAAAAACAGAGGAAAAAATAAATAAAGAAAAAGAAAGGAAATCAAAAGACGTTATTGAGATGTAAAAAGAAAAAGAGCCGAGAAAGAATTCGGCAAGAAAGAAAAGAAAAAATGGAGAAAACAGACAAATTGAAAATGAATGATGGGAAATGTGAGGACGGTTCGAAGAAGTATGGGGGATTTTATCCAAAATAACCATTAAAGGTAAAAACATGTCATTCCTCGTGTTTGGAATTTATGCAGACGATAGCTACACGAGAACACCATTTAGGAACAATGTCGACATGGGATTCATGCACACATGGGAATTTTATCGAGTAAACCAATAAATACTTAGGAATGAGTCTCAATGTTCATAGAGAATAGAGATTTATATGTGTGATGACGGACATATGGCATCTATCTATCTATCTATCTATCTATCTATCTATCTATCTATCTATCTGACTTTGTTCATATCTATTTATCTGTCTATCTGTCTGTCTGTCTATCTATCTATCTATCTATCTATCTATCTATCTATCTATTTCAGTTTATTCATATCTATCTATCTATCTATCTATCTATCTATTTCAGTTTATTCATATCTATCTATCTATCTATCTATCTATCTATCTATCTATTTCAGTTTATTCTATCTATCTATCTATCTATCTATCTATCTATCTCACTTTGTTCATTATCTATCTATCTATCTATCTATCTATCTCATTTTGTTCATTATCTATCTATCTATCTATCTATCTATCTATCTATCTATCTATCTCAGTCTGTTTATATATATCTATCTATCACATTCTGTTCATATCTATCTATCTATCTATCTATCTATCTATCTATCTATCTATCTATCTCATTTTGTTCATTATCTTATCTATCTATCTATCTATCTATCTATCTATTTATCTATCTATCAAAGTCTGTTTATTTCAATCTATCACATTCTGATCATATCTATCTATCTATCTATCTATCTATCTATCTATCTTTATTTCATTTATTTCATTTATTCTATCTATCTATCTATCTATCTATCTATCTATCTATCTATCTACCTATCTATCTATCTCACTTTGTTCATTATCTATCTATCTATCTATCTATCTATCTATCTATCTATCTATCTATCTCATTTTGTTCATTATCTATCTATCTATCTATCTATCTATCTATCTATCTCAGTCTGTTTATATATATCTATCTATCACATTCTGTTCATATCTATCTATCTATCTATCTATCTATCTATCTATCTATCTCATTTTGTTCATTATCTATCTATCTATCTATCTATCTATTTATCTATCTATCAAAGTCTGTTTATTTCAATCTATCACATTCTGATCATATCTATCTATCTATCTATCTATCTATCTATCTATCTATCTATCTATCTATCTATGTTCATATCTACCTGTTTGTCTGTCTGTCTGACTAGACGCATTGTATTATACTGCTAGTCATAAAGCAATGTACTTGGTACATTTTCACATAAATCTTCCTACATTATTTAATTTTATTTGGCGAAGTCTGAAGCTCTAGCTGTTTGTTTGAAAAATAATGATAGCATTTACGCTGGCAGACAATACTAATGGTCCACCCCAGTGAATAAATTGTCTTTGGTAATTTCCTCCCCCACAAATAAAGGATGATTACACCAATCGTCATTTTTTTAACCCAAATATTGTTGGACAATGGTCACATGTTTCTAGGCTATTTTCTATGGCAGAATCTGAACATTAACTAAATTTTGCCATTTCAGATCAAGTTTTCTCAGTGCAGGTAATTTCTATTTTGCTTAAAATAGATGTAAATGCCTAAATCACGGGAATAGATATCATGTAACAGAGTCCAGTAAACTATTCTTTGTTTCCAACGGATTTTCCTGACTCTCAATACTCTGCTTAGCTTTTGATTCCTTTCCACATACTTGCTTCCCCGACAGCTACAATCTCCAGAAGTTTAAATATAAGGTCAATAGACACCTCCTAACACACTAACTCGCATCCATTCTCTCAAATACTCTTCCCATCTACATCCTTACCCGTCTATCACCCTCCTCCTGAAATTTCCTCTATCTAACTCATCTTTCTCATCACTTTCCCCTATGTAACAAATTAATCACTCTTTCACATCACTCCCCCTATATAACCCCCTAACCACTCTTTCTCGTCACTTTCCTCTATGTAAGCCCCTAACCACTCTTTCTCATCACTTTCCCCTATGTAACCCCCCAACAACTCTTTCACATCACTTTCCTCTATGTAACCCCCTAACCACTCTTCTCGTCACTTTCCCCTATGTAAGCACCTAACCACTCTTTCTCATCACATTCCCCTATGTAAACCCCTAACCACTCTTTCACATCACTTTCAACTATGTAACCCCCTAACCACTCTTCTCGTCACTTTCCCCTATGTAAGCCCCTAACCACTCTTTCACATCACTTTCACCTATGTAACTCCCTAACCACTCTTTCACATCACTTTCACCTATGTAACTCCCTAACCACTCTTTCTCATCATTTTACCCTATGTAACCCCCTAACAACTCTTCTTCATCATTTTACCCTATGTAACCCCCCTAACCACTCTTTCTCATCACTTCCCCTATGTAACCCCCTCACCACTCTTTCTCACCACTTTCCCCTATGTAACCCCCTAACCACTCTTTCTCATCATTTTACCCTATGTAACCCCCTAACAACTCTTCTTCATCATTTTACACTATGTAACCCCCTCACCACTCTTTCACATCACTTCCACTATGTAAGCCCCTAACCACTCTTTCTTATCACTTTCCTCTATGTAACTCCCTAACCAATCTTTCTGACCACTTCCCTGTGTAACCCCCTGCGCAATAGTGGCAGTTAAATGCCTTGCTTGGTGTAAAATGGTTAAAAAATTTCGTCCTTTGCTGTGCCAATGCGCCTTTGGATCCCAGAGTCGAACATTCCGTCCTCTGCTAAAACATTTTTCATGTATTTAAATTTCTCTACATTTTGATATTAGTACCTCCGACCTGTATTTGGCATATTGGGCAACTCTTTTTACTGATGACTATGCATTCAGTTTTCTCGCAGTTTATTTGTAGCCCTTTCTTTCGGCTTTTTTCAACTAACTTCTGTAGGAGTTCTTGTAGATTAATTCATTTCCTAAAAGTGCGACGCAGAGATCCGAAGGCGAATTGGCATGGCGAAGGAAGCATTCCAGAAGTTCAGTAAAGTATTAAGAAGCAGCACAATTTCGCTGAAAACTAGGAAGAGAGTACTGGATGTCCGTTCTTCAATATGGCAATGAATGATGGACAATACCATTAAGGATGAAGGAAAATCTTGAAGCAACTGAAATGCTACAGAAGGATGCTGCTAATATCATGGATCGAGCATGTGAGCAATGATGACGTCTTGAAAATGATGGAAACAAAAAGAAAATTAATACTGAGCATCAGGAAGAGACAGCTGAAGTTCTTGGGACACGCAATGAGGAAGGAGGGCTTGGAGAATCTGATACTAACAGGCCAGATAGAGGGAAAAAGAGACAGGGTAAAGCAACGGATAACATATTTGAAGGACCTAATCAGGTGGATGACAGAACGAGGATTGCATGGTGTAACAGGAGAAGGCTTGCACCAGGGCTAAACTCCCAATTAATTTCGTCTAAAAATAATGTGTCCGTTACATTCTAAATATTCAAGTTAACATTTTCCATACTGGCAGCAACTTCCGCATTTATTGTTTAAAAAAAGTTAATATCGTTTTCTATTTCAAGCGCAGTTTTCTTATCTAACATCTTATTTTACAGTATATCTGCTAACGAATGTCTAACCTTCCTTTATTTATGGTGGTTCTTATAGTACTCCAAATCAACCTCAAGCATTTATATCCTTAGTCTTACAACGAGACACGCGTCCAATCACGCCTGGCGGCTTGTCGTCGGCTGGGCTTCCGACTCACGTCCGATCACGCCAACGTGTGGTATCCCGGCTTTTCTCGCTATTTCTATGTTATTCCTAACAAAGAGGTGATAGTAGAAAATCATTCCAATGAAGGCCTTTAACTGACCAACATTGGCTGGAGTTGAAACTAGTCTTAGCTTTTATTAGTTCGGTGGTTGTCCTGGATATGACCGTAAACTGCATCCGGCAGCAAGGCGTCTGATTAGGCGGCTGTGAGGAGCATGGGACTACCTCACAATTGCAGCTATTCCCAGGTCTACCCTGACACAGGGTGGTAGCATCTGTTAGGGTCCCATCTATAGGCAAAAAGTTATCCCCCAAACTATGAAAGTATAAAAATAGACATTTAGAGAAAGATTTACATTTTTGAATGATAAATATTACTAACAATACTATTTTGAAGAAAAAAATATTGCCATAATATATTTTTGAAAGAAAAGAAAATATTACCAGCAATACATTTTTGAATACAAAAACCAGAAGACATATTCAGTTCTAAAATAAAAAAAAAGAAATATTCATTAAAATTTGATAAATGAACTTTCCTACTATAACGGAACATTAAAAAATATCTTAAAACTATACCTTTTTGGCATTAAATAACCCACAGAGGTGTTGATAAGCCATTAAACAAAACTCAAGCTCAATCTTAATAACTGGAAGAGTTCGAAAACTGTCGCTCCGCTTTACAACGACTTCATCTCCCCCGTCACTTTTTCTCATGACTTTCTTCCTATGTAACCCCCTGCAAAACTGGCAATAAAATGCCTTGCTTGGGGCGATATGATTATAAGAATTAAAATGTAAAGTCAATAGTCATCACCTATCTCACTAATCTGCATCCTCTCTCCCATGCTCCCTTCTTCGTCCACTCCACTCTTATCAGTATTCTCATCCTTCTCTTACCCACTTCCTGACACCCGCTATAACCTGTCACTTTTTCTCAGAAACTTCCTCCTACGTAACACTTGTCAAGTTTATGTATTTTTTTATTATAAAAATCGCAAAGGTAAGACCAGACTTATCAAACATTCTTCTTCTATGTGCCTTGTCTCTTCAGGACGTAAATGATCATGGCTCTCCACGTTTCCCTATCCCTGGTGGCTCTTAGCACGCCTTCTCCTGATACACCATGAAATCCTCGTTCCATCATCCACCTGATTAGGTTCTTCAAATATGTTATCCGTTGCTTTCCCCTGTCTCTTTTTCTCTCTATCTGGCCTGTTAGTATCAGATTCTCCAGGCTCTCTTTCCTCATTGTGTGTCCCAGGAACTTCAGCTGTCTCTTCCTGATGCTCAGTATTAATTTCCTTTTTGTTTCCATCATTTCCAAGACCTCATCATTTCTCACATGCTCGATCCATGAGATTCGCAACATCCTTCTGTAGAACCACATTTCAGTTGCTTCAAATTTGTCCTTCATCTTTGATGGGATTGTCCAGCCATCACTGCCATATTGAAGGACGGACAGCACGTAGCAATCCAGTACTCTCTTTCTAGTTTCTAACAAAATTGTCCTGTTTCTTAATACCTTACTCAACTTCTGGAATGCTTCCTTCGCCATGCCAATTCGCCTTCGGATCTCTGTCTCGTACTTTCCGTCTTGTGTTTAACTCTTCCCAGGTATTTAAATTTTTGTACCTTCTTGATTCTAGTATTCCCGACCTGTATTTAGCATATCGAGCTGCCCTTTTTACTGATGACCATGCATTCGGTTTTCCTGCAGTTTATTTTTAGTCCTTTTTTGTTACTTTCTTCTGCTACCTTCTGTAGGAGGGCTTGTAGTTGCCTGAAGCTAAAACAGGCTGCACAGAAATACATTCAACATTTTAAACTATCACCTAATTGGTTCTAAAGAACGTAGGAAAGTGGCAATCGCGTCTTTATCTTGAAAATTCCTTACCATATTTTCAGAATGTTACCGTAATGGCTGGGACCGGTTGTACACCCTGCGTTCGCTTTTGAAACGTTTTTAAGATATGTGAATTGTAATTGCAACACAGTGTGCTTTTCGTGATCATTTCAAGTTACCTCGAAATGATTCTGTTCCGGAAAAAAAATCGATGATGCTATTAGTTGAAAATTTTAGGGAAACGGGATCAGCGCTTAAAAGAAATTCGCATGGAAGACCTCAAAGTGATCAAACTTCCGGTTTATGGGAAGCATTAGAAATGGTCTATAAGATTGTATGGCGAAGAGAGATCACCGAAACCAAATGAATAAAAACGGCAGCCTTTTGTCTAAAAAAAGAAAGGGGAATCAGTTTTTTTAATAGCAGTGACCTTGGTATTTTTGTCAACTTTTTCAATCTGGGAGGTACTATTGTCGAACTCTGTATAAATTGTATTTGATGCGCTAATGAAGCAACTGTTTTAGAAACAACGATTCAGGCACTTCTGCGAGGGTGCTCCTGCGATCCATCTCAAGGTTCTTGATAAAATTCAAAACATGATCTACAAATAACCAATCCTGACTTGGCAGCTCAACTTCAGTCACTTTCTCACCTTTGTGACAAGGATTCCGTCTGTCTTTTTTCTAAAAATATTATCATGACAACTGCTTTTTTTCTGTGGTGATCTGTCCACATGCATTTAATTATAATACTATGTTGACATCTACGTCTCACCCTTTGAGCGTTGAAATAGTTAAATGCAACCACCACTTTTACCCCCAACAGTTTCTTTTTTCGCCCATCCCACCTGTGGCATTCCTTTCCGATTGTATTCCTGGATAGGACGATAAACTGCATCCAGCAGCAAGGCCTCTGATTGGGAGTTTGTGAGGAACATGGAAGCTCCTCTTAATTGCTGTTGTTCCCAGGTTCACCCTGACCCGGAGTGGTAGCACCTGTTAGGGCCCCAGCTATGGGCAAAAAGTTAACCCCCAAACTGGAGTCAAAACACTATGAAAGTGTAAATAGACATTTATAGAAATATGTACATAAAAATAGACTTTTTATAGAAAAATATACATGTTTAAAAAAGAAATATTACCAACAATATATTTTTAAAGAAAAAAATATTGTTATAATATATTTTTGAAAGAAAAAATTATTACCATGAATACAAATTTTGAATACAAAACTCCAGGATATTGTCAGTTTTCTAAAATAAAATAGAATAAAAACAAAAAGAAATTCATTAAAATCTGAAAAAATCAACCTTCTCACTATAAATGAACAGTAAAATACCTTGAAACCCACCTTTTTCGCATTAAATAGCCCACAGAAATTGATATGTCATTAACCAAAACTCAAACCGAAACTCATTTCTGTTTACTTGCTTCACCGATGGCTTCAATCTCTTAAAATTTAAATGCAAAGTTAATTGCCATCTTCGATCTTCTTGAATCCCGTTCATCTTTTATCCTTTCATCAATACCCACTTTACCTAGTTTTTTGGATCAAATGATGAAAAAGGGCATTATAATATCATTTAGCTAAGTGCCATACGTGATACACGCTTCGGCGATCATGTCTCGAAAGAGACATGACTGACTGGTCAGAAGATTATCACGCAGTAGGTTGCCATTACTTCTGCGGTAGGCAGGTTGCCAGCCAAGGCTATAGAACACAATCTATCCTGCCATTTAGCTCATAGCTGGAGTGAGAAGAGATGGATTATATCATTATATCAAGTAAAAATTAGTGGGGGATCAGTTTATTACTTCATAACAATAAAAAACCGATCCCCCACTTTATACCTAGTAGAAGCTTAAATTATTTCCGACTATTACGTTCAGTCAGTTAAGTGCCATACGTGACACACGCTTTGGGTGATCATGTCTCTTTCGAGACTTGACTGACCGGGTAAAAGATTATCCCGAAGTAGGCTTCAATTGCCTTCTGCGGTAGACTGGTTGCCAGCCATGACTATAGAACCCAATCTATCCTGCCATTTAGCTCATAGCAGGAATGAGAAGAAATGGATTATATCATTATATTAATAAGTAGTAATTAGTGGGGGATCAGTTTATTAATTCATAACAATAGACAACTGATCCCCCACTTTATGCCTAGTAGAATCTTTAATTGTTTCCAACTATTATGTTCAGTCAATCATTTAAGTGCCATACGTGATACACGCTTCGGAGATCATGTCTCGAAATAGACATGACTTACTGGGCAGAAGATTATCCTGCAGTAGGCTGTCATTGATTTCTTCGGTTGACTGAAACTTCCTCATTTCTCATATGTTCAGTCCATAGTATTCTCAGCATCCTTTTGTAGAACCATATTTCCGTTGTTCCAAGTCAATTCTTCATGCTTATGAAAGATATTAAAAAATTCCTGAATTTATATATTTTTGTAAGTAGAGATCATGTTTTTGTACACATACAGAAAAGAGAAAACATTATTTTCATGTGATCTCTTAATTTCTTAATTTAACTTCTACTCCAACAGTTTCTTTCCTCGCACTTCTCGACTGTGGAATTCTCTTCCAAACGATTGCTTCTCCAAAGGCTACAATCTCCAGGAGTTTAAATGTAAGGTCAATAGACACCTCCTAACACACTAACCTGCTCCCATTCTATCAAACACTCTTCCCATCTGCCCAACCCTCATCCTCGCTATCCTTACTCATCTGTCACTTTCCTCCTGATATTCCCTATGTCTAACCACTCCTTCTATTTACCTTCCCCTATGTAGCCCCATGCGCAATAGTGGCAGTGGAATGCCTTGCTTGGGGTGAGATGATTAAAAAAAAATTTCAGCACTTAAAAATCCATGTAAGCATTATTAAATGGAATGACTATATTGAATCCATTGCCAAATCTGCTGCTATGAAAGTCGGCTCTCTGTGCAGGGCCCGGAAGTTTTTCCCACCTGAAACTATTCTGCACATATACAAATCTACCATCCGCCCGTGTATTGAATATTGCTGCCATATCTGGTCGGGTGCCCCTGCTGCTCTCCTTGGGCTTCTTGACAAAATACAAAGGAGGATCTGTAACGTGGTTGATACTAACTTGGCAGACCGGCTGCAGCCGCTCTCACACCGGCGTGATGTAGCTTCCCTGTGCCTCTTCTACAAGTACTTTCATGGCTTCTGCTCCGATGAGCTTAGATCACTGGTGCCGCCCAAGCACGAATTTACACGAGATACTAGATTAGCAACTAGGTCCCACCCTTTTACAGTTAAACAAATAAGATGTAACCGTAAATTCTACTCCAACAGCTTCTTTTCTCGCGCTTCCCGCCTGTGGAACTCCCTTCCACAAGTCTGCTTTCCCGACAGTTACAATCTCCAGGTGTTTAAATGTAGGGTCAATAGACACCTCCTATCACACTAACTCCCAACTATTCTCACAACACTCTCATCTACCCAACCCTCATTCTCGGTATCCTCACCCGCCTATCACCCACCCTCTGTTATGTCCTATATTTAACCAGCCTTTCTCCTCTCTACGTAGCCCCCTGCACAGTAGTGGCAGTGACATGCCTTGCTCGGGGTGAAACGCTTATAAAAAAAAAAAAAAAAAAAAAAATATGCCTAGGGTTATAACTGCATGTTTATTTACACAAAATTTGTTAAAGTTTATATAAAACTACTTTTAGGTTATATGTATAAAGTGGGTTATGAAAATGCAAAGATGGTTTTTATGCTTGGTCTCCGTTCCTAATCTGCGCTATCTTATAATTGCTATATCCAAATTTATTGTGAACAAAAAATTTTTAAAAAAGCGAGTTGGCATGGGAGAAGGACGCGTTCCAGAATCTGAGTAAAGTATTAAGAGACAGGAAACTTTTGCAAGAAACAAAGAAGAGAGTACTGGATTGCTGTGCGATATCAGTTCTTCAATATGGCAGTGAATGCTGGACAATATTATCAAAGCTGAAGGAAAAACCTGAAGCAACTGAAATGTGTTTCTAAAGAAGGATGTGGCGAATATTATGGACGGAGCATGTGATCAATGATGATGTTTTGGAATGGTTTGAAACGAAAAGGAAATTAATAGTGAGCATCAGGAAAAAACAATTAAAGTTCCTGGGACATGCAATGAGGAAGGAGGGCTTAGAGAACCTGATACTAACAGGCCAGATAGAGGAAAAAGAGGCAGAGGAAAGTAGCGGACATCATATTTGAAGGGCCTGAGCAGGTGGATGGCAGAACGGGGTTTGCGTGGTGTTACAGGAGAAAGTATGCTAAAAGCCAACAGGAATAGGGAGACGTGGAAGGCCATAATCACCCAAAGCGTGTATCCCGTATGGCACTTAACTGACTGAAAATCCAATAGGCCTATTGCTCGGTAGCACTGGTATGGTCAAAGTTGACGTCAATCAGTTTTGGTCTCATCCAATGTTCTATGTTAGGGATGTTCAGGATTTCTAAGTTAAATAAATTGTAATTAGAAAACGAACGCAGGTCTAACCTAAATAAAGCTATATTCAACCTGGAATAAAGCGTCTCCTATTGAACTTACTTAAATAACAAATACGTATAATCTATACCACACCATGATATTGTATGTTAGTATAATATCCTGGTGTGGTATGGATTTTTTTAGTACTAAAAATCTGGTTAGAAACGTGACAATTCTCAGATTAGTTCTAAATTTAACCATATTTTAATCATGAAGTGATGTTAAAATGTTTTCCGGGTAATTGATTTTATAATAAAATTCACATTTGCCAAAATGTTCAATGAAGTTTCTTTGAAATAAATTATTTTTCTTTGTATTTGATTTTATTCTTACTATACATAAAAAAAATAGCTAATTTTTGATCTACAGAAAAATGATTACAGTGTAAACAATAACTATACTTTATAAAACACAAAGAATATAATTTTAATTATAATTTTAATCTTTCTTATTATTGGTGTTCTGTCTTATCTGTGTTTCTCTTATTTGTACTTAATATCCATTAACACGGATATTGTGCTGTGGATACTTCAGCCCAGATCATCCGGTATCATACTGCCACCTCGGCGATACAACAGTAAATTAATTTCCAGAATCACATGACATATTTCTCTCACATAGCTATTGCTATAACAATATTCATGTTAAATTATTATTGTGCGTTGTGGTGCAGAGGATATCGGCTCGGAACGAGAAATTGTAGAGCCAGGTTCGAATTTCACTTGAATTCCTTGCATTCACTTACACGCAAATATCCTTGGGCAAAGATACTGATCCATCTCTTCCCTTCAGTTATGGGTCAAATAACAGGACGGATTGGGATTTATAGCCTTGTCTGGCAACCAGTCTACCGCAAAAAGTAACGGCAAATTCTGTGGTATAATCTTCACCCCAGTCATGTTTTTTTTCGAGACATGATCGTCCAAGCGTGTATCACGTATGGCAATTAACTGACTAACTAAAGATTATATTTGGAAACAATTAAAGCTTCTACCGGCCATAAAGTGGGGGATCGGTTTTCAATTGTTATGAAGTAATAAACTGATCCCCCATTAATTACTACTTATTAATATAATGATATAATCCATCTCTTCTTACTCCAGCTATGAGCTAAATGGCAAGACAGATTGGGTTCTATAGTAATGGCTGGCAACCAGGATACAGTAGAAAGCAATGGCAACCTACTGCGGGATAATCTTCTGCCCAGTCAGTCATGTCTCTTTCGAGACATGATCGCCTAAGTGTGTATCTCGTATGGCTCTTAATTGACTGACTGACTGACTGACTGACTGACTGTCATCTCGGCGATACAGCAGTAAATTATGCTCCAGAATCGCATGTCATATTTTTCTCACATAGCAATTGCTATAATAATATTCATGTTAAATTATTGGTCTTCTATATATTGCGTCACTTCAGGAGGTAAGCGATCATGGCCTTGTATATCTCTTTATCCCTTGTAACTCTTAACACGCCTTCTCCTGTTACCCCTTCAAATCTCTGCTGCGCCATCCATCTACTCAGCCCATTAAGTATGTTACATGTTGCTTTCCCCTGTCTCTTTCGGACTACTTTCTCTCTACCTTCCATATTGCATGTTCCAGAAACTTCAGCTATCTTTTCTTATGTTATTGAACAGGTGAAGAGGCTCATGCCTTGTTCCCTGTTTAGGATGTGGTTTCCGGCTTTCTCTTTTCCAATCCTTTTACTCTTTTCTTTTTTCTTTTTCAATTGGAGTGGATAGACTAAACTATCGCCCGGTTCACACTCCACCCACGTCTATTGAACAGTTGAAGAGGCTCATTCCTTGTTCCCTGTTTCGGATGTGGTTTCCGGCTTTCTCTTTTCCAATCTTTTTACTCTTTGTTTCCGGCTTTCTCTTTTCCAAACTTTTTACTCTTAAGTAGCCCCCTGCACATCAGTGGCGTTACAAACAAGGATTATCAGTTTCGTTTCTTTCCTCTACAAAACCTCATCGTTGCTCTCATGTTCGGTTCATGGTATCCTCAGCTAAAAGTTTCTCTGTCATCTTTCATGTGATTGTCCATTATTCGCTATGCTGAAGGAGGGACATCCAATACTTTCTCATTTTGTTTCCAGCGAAATTGTCCTATCTCCACTCAGGCTTCTATAATGCATCATTCGCCATTATAATATGCCTTTGGGTGTCTGTTTCACGGCTCCCAGCCTTTTGGCTGAGTCCCAAATGACCAATTAAGACCGAATAAGACCAGTTACGACCATTTTAAGAACGGTTTTGAACCTATCCACACGTGAGCGAGGGACAAATAATATTTTGACCAATGGCCTAAACGTATGCGCTCAGGTTCCCCACCTTAAAAACCGACCTTGTGTCACAACTCGCTCCAGTGGGGGAGTAGTGTAAATTCCGCGTCTGAATATCGCACTTTCCATCCGGTCTTAGAAAACTTCTCAAGTATTTAAATTCCTGCATCCTGCTTAATTTTAGTGTCCACAACCTGTAGTTGATATTTTGGGCTCCCTTTTTTACTGACGACCATGCATTCAGGTTTCTTGTAGTTTATGTTTAGTCCTTTCTTTTCGCTTTCTTTAGCCACCTTCTGCAGGTCTTGTAGTTTCCTTTACGTGTCTTGTTTGATTTTAGTATCCCCAACCTGTAGTTGGCATTTTGGGCTCCTCTTTTCACTGATGACCATGGATTCATTTTTCTTGTAGTATATGTTTAATCCTTTCTTTTCGCTTTCTTTAGCCACCTTCTGCAGGTCTTGTAGTTTCCTTTCCGTGTCTTGTTTGATTTTAGTATCCCCAACCTGTAGTTGGCATTTTGGGCTCCTCTTTTCACTGATGACCATGGATTCATTTTTCTTGTAGTTTATGTTTAGTCCTTTCTTTTCGCTTTCTTTAGCTACCTTCTGCAGGTCTTATAGTTTCCTTTCCGTGTCTTGTTTGATTTTAGTATCCCCAACCTGTAGTTGGCATTTGGGGCTCCTCTTTTCACTGATGGCCAGGGATTCATTTTTCTTGTAGTTTATGTTTAGTCCTTTCTTTAGCTACCTTCTGCAGGTCTTCTAGTTTCCTTTCTGTGTCTTGTTTGATTTTAGTATCCCCAACCTGTAGTTGGCATTTTGGGCTCCTCTTTTCACTGATGACCATGGATTCATTTTTCTTGTAGTTTATATGCAATCCTTACTTTCTGCTTTCTTTAACTAACTTCTGTAAGTCTTGCAGTTTCATTTCCGTATTTACTGTATCAACTGCATATCTTATATTGTTCAGATTGTGACCATTAACCCCAAAACACTAATCATGGGTATATAGTCAGTCAGTTAAATGCCATACGTGATACACGCTTTGGGCGATCATGTCTCGAAAGAGACATGACTGACTGGATAGAAGATTATCCCGCAGTATTTTGCCATTGCTTTCTATGGTAGACTGGCTGCCAACCAAGGCTATAAAACCCAATCCGTCCTGTTATTTAACCCATAACTGGAGTGAAAACACGGATTAATACCTTTCCCAATGGTATTTGTGCGTTAGTGAATGCAAGGTATTTAACTGGAATTCGAAATCGGCTCTCCGATACCCAATGTAAATGACTCCATTTTAATTACAAATCACTACCTGATTTTTTTACCTAAATAATATGTTTTTCAGTTACTATTAATGTTAACTCAAAGTAAAAAATTTGAACTGTCTGTATGTAAATTAATATTTTTTGATATTTTCGAAATCTGGTATGATATACCCATAGTTAGTAATGGTGTAACCTTAACTGATGGTTAATATTCCAGGGTTACTGCCAGATACTGCAGGACTACTTGATCTCTCAGAATTGCCACGCTGTATAGGTTGAATAGATCTGGTGAGAAGACACATCCTTGTCTTGCACTTCTTTGTATCTTTGTATATTAGCTGAACTGGTTTTTTGCCACTACAGGATTTTGATTACTCCATAGCTTTGCCAAATATATCCATGTTGCCCAATATCCTTCGCTGTTCATCTCGGTGATTCTGACAGACTCTAAAGGAGAATCCGTCATGTGATAGGTACTGACTTGTCAGCTCGATTACTGCCACTTTCCCACCGACGGTATGTGGCTTCCCTTTGTCTGTTCTATAAATACTTCCATGGCTTTTGCTCCAACGAACTTAAGTCACTAGTGCCACTGCAACAGGTGTTTACTCGTGCAACCAGACTGGCAACTGGGTCTCACCCATTCACAGTTAGATCAACCAAATGCAGACGACATTTCTACTCCTCAGTTTCTTTTCTCTCACTTCCCCCCTGTGGAACTCACTTCCTTATTCTTTCTTTCCTGACGGCTACAACCTCCGGGCATTTAAATGCAAGGTCAGTACTCATCTCTTAACCATTTGACCCTAGTTCTTTCTTCACCACCCTGTATATCCTTTCCTTTCTTGGCAACTGTCATCACACCTGTATTCCCTTCCTTCTGTTTCTCATTTCTAACTGGTTCGTTCTTCTCTTCACTCTCTTCTATCTAATCTTTTTACTCGCATGTAGCCCACTGCACATCAGTGGAACTACGACCTTGCACGGGGTGATTTGATTAAAAAAGTCACTCTGGTGTAATTTGTTGAATGCGTACTTTATGTGGTACCAGATTAAATATGTCGAATTGTATGTGTCGTATTAAGCGTCTTGAAAATTATTCTTTGCGAATAAGCGTAGAGATTCTATTATATTCAATTGGTGTCTTCTTAATTAACTACTTTGAGTTATTTGTTTTGTTTTATTTTCTCCTTAAAAGAAAACCTTATGAATGTTAAAATATCTCCTGATAGTCAAACAATCGGTTTAACTCGAGAGCTGCTTTCCAATTCTACATGTGATCGACGAGCTTTGAATAAAGCAACCTTGAAAGGTAATGTCGTGGAGATTTTTCCAATTTTTTTTTCTTTTTCCGCAGTATTAATTTGATCTGTTGAAATATTAATCGGCCTGGCTCAATCAACCATCTGCCATGAGCAGAGCGGGAAGAGATCTTTAGAAAATCCTTATCGGGGAAAACGTAGGTCATTTACAGAATCGGATCAATCTTTAGGAAATTCTGATCATCTTAACGATTTAGTAACTAAAATATTTTCAATCTTTTAACATAATCTAAGTCGTTTCAACATGGCGGTGTTTCTCGACTTATACTCTCCTTTTCGATATCTGCTTTTTGTACTTGATGACGATCTCCTTCTCATTTTCTCTCTCTCTCTCTCTCTCTCTCTCTCTTTTTCTTTCTCTCGTTTTAACTCTTGCTCTTACCGTTTTTATTCGTTCTATCATTTCAGTATATAGTCCTTCTTTTCACTTCTTGTTTCAATATATATTTTCTTTTCTCCTTATTCTCTTTTCTTCTTTTATCGTCTCGTATTTAATCTCCCTAATCTCTTTTCTCTCTTTAATCTCTGCGGATGTGCGTTGTGGTACAGTGGATATCGGCTCGGAACGAGTAACCGGGGAGCCGAGTTCGACATTCCAATTGAATCCATTGTATTCACTTACGCGCAAATACCCTTGGGAAAGGTATTAATCCGTCTCTTCTTTCCAGTTATGGGTTAAATAGCAGGACAGATTGGGTTCTACAGCCTTGGTCGGCAACCAGTCTACCGCAGAAAGCAATGGCAACCTACTGCGGGATAATTATCTGCCCAGTCAGTCATGTCTCTTTCGAGACATGATCGCCCAAGCGTGTGTCACGTATGGCACTTAACTGACTGAATCTCTTTTCCGTCTTCGATTATATAATTGTCTTTTCTTATTCTTTTATTTTAAAAACTTAATCTCCTCTCCGCCACTTTTCCTCTTCTACCGCAATTTAAATTTCAAGTACATTATTTATTTCTTCTTTTTCTTCATTCTCTTTATCCTTTCTTCTTCCTTTTATCCTTTCTTTATTTTTCTTTTTTATTTCTACTTTTCTTTCTGTATTTTTTATCCTTTTCTTTATTTCTTTTACGTTTGTTCTTTTTCATCTTCCTTTATTACTTTCTTTCTTTATTCTTTCTTTCTTCTTTCTTGTTTAATTTTTCTGTTTCTTTCTTTATCCTTTTTTCTTTCTTTCTTTTCTCTTTCTTTACCGCTTTTCTTTTTTCTTTCTTTCTTTCTTTCCTTCATTCTTTCTTTGTCCTTTCTTCTTCTTCTTTTCATCTTTTCTTCCTTTCTTTCTTTTTTTGTGTTTTCTTTCCTTTTTTCTCTCTTTATCCTTCTTTTCTTTTGTTTCTCTGTCTTTTTCTTTTCACCTACTGTGATTTTCTTTTGCTTTTCACCTACTGTGGTTTTTCTTTTCTTCGTTTTAAAACAAATATCTTTCATATTTCCTTTTCTTTCAAAAACTCTTTCACTTAATCACTTACCGCTTTCTCTTCTTTTAACGTATCACATTCTTTCATTGTTTATTTTGTTTCTTTTTTCTGTTATTCTTTTCTTTCATTTCTTTTGTTCCCCTATTCGTTAACCCAACATTTTCATCAATATTTTACCGATGCCAACAATTTTCTTTTCTATCCTAATCTTCAATTCTTTAAGTCATTTTCGAAGAATTTTCAGAATCTTTCTAACGTTACATTCATATTTGTTTAAGTTCTTTAGCAAGATGCCTATATTTATCCAACTTCAGATTCTCGGTATCACCCAATGCTTACGACCATACAGGGTCAAAGCACCGGTTCCTGTACGACGACAGAAGTTAAGCAACGTCGATACTGTACTGATAAATGTATGGATGGGTGACTGCTTTGAATTACAGATATTCTGAAAGTGGATTTGTGTATGATGTCATTGTTAATGGTTCAGATTTTTTTTAATCGGACAGGTGGTTCCTAATATCAGATAGCTTCGTTATGTTCACTTACGAAGGAATACCCTTTTAGAAAGGTATGAATCCTTTTCTTCCTAACTCCCGAGATAATATAATACACATATCACTAAATCAATATTTTGAAACCCATAAGGCGAGCGATGGCGACGAAATACTCATCATTGTCCTAAAGAAATATGCTTCTGAATTATCCTCTGTTCTCTCTAAACTCTATAACAACTGCCTTTCTGCTTCCTGCTTTTCTGCCTGCTGGAAATCATCCTCCCTGGTTCCTATATATAAAAATATTGGAGAACCCTCCGCTGTTTATCGCCCTATCAGCCTCCTACCGATCTTTGGGAAATTCTTCGAAGCCATCATCAACGCCGAGATGGTACAACATCTCACAGCCCACAGACTCTTCCCTGACAAACAGTATGGCTTCCGCTTCACCAGGTCTACTGCTGATATCCTCACGACCATCACTGAGTATATACATCAGGTTCTCGACAAAAACGGCGAAACCCGAACTGTTGCTCTTGACACCTACAAAGCGTTTCACAGAGTCTGGCAAGCTGGCCTTCTATGCAAGCTGCAGGGCTATGGTATAACTGGACAATTGTTTGAATTAATCCAGTCCTTCCTTTCAAACCGTACAATAAGGATAGTATTGAACGGCGAAGCCTCCCAATACTATCACATGAATGCGGGTGTCCCTGAAGGCTCTATTCTAGGTCCTACGCTTTTCCTTATATGTATTAACGATCTCCCTGATGTAATAAGATCCCAATTGGGAATATATGCTGACGACCTGAAGGCTCTATTCTAGGTCCTACGCTTTTCCTTATCTATATTAACGATCTCCCTGATGCAATAAGATCCCAAGTGGGAATATATGCTGACGACAGTACGGTTTACTTTAGTCTCGATCAAAAATCTACCGAGGCTGACAATGCAAACCTCGCTGCCGAGCTTGAAAAGCACCTTCAGTCTGTGGTGGACTGGGGTAAGAAATGGCTCGTAAATTTTAATGCTTCCAAAACGAAGCTGCTATCTAATAACCACCACAGACAATCGTTCCTTCCGCCTATTAACATGGATCAGGCTTCTCTCCCTGAAAGTAAACCACTGCGTCTCCTCGGATTAACTCTCACATTAGACCTCAAGTGGAATAAATATATAGAATCCATAACTAAATCCGCGGCTAAGAAAGTCGATTCTCTGTGTAGGGCCAGGAAGTTTTTTCTCGCCCGAAACATTCCTGCTCATATACAAATCTACCATCCGACCGTGCATTGATTATTGCTGCCATATCCGGTCGGGTGCTTCTGCTATCCACTTAGGTACCCTCGACCAAATCCAACGGAGAATCTGTAAAGTGATCGATCCCCACTTGACAGCTGGGATAAAGTCGCTTTCTCACCGACGCAGTGTGGCTTTCCTGTGTCTCTTCTACAAATACTTTCACAGCTTCTGCTTCGATGAACTTAGCTCACTGGTACCCACTCTATATGAATTTCCTCGTGCCACAAGATTAGCAACTAACTTATACTGTGAAACGAATAATTTGTAAACGCAAATTCTACTCCAGCAGTTTCTATTCTTGCACATCTCGCCTGTAGAATTCCCTTCCGCATACTTGCTTCTCCGACAGCTAAAATCTCTCAGAATTTAAATATAAAGTCAATAGTCATCTCCTGTCCCACTAACTTACATCCTCTCTCTCATGCTTTTTTCTCCGTCCACATCATTGCTATCAGTATCCTCTTCCTTCTCCTACTCTCTTCCTGATACCCTCTGCAACCTTTCACTCCTTCTCATAACTCCTTTTCCTATGTAACCCCCTGCACAACAGTGGCAGTAAAATGCCTTGCTAGGGGCGACACGTTTATAAAAAAAAACATATCCAAAAATATATTTCCTAGTTTAACTCTGGAACACTAACCCCGAATTAAATTTACACCATTACTAACCCTAACCATGGGTATATCATACCCGATTTTGAAAATATCAAAAAAATATTAAATATACATGTTTATTTGAAATATTTTACAGGCAAGCACTTCAAAAATTTGTACTTTGTGTTAACATTAATAGGAATTGAAAAACATTATTTAGATAAAAAATAATAAGGTCCTGAAAATTTAAATGAATTGTTATTAAAATGGCGTCATTTACGCTGGGTACTATATAACCATGATTAGTGTTCTTGGATTAAAAAAAAGATCTGCAAAGGATTGATCCGTAGAAAACAAATCTGTGAAATCGAACCAGTTTCACTGAAACAACGATATCTGCTCTGATGTATTTCTTTGTTTTCTATGAATAGATCTGATTCGATGACTTGGATTCAAAATTCTTCCTTTATATATTCTTACTCCACTCTATAATTTTTTATGATACTCTACACCCTTGTGCAAATTTTATGATACTCTACACCCTTGTGCAAATTTTATGATACTCTACACCCTTGTGAAAATTTTATGATACTCTACACCCTTGTGCAAATTTTATGATACTCTACACCCTTGTGCAAATTTTATGATACTCTACACCCTTGTGCAAATTTTATGATACTCTACACCCTTGTGTAAATTAGTTGAAACAACTACTTTAGTTTTTTTTTGTTTTTTTTTTTAATCATTTCACCCCGAGCAAGGCGGAAACGCCACTGATGTGCAGGGGGTTACATAAATGTAAAAAGATTAATTAGAAAAGAGTGAGTACAAACTAGTTAGAAAGGAACAATAGAAAGCTGAGAAAGCAGGTGCGATGACAGATACATAGGAGGAGAGAAAGGGAAGGTTATATGGGGGTGGAGAGAGAGCTAGAGTCCAGTGGTTAGTAGATGAGTATTGACTTTGCATTTAAATTTCTGGAGGTTGTAGCCGTCAGGAAAGCAAGAATACGGGAGCCAGTTCCACAGGCGGGAAGTGCGAGAGAGGAAGCTGCAGGAGTAGAATTGTCGTCTGCATTTGGCTAACCTGACTGTGAATGGGTGGGACCCAGTTGCCAGTCTGGTTGCACGAGTAAACACCTGTTGAGGAGGCATCAGTGACTTAAGTTCGTCCGAGCAGATGCCATGAAAGTATTTATAGAAGAGACAGAGGGAGGCCACATTTCGACGATGGGGAAGTGGCTGCAGTCGAGTCGCCAGATCAGTACCTATCACATTACAGACTCTCCTTTGGAGCTTGTTAAGAACACTGAGGAGAACGGCAGGGGCACCTGACCATAAATGGCAGCAGTACTCCATGCACGGACGGATGGTTGACTTGTATATATGCAGGATGGATTCAGGTGGAAAAAACATCCTGGATCGACATAGTAACCCAATCTTCTTAGCAGTAGATTTTGCTATGGATTCAATATAGTGGTTCCATTTGAGGTCTGAGGACAGGGTATGTCCGAGGAGGCGTAGTGTATTGCTCTCCGGGAGAATCACTTGGTCCATGCTTATGGGAGGCGGGAGAGCTTGCATGTAATGGTTGACAGGCAACAGGTTGGTCTTAGATGAATTGAAGTTGAGAAGCCACTTCTTGCCCCAGTTCTCCACAGAGTGTAGATCCCGCTCAAGGTCAGCAGCGAGATTATGTCTGTCCGCCACGACAGGTTTCTTACTGGAGCGGGAGTATATTGTAGTGTCATCTGCGTAGTGTCATATAAATCTTTATTTGAAATATTTTACATGCAGTCACTTTAAAATTTGTACTTTGAGTTAACATTAACAGGAACTGAAAAACATTATTTAAGTAAGAAAATCAGGTACTGAAAATTGTAATTAAATTATAATTAAAATGGCATCATTTGCGCTGGGTACTATATACGCATGGTTAAGTGTTCTCGGGTTAATAAGAATCTTTACTGTCACCCGTACAGTCTTTGATTGGAAGATGAGATCATTTTCGAAAAAGAAATGTGGTGCAGTTTTGTTATTCTTCGGATTCTCAAAACGTTACCCCATCCTAAATAAATGGTTTGAATATCCATCAAACGCCGAATGGCAAAGCAATAAGGCCAGACGATAAACTACATCCGGCAGCAAGGTCTGTGATCGGAAATTTTTTGTTTTTTGTTTTCGATGTCTTGGATTCGGTAGTGTGTTGAACTTCAAAATTCTTTCTTTATATATTCTTAGTCCTCTCTATATTGTTTATGATATTCTACACCCTTGTGCAAATTAGTTGAAACAACTACTTTAGTTTCCTTTCGTTCAATATACGCTCAGTTTTAGACCCACTGAAATTACAGGGTGTAATCGATTTTTTTTCCTCAGATTAGGTCATTTTGGAGGTGTATGATGAAATTTGTTTGACGTTGCAAAATGTTACATCATCCGTGATTGCATCAGATTTTTATTACACCCTGACACTATTGTCTTGACTGTCGATTGGTTGCCCTCCTGCTATTATCTGCGATAGACGTTACTTCAAGGAAGCGTACCAAAATTGAAACGCTTCATGAATCCCACTGGCAAGCTTTGCAGAGAGATCACGGGTATTGTTGTTGTCAGTATTTCAACTGTTAGTCGAGTTATCAAGGCGAAAAATCAAACTGGATTAATCAGTTCAAAAAATAATGGAAAATGCGATCGAAAGAGAAAAACAATGCCACGACGTATTCGTGATCAGGGAAAGTGTGAAAGATCCTATGAGAATACGATTTGTTTTGTTTTAATTAATTTGACAAGGATGTTTAAAGAAGATATTTTAATTCATTTTTGTTTTGTTTCGACCAATCATTATGTATATAAAATATTTATTTAAATATATAAGTATTTACAGAATATATTCTTGTATTTACCACACCCACCACAGAGGTGTCCATAAGAGCCCATATTCGCCAGGGAGATTGCATAATCCACGAAACTAGATTATACTGGGATTGGTGCGAATTAACCCCCTTTTCTCTCTTTGTCTCTCTTTAGTGCAATGAGAGAGGTGCTGCAGCAGAGTTTGAATGACCTGACAAAAGAAAGAAAGAGAGACAGATACTACAACATTATCCCGTAGTGAAGTCGGACAAGAGTAGTAGGTATTTACCTACCACACCATGACTGTATGATGACACGCCTCGTCGGTTGAGTAACAACACGCGCATATATATATATATATACATATATATATATATATATATATATATATATATATAACATAACATAGTACATTTGGTATGTAATCCAGGTAAATTCCAAAAGAGACGAACTCAAGAAAATTCAATGTTAAATTTATTTATTTAATTTAACAGAGTGATATAATTTATAACAGATTTTCGATTATTACTATAGATAATACATATTTCACCGCTTTGATGTTATTATCGCGGCTCGTCAGACCCAATTGGTCGCGTAATTATGGTAACTTTTGGGTTTGACGAGCCGCGATAATAACATCAAAGTGGTGAAATATGTATTATCCATAGTAATAATCAAAAATCCTTTATATATATATATATATATATAAACGAAATGCCAAGTATTTATATATATATACCTGGCATTTCTCAACATGGCTACAGAATTTTTTAAAATTAACTCTCCCCATTTCTCCTTTCCCTTTTTTTTTCCTCCACCTCTTTTATTCGCGTGACACGGTTAAATTTTGATTTTTGATTCTTTAATACAGACGTAATCTAAAAGCCTTCTTCTAATGTCGAGTCTCTACCCGTCTGTTTTTTATGTCTGGACAACAAATTTAAAACTCATTTTTTCTTTTTTAATCCCCACTCTCTTTTTTTTCTAACTCCCTGTGTATGGATATGCTTTTAGGCACCTTCCGCTATATGAATTTTTGTACCATATTTTAATTAATATTTTTTTGGTATGACCGTTTGCTGAAGAAGCAAGAATTTTCTCGCTGAAATAGCTATTTAACGTATGTAGAATTCGCAATTATATATATATATATTTTTTTTAATCATTTCACCCCGAGCAAGGCAGAAATGCCACTGATGTGCAGGGGGTTACATAAATGTAAAAAGATTAATTAGAAAAGGGTGAGGGGTACAAGCTAGTTAGAAAGGAACAATAGAAAGCTGAAAAAGCAGGTGCAATGACAGATACATAGGTGGAAAGAAAGTGAAGGTTATACAGGGGAGGGGAGAGAGCTAGAGTCCAGTGGTTAGTAGATGAGTATTAACTTTGCATTTAAATTTCTGGAGGTTGTAGCCGTCAGGAAAGCAAGAATACGGGAGTGAGTTCCACAGGTGGGAAGTGCGAGAGAGGAAGCTGCAGGAGTAGAATTGTCGTCTGCATTTGGCTAACCTGACTGTGAATGGGTGGGGCCCAGATGCCAGTCTGGTTGCACGAGTAAACACCTGTTGAGGAGGCATCAGTGACTGAAGCTCGTCCGAGCAGAAGCCATGAAAGTATTTATAGAAGAGACAGAGGGAGGCCACATTTCGACGATGGGAAAGTGGCTGCAGTCGAGTCGCCAGATCAGTACCTATCACATTACAGACTCTCCTTTGGAGCTTGTCAAGAACACTGAGGGGAACGGCAGGGGCACCTGACCATAAAAGGCAGCAGTACTCCATGCATATATATATATATATATATATATAAGAGGATATTGTTGGTAATATCGACCGTTTCCTTAAAACCAAATACTTTTTGATGGGAAAACTGCTCTCTCAAGTCTACTGTCATCGCTCTTTCCAAAATTGATGAAGCCTTCCTTTCTAAACTTACATTTGAAACTATGTGGAATGTCAACATCTTGATTATCCTCGAGTTAAATGTGCTATCCATTATTTTTTTTTACTGCTGTTAGAAATTTTCTAATGATATAGTTTCTGTTATTTGGTACAGATCTTCGTTCATGATTCTGGAGGGCCAGTCCACAATGTTCTAAAAAGTATGATCTTTGCGCACATACATAATAACATGAGAACGATTATCTAGCGCATGCTACAATTTTCTCATCGAAATTGTTAACTATCGGTACTGTAATGACGGAGATGCTCTGTAAGGAGTTGGAATACCCAGAAGTAGATATCAATCAGCTTTCTTTTGTATTTCATGAGAACAAAAACCAAAAATAAAAACCTCCACATCTAACACTCACTTTGCAAAGCGCATTATAGCAAACAACAATCATTCCCTTCGTATTGCATTCTTGAGGTATTTCACTTGAGTAGATTCCTCCGACGAGACTCTGCTTTGTGCTTTTGTGAAACCGACTCCTACGAGGGTGCGTACCGATCTTTACAAATTTTAGTCAGTCTGTTAAGTGCCACACGTGATACACTATTTAACTGACTGGGCAGAACATTATCAAGCAGTAGGTTGCCATTACTTTCTGCAGTAGACTGTTTGACAACCAAGGCTAAAAAACAAATCTATCCTGTTATTTAACTGATAACTGGGGGGAAGAAAGGTATTTGCGCGTAAGTGAATGCAAGGAATTTAAAACCTGCTCAAATCAGGTGTCATCATTTCACGACATACCTCAAAAACTGCGCCTTTTTCGCTGTAAACCTCTACCTCGCGTTGTTCTCTGGCCTTGTACAGAATGAACATTATTGAAATAAATCAAAGGGAGGAAAAGATATATCCTACCATGATCTCAACCTGATAACTAGGCAAATGCGATATGACCAGACGAATATATGCTGATCCCACTTAGAAAGTGACATATGTTCTGTTTAACAGGGACTGCTCATATAATGCCTGCTGAATGTTTATGGGGAGCAAACGGAGGATATGAGCACAGTTATGGTGCAAGTAACGGATATTTACGTAAATGTGTCTCATATCATCTGCTGCATTATTTTATATTTTATTTCAACTTAAATACCGACAAATACACTTACCAGTGAAAATGTACAACTTGTTGGAATATTGTGCAAAAGTAATATATTTTAAGTGGTATATTTGAAAGGACCGGAATATGTTTGCTAAAACTTCTTTTTTATGTAACGTGTCCTTTCAGGACGTAGGTGGTCATGGACATCCACTTGCTCTTTCCTTTGTCGATCTTAACAATTTTTTCTTTGTATCTCTCCCAAACCCCGCTCCGCCATCGACTTGCTAAAGCCAATCAAGTAAGTCACCTGTTACCTCCCCTGTCTCTCATTACCTCTATCCGTCCTGTGAGTATTAAATTCTCCAAACCGTCCTTCCTCATTATGTGTCACAGAAGTTTCAGCTGTCTCTTCCTGGTGTTAAGTACAAGGTTTCTTTTCTCTATTTCCATTATTCGGACTATTGTCCTCATCTTTGTTGCCATTTTGTACGAAGTTTCAGCCGTTGTACGCTCCGGCCTTCTTCAAGTACTAGGATATTCGAATCGAACACATTACTATAATCACTAGGGTATATCATTCTCATTCCTTGCGTAGTAATGGCTCGAATGTAAGTCATGATTTATCTCTCTCAAACACTGTATGTTACTTATTCACCACTGTTGTAGCCTGGTATTTAACTCTCAACACTTTGGGTCAAGTCATGGGAACTAACCAACGTCTATATCCACTAGGCCATGGGTCCTTAAGGAGCGTACAACGGTAGAAATGTCGTACAAATGGAAACAAAGATGTGGACAATTGCCTGTATTATATCAATTCTGTAATTCTCATCTCAGAAATATAGACAAATAGAATGATCTATTATTAAACGTCGTACAAATGGCAACCAAGATAAGGACAATAGTCCGAATAATGTAAATACTGGAAATACTACCTCATCTCAGAAATATAGACAAATAGAATGATCTATTATTAAACGTCGTACAAATGGCAACCAAGATAAGGACAATAGTCCGAATAATGTAAATACTGGAAATACTACCTCATCTCAGAAATATAGACAAATGCTAAGGTTTCCTTTTAGATTGCGATCTCGCCAACACTTTTTCGTTTTTCACATATTCGGTCAATGATATCCTCAGCATTCTTCTGTAGATCTACATTTCTGTTACTTCGAATCTTTCCGTCTTCTTTGACAAGATCGTGCGGCATTCTCTGTCTTATAGATGGACAGTTATCAGATAAGTCTAGTACACTTCTTTGTTTCCAACGAGATCTTTCTGTCTCTGTTTAGCTTTTGAAATTTATCTTTGACCATGTTAATGTGCCTTCAGATATCAGTGTCACACTTTTCCATCCGCTGTCTGAACATTTCCCAGGTATTTAATTTTCTGCACCTGTTTGATTTTAGTATAGCTGACCAGTAAATGGATTTTAGTATCCCCGATATGTAAATAGATTTTAGTACCCCCGACCTGTAAATGGATTTTAGTACCCACGACCCGTAAATGGATTTTAGTATCCCCGATATGTAAATATATTTTAGTACCCCCGACCAGTAAATGGATTTTAGTATCCCCGATATGTAAATATGTTTTAGTACCCCCGACCAGTAAATGGATTTTAGTATCCCCGATATGTAAATAGATTTTAGTACCCCCGACCAGTAAATGAATTTTAGTATCCCCGATATGTAAATAGATTTTAGTATCCCCGATATGTAAATATATTTTAGTACCCCCGACCAGTAAATGGATTTTAGTATCCCCGATATGTAAATAGATTTTAGTACCCCCGACCAGTAAATGAATTTTAGTATCCCCGATATGTAAATAGATTTTAGTACCCCCGACCAGTAAATGGATTTTAGTATCCCCGATATGTAAATAAATTTTAGTACCCCCGACCAGTAAATGGATTTTAGTATCTCCGATATGTAAATGAATTTTAGTATCCCCGATATGTAAATATATTTTAGTACCCCCGACCAATAAATGGGTTTTAGTATCCCCGATATGTAAATATATTTTAGTACCCCCGACCAGTAAATGGATTTTAGTATCCACGATATGTAAATAAATTTTACTACCCCCGACAAATAAATGAATTTTAGTATCCCCGATATGTAAATAGATTTTAGCACCCCCGACCAGTAAATGGATTTTAGTATACCCGATATGTAAATAGATTTTAGTACCCCCGACTATATCTGCATATACTTGATCCTGGGCATGACGGTTAACTGCATCCGGCAGTAATGCTTCGGATAGGGAGGTTGTGAGGAGCATGTAACCATCTCTTAATTGTTGTTGTTCCCAGGTCCACCTGGACCCGAAGTGGTAGCACCTGTTAGGGTCCCAGCTATAAGCAAATAGTTAATCCCCAAACTGTGGTCAAAACACTATGAATGTATAAAAATACACTTTATAGAAATATATACATAAAAATAGATTTTAATAGAGAATATATTTTTGAATGAATAATATTAACAACAATATATTTTTGAAGAAAAAATTTAGCACAATATATTTTTGAAGGGGAAAAATAATTGTGAAGAAAACATTTTTCAATACAAAATAAGAAGACATTTTTATTTAAAATAACAAAAGGATAAAAACAAAAAAAAAATCATTAAAATCTGACTAAATCAAAAAATACCTTAAAACCCTAACTTTTTGGTATTAAATAACCGACAGAAGTTGATATGCCGTTAAACAAAACTTAAACTCGAACTCAAGCTTATATAGTCATATATTTACTAGTTCCATTATTTTTTGTGCTTCTATATTATTCATATTGACAGTAATATAAAGATATATTCGATGGTGAGAGACAAAGGTTTTTCAAATAAACCTCAAGTATGAATAAAGGTCGTGATAGATAGATAGATAGATAGATAGATAGATAGATAGATAGATAGATAGATAGATAGATAGAGCCTTGTGCTAATTAATTACAACAAAACGAATAATGTCTTCCTAGGATCTTTCCTACTTTTCCTGATCACGTATACGTCATATCTTAGAGTTGTTTTTCTCTACTGACTGCATTTTCCCTTACTTTTAGGACTGAGATAGATAGATAGATAGATAGATAGATAGATAGATAGATAGATAGATAGATAGATAGATAGATAGATAGATAGATAGATAGATAGTGAAGCGGCTGAGATAGATAGATAGATAGATAGATAAATAGTGAAGCGGATGAGATAGATAGATAGATAGATAGATAGATAGATAGATAGATAGATAGATAGATAGATAGATAGATATGAAGTTTGAGATAGATAAGAATAGAATGGAATGAGAAAGAGAGTCACATAATGTTTTCACTGGTCCATAAAGAGATAAGTTGTTAGTTTGTTTCCCATATTGCGTGTCTCATTTCCGTGTTCGAATTGAATTGATGCCATAAATTGCTGCATCAATTTCTGCTTTTCTTGCTCGATGAAGGAGGAAATTCTTTCAAGAAAAGCATTTCGCAATTCCTGCATTGCGTCACGTTTTAAAACGATTTAGCACTACGTGGAAACTTATTAAATTGAATAATTTACTTTTGTGTTCAAAAACACGTGTAAACGAAGCCTTACTTTTTTAGTTACCGTTTTTTTTTTTCCTGTTCATTTAATTTTTAAAGTTTTTAATGACATTCTTTGAAAATTCCTTCTGGGATTTTACTTTCAATTTGTGGAGTTTGTTGTTGCAGTTTTCTCGAAATGTTAGTTGATTTTTCTCCTTTAATATAATGAAGCTGAGACGAATAAACTACTACTACTAATAATAATAATGAAGGAGAAAGAAAGGAAGAATAGGAAATGTAAGGGAAATGTAAGAAAACTGAGAGATAAAATAGAAATCTTTTCAAATGAAAAGTATGGCGTCCAAGAGAGAAAAATGATGATAGAAAATGGGAAAGAAAAAAGAAAAAGTTTACCTGGTAAATAAAAAGATAAAGAAGAAGAAGAAGAAGAATAGAGGATTTAAAATCAAAAAGAGAAAGGAAAGAGGGGAATTGAGAGAGAGAAAAGAAGGAGGGGGAAGAGCAAACTAGAAAGGAATGGGGGAAAAGTAGTTGAAGAAGGAGACAAAAAAGAAAGAAAGAAGAAGAAGAAAGTGGAAAATGAAGAATAGAGGATTTAAAATTAAAAAGAGAAAGGAAAGTGGCGAATTAAGAGAGAGAGAAGGAGGGAGAGGAGGAAGCAGAAAAGAAACGAGGAAAAGTAGTTGAAGAAAGAAACAAAAAAGAAAGAAGAAGAAGAAGAAGAAGACTGTGGAAACTAAAGAATAGAGTATTTAAAATAAAAAAAAAACAAAGGAAATTGGGAAATTAAGACAGAGATATGAAGGAGTGGGAGGAGCAAACCAGAAAGAAATGGGAAAAAATAGTTGAAGAAGGAGAAAAGAAAGAAAGAAAGAAAGAATGAAAGAAGAAGAAGAAGAAGAAGAAGAAGAAAAATTAAAAATGTGAAGCAAAAATAATGGCGTGGCAAAAATTAATGACAATTAACTCGAAGGGATAAAAAGATTAAAAAAAAGCAAATGATTATGAGAAAAGGAATGAGAAAATGGTAATACCAACGACAAGAAGACAAAGAAGAAAAATAAGATTAAGCAGAAAAATGGCGTGGAATAAAATAATGACAAATAGCTTGTAAGCTCGTGCGGATAAAAAGATAAAAAAACAAAAAAACAAATGAGTATGAGGAAAGGAATAAAAAAGTGGTAAGGACAATACCAAGAAGAAGAAGAAGAAGCAGAAGAAAAAGAAGAGGAAAAAATAAGAAGAAAAAAGAAAAAAGGAAAAAGAAGAGAGATAATGTTAATAACAAAGTATGTGCGTTGTGGTACAGTGGATATAGGCTCTGAACGATAAGCCGGGGAGCCGAGTTCGAATTCCAGTTGAATCCATTGTATTCACTTACGCGCAAATACCCTGGGGAAAGGTATTAATCCGTCTCTTCCTTCCAGTTATGGGCTAAAATAGCAGGACAGATAATCTTCTGCCCAGTTAGTCATGTCTCTTTCGAGACATGATCGCCCAAGCGTGTATCACGTATGGCACCTAAACTGACTGACTGAATCAAAAAAGAAGAAATAAATGAATTACCAGAAAAAATGAAGGTACTGTCAGTCAGTTTAGGTGCCATACGTGATACACGCTTGGGCGATCATGTCTCGAAAGAGACATGACTGACTGGGCAGAAGATTATCCCGCAGTAGGTTGCCATTGCTTTCTGCGGTAGACTGGTTGCCGACCAAGGCTATAGAACCCAATCTGTCCTGCTAATTAACCCATAACTGGAAGGAATAGACGGATTAATACCTTTCCCAAGGGTATTTGCGCGTAAGTGAATACAATGGATTTAGCTGGAATTCGAACTCGGCTCCCCAGTTTCTCGTTCCGAGCCGATACCCACTGTACCACAACGCACATCCTAGCGTTTAAAAAAAGAAAAATAAGGATGAGAAAAAAACGATGAAAGATAAATAAAGAAAAAATTCACATTAAAAAGAACCTAATGGAGAACGACGTTACAAGTGAAGAAAACATATAAGGTGAAGAGGAGGAAAAAGGAAATTTGATGAAGAAAAACGAACAGGAAAAATGAGAGAAAGACAGAGAGAAGGAAAGAAAAAAATAGAAAGATGGAGACAATAATAATAATTATAATTGCAATATCAAAATGAAAACGTAAACGAAGAAGAAGAGAAAATGAAGAATAAAATAAAAAATGAGATAAAAAAAATTGAAAAAATGAAAATGAAAAATATGGCCCGCAAAACAAAGAAGAAAATTGCTGAAAGAAGAAAGATGATAAATGAATATTGATTTGTTCTTTTTTTCGGATTTTTAGCATATTTATAGCTGATGTGCCTTTTGGTTTAGTGGATATCGGTTTGGAACGAGAAATTAAATTACCGAGTTCGAATTCCAATTGAAATCCTTGCATTCACTTGCAACAAATACTCTTGGTAAAGGTAGTAATCAGTCTCTTCCCTCCAGTTATGGGTTAAATAACAAGACATTGGTTTCTATATCCTTGGCTGGCAACCAGTTTACCGCAAAAATTAACGGCAACCTACTGCGGGAATAATCTTCTCCCCAGTCGGTCATGTCTCTTTCAAGACATGATCGCTCAAAAGTGTATCAATATTTCCTGTTATTTAACCCATAACTGGAGGGAAGAGACGGATTAATACCTTTCCCAAGGGTATTTGCGCATAAGTGAAGGCAAGGAATTCAGCTGGAATTTGAACTCGGCTCCCCGATTCCTCGTTACGAGTCGATATCCACTTCACCACAACGCACATCCGCTCTACGTTGCTTAAATTCGATGATTATAAAAGAACCAGTATTTCATGGTGATATAACCATAAACCATATCTAAAAGACCGACGTTGCAAAGAATGATGAAGAAGAAATAATGCCCAGATATTACGAGAGGTATCTCTCGAAGCTTCTTATCTTAATTGATGTGGGCGTCACATCGGGTGTCTTTAGATAACCCCCAGTCAGAGAACAAATGAGAGACCTGGGTTACCGCCCCAGAAGTTAACCGTACCCCACCTCTTACTATATAGAACATATCTGGCTACAGCTTATGTGCCTGGTATACAATTATCGTACTGTGTGCCATGATGACTATATCAGGTTGCATATTTCATTTATTGCGTGCTTACGGCCATATCACATTGAATACATCGGTTCTCGTTCGATCACAGGAGCTAAGCAACATTGAGCCTGGTCAGAACATAGATGGGTGACCGCTTGGGAATACCAGGTGCTGTAAGCGTTTAGTGATGGATGTGCGTTGTGGTGCAGTGGATATCACCTCGGAAAGAGAAATCGGTGAGCCGAGTTCGAATTCCAGTTGAATATCCTGCGTTCTCTTAAGCACTGGTACCCTTGGGAAAGGTATTAATCCATCCCTTCCCTCCAGTTATGGGTTAAATAACAAGGGTAGGACTTGGGGACTCTGCCCTTAAAAAGAAATCCCAATGAATCTTGATACTCGAAAAGAAAAAAAAAGTATTACTAGACACAAAACTTACATAAAAACGACAATAAATAGTTGAAAGAAAAAGGTATTACCAGCAATAAATAAATAAAAATTTAGTTGACAATAAATGACCCGCCGAGGTGTTGATATGCCACAAAAATAAAACAAGCAAATCATTTATTGTGGATCTGCAATTTAATCCATCCTGATTTAGCAGCTCGAATTCAGTCACATTCTCACTGATCGAATGTGACTTAATTCTTACTTTTCTACAGGGGCCCGACAATATTTTTCAGACACTTTAGTATTCGACTTTCCGAGTACCATAGAGTGACGAAATTCCTTCAATATAATAGCATAAACATATAAAGACAATACCTGTAATAAAAATGGAAGAAAATCGATTACGTAAGGAAAAATATTTATTTTTCATCGTTTTTTATAAAACACACGCGACATTATTTTTCGGACACCGTTGAAAAACTGTTAATAGTCTGTAATATCACCATTCTTCTCAATAACTTTTATCAATCTCTCTTCATCATGATCAAACATATGCCCAATAACATCTCTATATGTTTCTATTAGTTGTTTTTTGGCATCTAGTATCTGTTCCCATAGTTGAGCCTCTTTCGTTATTTCAGGTCCATCATAGACAAGTTGCGCAAGCATTTCCCAAACATTTTCTATTAAATTTAGATCTGGGCTTTTTGCAGGCCATTCCAAAGTAGTCATATTCACTTTAGCCATCCATTATTTCATGAGTTTTGACACATGGATGCTGCAATTGTCTTGCTGTAGAACGAAATCATTCCCTATCTCTCTTCATATCCTTGGTAGGGCTTTCTCGTCCAGCAACTGTTTATAGCTTTCACTGTTCTGTCGTCCTTTCAGCCACTCCAACCATATATTTCCATTAGCAAAGATCATACCCCAAACCATAATTCCTCTTCCTCCCATCTGTCGTTTGTTCAGTACAGCAGGCTCACCCTTTCTCGACCAAGTACACCTTCCATTGGGCTCATCAAACTTGAAACGCTTCTCATCAGTAAATATAACCTTCTTAAAGTCAACATGCTTTGTTAACCACCTTTTAGCACACTCCAGTCTTGCTCCTTTGTGTTTCTTTGTTAGAGTAATTTTTTTCTTAGCCTTTTCATACTTCAAACCAATCCTATGCAGTGTTCTTTGTACTGTTCGGACGTTTACATCCAATTCACATTTCTCCTTCACTTTTCTTGCTGTAACTTTTTCTCCAGATGTCAAAAGCCGTGTCACAGTCCTCTTCATTCTCCTTTCAGTCCTCTTGCCAACTGATCTTTTCCGTCCTCTCTTCCGCTCGGAGTTTGTCTTCAGCATGTATTCGACCGTTGATTTCGACAGCTTCAAATCCATGGCGATCCTTCTGATGCTGAGGCCATCATCCCGCTTCTTCCGTGCCAAACAAACGACTTCTTTTGAATGCATTTTACCTCATTAAACTTAATTGTTTTGCCAGTAAAATAGAACAGATAATTGATTCTAATGATGATAGCTAAGTGTACAAGCAGAAAATTTGCATACAGCAACATATACATGAACTTAGCTCTTAATAAAATAGGATTTTTTGTCATGTCCGAATGTCGCGCAAGTTTTCGCAAAAATCACAAAAAACAAAAATCATCAAAGCCAAACTAAAAAAAATGATTACATTAGTAGTGGATTTTCACTCCTCAACTACGTACTTACAATCTCAAAAGTTTTTGGCACTATTACTTGAAGTACTTTTTTCAAAGTGTCAGAAAAATATTGTCGGGCCCCTGTACAAATATATTCCTGGAAACTCTGACGAAATTATTCCCCGGTTCCCCGACCACATGTATTCACTCGTGCTACTAGATTGGCATTAAGGTCCCACCTTTTTTTTTTATAAGCGTTTCACCCCGAGCAAGGCATGTCACTGCCACTACTGCGCAGGGGGCTACATAGAGTGGAGAAAGGATGGTTAAATATAGGAAATGTCAGAGGGTGGGTGATAGGCGGGTAAGGATACCGAGAATGAGGGTTGGGTAGATGAGAGTGTTCTGAGAATAATTGGGAGTTAGTGTGATAGGAGGTATCTATTGACCTTACATTTAAACACCTGGAGATTGTAGCTGTCGAGAAAGCAGACTTGTGGAAGGGAGTTCCACAGGCAGGAAGCGCGAGAAAAGAAGCTGTTGGAATAGAATTTACGGTTATATCTTATCTGTTTAACTGTAAAAGGGTGGGACCTAGTTGCTAATCTAGTATCTCGTGTAAATTCGTGCTTAGGCGGCACCAGTGATCTAAGTTCATCGGATCAGAAGCCATGAAAGTACTTGTAAAAGAGGCACAGGGAAGTCACATCACTCCGGTGAGAGAGTGGTTGCAGACGGTCTGCCAAGTCAGTATCAACCACGTTACAGATCCTCCTTTGTATTTTGTCAAGAAGCCCAAGGAGAGCAGCAGGGGCACCCGTTTACCGACAAAATAATCAAATGTAACGACGATTTTTATTTTAGAATTTTTCCTCACAATTACGTAACGCATACTTCCCTGATAGCTAAAATCTCAAAAAGTTTTAATTATTTGCGATTTCCTATCTTACCAAATACCATCCACCTGTTAGACTTGCATAGGCATAACCTGTACCCTGTTTTTATCTCTCTCTCTCTCAATTTAGCACTTTCCGCATCAGTGGCGGTTTTGCCTTGCTTGAAATGATTATAAAGAAAAATACATGATGACTTTTGTCACTATCTTTATTCTTTTTATCATAGCGTTCCGGCGAGTTGCCCACCGGCTTTCATCAGGTGACAGCTAATCGGTGCAACCATTTATGAAATCCTATCATTAATTTCTAACCACTGAGTCTAAGGCTGCACTGACTGGCCCAGGGATCGAACTCACAATAACTATGTCACCAAATTCTCGAACCATTCACTAGACAAACCTGATATTAGGTGCTGGTAAGGATGTGTGTTGTGGTGCAATGAATATCTACTCGGAACGACAAATTGGGTTGCCGAGTTCGAATTCCAGTTCAATCTTTGCATTCACTTACGCACAAATTCCCTTGTGAAAGATATTAATCCGCCTATTCTCTTCAGACAGATTGGATTCTATAGCCTTGGCTGGCAGCCAGTCTACTGCAGAAAGCAATGGCAGTGGATATCGACTCGGAACGACATGTCGGAGTGCGGAGTTCGGATTCCAGTTGAATTCCTTGCATTCACTTATGAACAACTTCCCTTGTGAAAGGTATTAATCCATCTCTTCCCTCCAGTCATGGGTTAAATAATAGAACAGATTGTGTTATGTAGCCTTGGCTGGCAACCAGTCTACCGCAGAAAGCAATGGCAACTTACTGCGGGATAATCAGCCAGTCATTTCAAGACATGGTCATCCAAACCGTGTATCACGCATGGCGCTTAACTAGCAGAACTGCCTTCAATATGGCAATATGGCAGCGAATGCTGGACATTCTCATCAAAGACGAAAGTCTTTAAAATACCGTAATGTGGTTCTACAGAAGGAGGCTGAGGATGCCAATGACTGAACATGGGAGCAACCACGACTTTTTGGAGAGGAAATAAACTACAGGAAAAACTATATAATGTTTCTGGTGCATGTAATATAGAAGGCCGCTTTTAAAATCTGATACCCACAGGTCAAAGAAAAAAAACAGAAGGGGAAGCAACGCGTGACGTAGTTAATGCGTTTGAGCAAATGGTTGACAGAGCAGTGTTTGGGAGGGGGGGTAACAAGAGAAAGCGAGTTAAGATCTGCACGAATAAAGAAGATGTGGAAGGCCATGATTTCCGACGTCCAGAAGGAACACGGTATATACAAAAAGAAGTGTGAAATTGAATGCACTAGTCAGTCAATCAGTTAAGTTCCATACGTGATACACACTTGGACAATCATGTCTCGAAAGAGACATCACTGACTGGGCAGAAGATTATCCCGCAGTAGGTTGCCATTGCTTTCTGCGGTAGACTTGTTGCCAGCCATGACTATAGAACCCAATCTATCCTGCCATTTAGTTCATAGCTGGAGTGAGAAGAGATAGATTATATCATGATATTAATTAGTAATTAGTGGGGGATCAGTTTATTACTTCATAACAATAGAAAACCGATCTCCCACTTTATACCCAGTAGAAGCTTTAATTGTTTACAATTATTATTTTCATTGAGTCAGTTAATTGCCATACGTGATATACGCTTGAGCGATTATGTCTCGAAAGAGACATAACTGAATTGGCAGAAGATTATCCTGCAGTAGGTTGCCATTGATTTCTGTGCTAGACTGGTTGCCAGCCAAGTCTATAGAACCCATTCTGTCCTATTATTTAAATCATAACTGGAGGGAAGAGACAGATCAATACCTTTCCCAAAGGGAACTTGTGCATAAGTGAATGCAATGAATTCAACTGGAATTCGAACTCGGCTCTCCGGTTTCTCATTCTGAGTCGATATCCACTGCACCACAAGCTGAAATTTTAAGATATATATTTTCACGTATATCCTGGTCATAGATTGAATAAAGAATTCATAACTCATTCATATTATTATTAGTTTATTTACATTTTATATTCCTTTTCACAGAAAGATCAGTCAGTTTCTCTATTCCTACTATCGTCATAATATGTCTTCTTATTTAAGTTTTTGACAATAATTCATTTATTCGTAATTGTCAGTTTATTTATCATTCAATCTTTAAGTAGAAATGAAAATGTTTTAAGAGTGGCGCGTTAATTGACCAGAAGACACCTGAGTCCATCTTGCACATATACAAATCAACCAATCGCCTGCGCATGGAATACTGCTGTCATATCTGGTCAGGTGCCCCTGCTGCTCGTCTCAGTGTTCTCGACAGGCTCCAAAGGAGAATCTGTAATGTGATCGGTCCCCCTCTGGCAGCTCGTCTCCAGCCATTTTCTCCCCGGCGGGATGTGTCTATTCTACAGATATTTTCATGGCTTCCGCTTCGACAAGATTAGCTCACTGTTGCCCCCCAACCCCCCAAAAAAGAATTTACTCTAGTAACCAGAGTGGTAACAAGGTCCCACCCTTTTACAGTTAAGACAATTAAATGCAGCCACCATTCCTTTCTCACACTTCCCGCCTGTGGAACTCCCTTCCGTATACTTGCTTCCCTGGCGGCTACAATCTCCAAGAATTTAAATGCAACGTCAATTCCCATCTCTTGTCCACTTGACTCTAGTCTTTCCCTCGTTCTTTTCTCAGCACATCGTATCTTGTTCTTTTCCTTTCTCACTCTACCATCGAAACTGCCTTCACAACGGTATTTCCGTCCTTCTCTTGCCCTTTCTCCGACACCCCATGTAAACGGTTCGTCTTTCTCTTCGCCTCCCCTCATGCTTAAACGTTCACTCTCTTATGTAGCTCCTTACTGCATTGAAATTATTTCCGAAAAATTTAAGTCGAATGTACAAAATTATTTTAAATATGCTATTTCAGGTTGGTAAAATTTTGAAATAAATGTAATTTATATTAAACAAGTATTTATATACTGTTTATATACAAGTATTTATATACTGTTTTTATTATATATATATATATTATCGATTTTCTGCACTATTGTAAGAACTGCAGCCTTGAAACTTCTGAATATCGTTTCTTAAGTCTTTGTCTATGAGTGTATCAAATTTGATTAAAATTGTACCACACATTCTATAATCCGATTTTTTCGATTATCGATTTTCGATATTTATCGGGGGTACATCAACACAGCACCTAGCTAAGAACACTCTCAGACGTTTATAGTACAACTGTGTAAATTTTCAAGAAAATCGGTTCAGCCGTTTCGGAGTCTATAGGTAACGGACACACACACACACATACACATACACATACATACACACACAGACAAATTTCATTTATAAATAAGTTTAGATAATAAAGAGTAAATTTATTCATTAAAATTGCATTGCCTTTTATTACGGACTGCGGAGGATTTCGGAAATTCCTGCTACTCTTCTGGGCGGTCTTCTTGATTTAGTTGCTGAATACTGCCATAATACATCATCTTTGATGCTACTAAGTGTTTTAATGGTCACTCACTCAACTGTGCTCTACACATAATAATCAAGGGGATAGCAGTCTGACGAGTTATGTATCAAGATGTAGGGGATGATGCGATCGCAGAAATTGTCTGACAGCCATGACTTATTGGCGTAGGGCAGAGTGAGCCCTCTTTATGCTCCTACGCGTCAGCATCAAATTATCTGAGCAATCCTGAGTTTTAAGTTACCTGGCAACTGATCCGGAAAGCACTATCTCTCAATGGCTTCAGAGTGACTGGGCGAATATGCCCGACCTTTCTTCGTTGTGACCTTTGGTTAGAAGAAACGGCAGCGGACGCCTACTACCGTCGTAAGGTGTGCCCGTTCTGGGATAGCGCAAACCATTATCTTGTGTCAGCTGATCTCGCATACGCGTGCGATAAAGAATCGGCAGCATGTTCTGCATGTTCTGGTGTTTCTTACGGTGCCAACCGTGGCAGGGATTGTGGTCTGCAAGAAGAAGATTGAAGGTGTAGTGGATAGAAAATTAAGAATTGAAATCAACTTTCTTCTTGACTTTTAGAAAAATACACAAGGACGTGTGAAATCCTTGTTTTCCCGAATAGAAGTTATTGACCATGTGCTTAAAGAAAAAGAAATTTTTATTTTAACATGAAAAATGTATATTTTGTTCTTACACTATAACACACTATTCAACACAATTCGAAAACCTTCCAACCTACTGCAACCAACCTGCCGACAACCAACCTTCTGATGAAAATCTGATAATTCTGATGATGACAACGGATAAAAATTGTAAGCGGTAGCTGTTATGTATGACACAAGGCCGGATCAAACAGAACATTAACCATCCCAAAGAAACCTGATGATACGAACCATCTTCAAAGGAACTTTATGATACGTGAGAAATATTGGTTTTTCCCAAATACAAAAAGGATTGATCATGTGCTTAAAGAAAAAGTCGAGACCAGATTTCGCAAGTAGGTATAAAATTGATCTTCTAATCAATGGAAGCGGCTTGTAAGATTAAAGGGACTTAGCGATAAAGTTCGAAAATCTAAATGGTTTCGATCAGCATCAGTCAGTCAGTGATGGAAGCAGCAGAGACGACAAGCTAAAATGTAACGGGAGAAGCAGCAAGTCCGACCCGGACATGAGTCCTCTTCCTTCTTTCTAGTGTACTGATTCATATCAAACAAACGCTAATACATACATACGTATGTACACATAAACTCTTTCCAACAAATTACAACAACGAACATTTTTTTACAACTCTTGATACCCTTAACTTTCTCATTGAACATTGATTTTACCAATTCTTGTTATTGTTTCCTTTTAAGAAATTTTTATTTTAACATGAAAAATGTATATTTTGTTCTTACACTATAACACACTATTCAACACAATTCGAAAACATTCCAACCTACTGCAACCAACCTGCTGACAACCAACCTTCTGATGAAAATCTGATAATTCTGATGATGACAACAGATAAAAATTGTAAGCTGTAGCTGTTATGTATGACACAAGGCCGGATCAAATTAACCATCCCAAAGAAACCTGATGATACGAACCATCTTCAAAGGAACTTTATGATACGTGAGAAATATTGGTTTTTCCCAAATACAAAAAGGATTGATCATGCGCTTAAAGAAAAAGTCAAAACCAGATTTCGTAAGTAGATGTTAAATTGATTTTCTGGCCAATGGAAGGGATTTGCAAGACCAAACAGCACTTCGCGATCTAGGGCGAAAAATATAAATTACTATAAATGACGTTTATGAGCGCCAATCAGACAGTCATTGATGGGAGCAGCTAGACGACACACTAAAATATACAGGGAGAAACTTCAACTACGACCTGTGAAAAAAGTATATTTTATTCTTCCACACTAATCCACACATTCCCACCATCTGACAACTTTCTGATGAAAACCTGATCATTATGATAATGACAACGGATAAAAATTGAAATCTGTAGCTGTTATGTATGACACAAGGCCGGAACAAATGGAACATTAACCACCTCCTTGTATCTTCAGAGGAACCTTATGATACTAACGTCATTCTCATCAGGATCTGGTTAGAGTTTTCGACATTAGCTTAACAGAAAGCGACAAATTTCAACGAAAGATGGGCAAAAACGGATTCTGTGAATGGAACCGGTCTTGATTTCATTTTTACACGTCTTTTAACACAACGAGGTGGATTCCTGTTATAACCCTTCCCCTGGTTTAGAGCTAGTGTGAATAATTGTTTCAAGATTGCCAAACTCCCTAGTTTTTCTTCCCACCCACTAATTTATCTTGATTGATTCAAGATTGGTTCAGCTTTTGATAATTTTTTCTACATAATTTATCACGTCAGTGCAAAAGATTTTGTCCTTTTAAAATTTCATCTTGAAAATAAAAAAACTGTGTTTTTGAAAATCTTTATTCATAACAATAACAACCTTTGCTCCCTATAACTTGATTTCATCTGTCAACGAGCTTATAAATGTCGCGCTTGGAAAATTCTTTAAGTTTTGATGTGAAATATGAATCTAATTCATGTTCAATCTCCTCTCGTGATGTTAACCTAAGGCCATCTAAATGGTTTTGAAATTCTCGAAACAAGTGATAATCGGAGGGAGCTAGGTCAGGAGAATATGCAAGATGGAGCAAGATGTCACTTCTCATCACCTGTGACAAGCCTATCCAAAAATGGTGTCTGAAGGTGTCGTGAAAGCAAAGATTCGCAACAAGAAACACGTTGTCGCAGGTTCTCTGGCGACAGTTCGTGCGAGACCCATTTTCCAAATACTGAAATCTTCCTCATTCTTTTCAATTGGCGTGACGCAGTTTTATGGGATACATTAAATTGGTGTGCAAGTTCTGTTGAGGTTACCGTAATGCTTTGAGTAACAGCGGCATTCAACACATTTGATTCATGTTTTTTGGGCGGCCACCTCTAGCCTCATCGTTTACGCTGAATTTTTTTTCGAAAACGGGAAAATCGCCAGCTATAACTTCTTTCTATCACTGCATCAGTTCCATAAATATCCTGAATAGATCGTGCTGCTGCATTTGCATTGGGGCCCTCTGTGAAATTGATAGAGCAGAGCATGCCTAATGTGTTCTTTAGATTGAAAGAACATGGGTGAGAATATTGCAGAAAGATATGAATGCTGCTTTAGTAATCTGAAAAAAGGTTATAAATTAATAATGGCAATATTTGTGTGTAATAAAAATATGCATAAAATAAATTACAATGATTTAAAATGGCCTTTTTTTCAAACCGGCAAAAAATTTTGCACCGTCCTGAAACTTTGTCTTGTCCTTGTTCCTAACAGGTAAGCTGCTTGATTCCACCTAGCTGCTGAATATTGACGGAACTCTTATATTTCTGTTGATGGGTGGGTCCTAAGAATATATTTCAATTTTATTTTTAATGTTTGTTGTATTTTATTTACGTTATTGTATATATCTCTACCTCCTCATTTCATTTCAAAATTTTATATATTGTTATGTTAAAAAATAACATATTTTCATGTTATGGGTGTTCTCGCAAGATCTCAGTAAATATGCGGTATTATGGTCGTGAACTAGAATAATTAGGTGTTGGATAGTTAGTGACAACAAACCTTTCTTTCTCTTTGTTATTCTGCCAAATGAAAATTAATATTTCAAAATAAAAGTATTTTTCTACAAAAATTAAACGAATATTGCCGTTAAGAAAGACGAATCTTCATTTAGAAACATTATAAAGAAATTCACAGCTTTCATCGACAAAAACAAGAAAATTTAATAAATTAACTGTAATAAAATTTTAAGACTGCTAACCTCATTGTCAAAAAAGTATAATTTAGCCATAAAATCCAAATTACCAAGAACAAATATTGCTTATGAATGGACATGCCCCTTTAAATCCAAGTTCGTAAATAATTATATGGGTTACACGATAAAATGCTTAACAAGAAGAAAAAAGGTTACATATATTTGATCATAATTGTCGTTTAGATACACATAGAAACCTACCAAATTCTATAAACTTGTATACACACACACACACACACACACACACACACACACACACCTCCTTTCTACCGAGCGCCCATATCTCAGATGTAGAATCGCCGACTGACGCCAGTTCGGTCGGGTTTCAATCCTGGGTAAAAAAAACAAAAACAATCGGATGTCTAATCGTACTGATGAGCTGTGATACAGCAAAACAGATCTGTCTGCGAATGACTGTTTACGCTCTCACACCCTGACTGAGCACTCTGGAAGAATGGTAGACTTTGAAAAACAGTAGCTACTCTAGCATCTACGCATTGTTAATTCGGCAATGAATTGGAACACTCTCAGCTATTGGGCGTGTGCATAATGATAAAGTACATGCTACAAAGTCTGCCTCCTTCTACCGAGCGCCTATAGCTCAGAAGTAGAATCGCCAACTGACACCAATTCAGTTGGGTTTCAATCCTGGGTAAAAAGCAATCGGTAGTCTAATCGTACCGATGAGCTGTGATACAGCGAAACAGACCTGTCTGCGGATGAATATATATATATATATATATATATAATCATTTCACCCCGAGCAAGGCGGAAATGCAACTGATGTGCAGGGGGCTACATAAATGTAAAAAGATTAATTAGAAAAGTGTGAGGAGTACAAACTAGTTAGAAAGGAACAATAGAAAGCTGAGAAAGCAGGTGCGATGACAGATACATAGGTGGAGAGAAAGGGAAGGTTATACGGGGGTGGGGAGAGAGCTAGAGTCCAGTGGTTAGTAGATGAGTATTGAATTGCGTTTAAATTTCTGGAGGTTGTAGCCGTCAGGAAAGCAAGAATACGGGAGCGAGTTCCACAGGCGGGAAGTGCGAGAGAAGAAGCTGCAGGAGCAGAATTGTCGTCTGCATTTGACTAACCTGACTGTGAATGGGTGGGATCTAGTTGCCAGTCTGGTTGCACGATTAAACACCTGTTGAGGAGGCACCAGTGACTTAAGTTCTTCCGAGCAGAAGCCATGAAAGTATTTATAGAACAGACAAAGGGAGGCCACATTTCGACGATGAGTAAGTGGCTGCAGTCGAGCCGCCAGATCAGTACCTATCACATTACAGACTCTCCTTTGGAGCCTGTCAAGAGCACTGTGGAGAACGGCAGGGGCGCCTGACCATAAATGGCAGCAGTACTCCATGCACGGACGGATGGTTGACTTGTATATATGCAGGATGAATTCAGGCGGAAAAAAAATCCTGGATCGACATAGTGACCCAACCTTCTTAGCAGTAGATTTTGATATGGATTCAATATAGTGGTTCCATTTTAGGTCTGAGGACAGGGTAAGTCCGAGGAGGCGTAGTGTATTGCACTCCGGGAGAATCACTTGGTCCATGCTTATGGGAGGCAGGAGAGGTTGCCTGTAATGGTTGACAGACAACAGCTTGGTCTTAGATGAAATTAAGTTGACAAGCCACTTCTTGCCCCAGTTCACCACAGAGTGTAGATCCCGTTCAATGTCAGCAGCGAGATTATGTCTGTCCGCCATGACAGGTTTCTTACTGGTGCGGGAATATATTGTAGTGTCATCTGCGTAGATGCCTACTTGGGACTATCTCATTTGGGAGGTCGTTGATGAAAATAAGGAAGAGCGTCGGACCCAGGACAGAGCCCTGTGGGACACAAGCATTCGTACTGTAGGACGAAGAGGCCATTCATAACGACCTTCATTTTGCGGTTATTTAAGAAAGATTGGATTAGGTCAAGCAGGCGACCGGTAATACCATAACCCCGTAGTCTGCATAGGAGGCCAGAGTGCCAAACACTGTCGAAAGCCTTGGAGATGTCCAGAGCAGCCGCGCGAGCCTCATCAGACTCATCAAGGGCCTGTAGCATGTACTCCGTTACGGTTGTTAGCAGGTCGGCCGTGGACCAGGCAAAGCGGAATCCATATTGCCTGTCAGTTGAAGAGTTTGTGGGCAGTGAGATGATGAACTATTTCAGAATTGATTATGGCCTCGAATACTTTCCCGAATATCGGTAGAAGACTGATAGGGCGATGGATCCGAGGGTTCACCACAATTCTTAAATACAGGAACGACTGAAGAGAACTTCCAGCATGCAGGATATCTATATATATATATATATATATATATATATATAGTGTATCAAGGCAGCAGATAATTTCTAAATATAAAATATTAAATATAATAGACAATGGATGGCTATTATGTTTAATCATGAGTCGTTCTAAACATCGAATTTTGGCTTTAATTTCGGGTGAAGCTAAAGACAAAAATTGTTCAACATTTAGATATTTTTTATTATGCTGCTTCTAAGCTTTCGGCTCACATGGGCCCTCTTCAGAGTGGTTACAGGGACGTTGACATAAAGGCATCAATCATCAAAGATGATATTATCTTTTGTTGACCTAATGCAACGAAAACAGTCACCGAACAGCAGACGCATTCTCCTCTGCTTGACCCAATCGTAACCAACATTCCTCACTCTTACTCTTTGACTAGCCCATGCTTCCGGTACAGGAATTTTTCTGTATTCTTCGGTTGACTGTGGTTGTTGAT
>JBBBDQ010000590.1:300000-360369 GCA_037127315.1 Ascarosepion bandense
ATTGCAAAAACTGCAACCTTGAAACTTCTGAATATCGTTTCTTATGTCTTTGTCTATGAGTGTATAAAATTTGGTTAAAATCGGACCACTCCTTCTATAACCCTAGGTTTTCGATTATCGATTTCGATATTTATCGGGGGTACCTCGACACAAAACCAAGCTAAGAAGACTCGCAAATGCTTATAGTACAACTGTGTTAATTTTCAAGAAAATCGGTTCAGCCGTTTCGGGGTCTGTAGATAACATTTGGATAATTTTTTATTAAGTTGGTTCTAAACTTTCGGTTCACATGAGCCATCTTCAGAGAGATTACAGGGACATTAATATAAAACATCCACCATCTTGTGTTGACATAAAACTTTGCTAAGCATCAGCAATTGTTACTAAAAATAACAAACGCAGTTCGTAAATTTGTAATGCGGTTCTATGACGTCACAGCGCGTGTGAGCTCGAAATGTTAATAGAACCATATATTTAAATGTAATGTAATGTGTTATGATCAGATATAAACGTGATTTTATTAAGTGTGGGTTGTTTTGATTTAATGTACATGGCCTCCAATATCTAAAGGTTAATTTTACTATGTGTATGAGTGAGGATTATTGTATTGTTGATTAGAATATATATATATATATATATATATATATATATATATATATATATATAACGCTAAATTGTAATGATTTTTAGTGCCAAAATTAATGTTTTTTCACTAGTTTACTGTTGGAAAAGCTTTTCAGAGAAGCAGATGTCATAAAGTACTGGATAGCAACATAATGATAAAACGTTAATAGAATTAATGTTGGGAAGCTTATCATTTACCTGAAAAGTGTTATTTCAGTCATGCCGAATTCGAAGTTTCGCAAAGGCATTATTCTAATGTCTATCTTCTTCAGAGACATTTGAGTTTTCTGCTGTTGCTTCGAAATTTGTTTGTATTTATGTGAAGTTTGAGGCAATTTAGTAATCTCAAACACAGAAAAAGTAATTAACCACAAATAAGTCTTACATTACTTTATAAACACCAGAAAACAAACAAAAAGTAAATGATACAACATCCACCAAGCAAATAAATCACTCGCACAAAAAGATATCAAATTATACATTAAATACATATATATATATATATATATATATATATATGTGTGTGTGTGTGTGTGTGTGGTGTGTGTGTGTGTGTATTTAATGTGTATATATATATATATATATATATATATATATATATATCCAAGTATCACTTCGAAATAACAACATCACTTGAAAAGACACAAAAAGTGTCGAAACAAAATAGCTACTTTTGTAGTGATATTATAACATATCAATGTTATAATTTATTAATAAATATTATTATATATATATATACATATATATATATATATATATGTGTGTGTGTGTGTGTGTGTGTGTGTGTGTGTGTGTGTGTTTGTAAAATGTGTGTGTGCGTTTAAAGATGAAAAATATGCTTGATAATGCCACTTCTTAAATACTGTATGCATGAAGAATATACTTATTCCAACAAGAAAAATATAATTAAAAATACTTGAGCGTTATGCATTTGTAGTCATCTAAAATGAACCCTTCTAAAGATTTCATCTCTCTCTCTCTCTCTCTCTCTCTCTATATATATATATATATATATATATATATATATATATATAATATTAACTATAGCAACAACAATACCAATAGTAACCGAACTAACTCTTTTGAAACTAGTACTAATTAACCTATAATTGAAATCGTCTTGTTCAACCCACCGAGAACGAATTCGGAGGGAAAAGAAGGAGAAGTAAAAAATGAAACAAACGAAGTGCATGAACAAAAAGTCAAGCACTCGTAAGAAAGAAGAAAAAACCCAAGACGAAAACCCTAACACTAAAGAGCTCAATACGAAAGTAGAGCAAACGAAGATAGAAAATCTGAGCAAGAGCTAACAACAGGGGCCAATTTCCCTGACGAGCCGTTAGGCGAAACCGTGGTAGGTTGTTGGCTCTTGCACAGATTTTCCGCACAGATATATATATATCCACTACCGGCCATAATTATTAGGTCACCACAGTTTTTTTTAAAAAGAAATGATGAATTTCATACTATTTTTAGTTATTATGGCCAAGTGCATAATTCTAAATGAAAGGAGAATGCTCCTTTTGTTAATACTGCACTATAACATGTGCATCAAATGAACTGTTCTGGTGTTCTGCTCTCTTGCCCATGCTGGTTTCTTCTACTTATTGGCTGGCTGAATCAAAGGCTTCCTGGCTGCCTTGTAAAATTTTTACAAAGTAATAATAGCTAAAGAACTGAAGTGCTCAAGTGTTCAAGTATATATACACATATAGGTACATCATTAAATATTTAGCAGACAACGTAATCTCTCTCTCTCTCTGTATATATATATATATATATACAAGAGAGAGAGAGAGAGAGAGAGAGAGAGAGCGAGAGAGATTATGTTGTCTGCTAAATATTTAATGATGTACCTATATGTGTATATATATTAAATAAATATGTGTTTGTGCCTGTCTGTATGTATGATATATATATATTATAAATTGGTATTATGTATATTATAAATTGGTATTATATATATATAGAGAGAGAACTGACAGAAATATGCACTTGTAGAATAATTATTTTGGGATATATTAAAGCTATATGGATGCTTGTAAAGAAAAATTGGTAATATATATTTCATACTTCCATATGGTTTTATATTTATTTATATATATATATATATACATATGTGTATGTACGAATATCTATATATATTTTGTATATATTGAAACATACATATATCTACACAACTATATATATATATATATATATATATATATATATATATATGCATAGATGATAGTAATAAATGAATGTTACACATTGTTTATGCAAATGTATGTGTGCGTTTTTGCATTTGCTTGTATCGTTTTTTAGACAGACGATTAAATATTTAAATGTACAAATATGTATACTATACAAAAATGTATTAATACGTTCAAATATATATGCATGTATAATGGTATATGTTAACATTTACACGAATGCACGGACGTGTATACATAGATACACACAGACAGACAGACAGATATATATATATATATATATATATATATATATATATACAGAGAGAGAGATTACGTTGTCTGCTAAATATTTAATGATGTACCTATATGTGTGTATATATTTATAAATATGTGTTTGTGCCTGTCTGTATGTATATATTTATATAAATGCAAAAATATAGGTAACTATATATATTTTAGTTTATATATATAAATATATAAACCCATTTAAATATAACACGTAATATATATATATATATATATATATATATATATATATATATCGAGGTAGAGTATGTGTGAATACGAAATATCAAATAAAGCATTAAAAAACGTATAAAAAGAAAAGCAAAATATCTCTTCCGTCATTTCTTGCAATTCCGTCGGCAGCCCTGCAAGTGTTACTGATATGGCACAGTAAAGAAACCATAGTGAATCGTTAATTTCACTCAGCCCAAAAAAGTAAAAATCATAAAAATAAACATCTCTGATGTAGAATGGCGAAACATCTCCCCCTAAATGTTGACCAATTACACAGACATTACACAGAGATTGGAAACGGATGATAACAAAAAGAAAAAAAAAAGAGTCAGGTAAAAAGAAAACTGGTGAAAAAGAATGTGCAACTGAAGAAGCGTATTAATTACCAAGATGGAGCAGATAGAAGTTTATTGAGAAGGCGAGATTGAATTTTTAAGCCTCGTTTTGATTTCCGCCGTGTAATTACGCATGCGTCATGCTCACAATAGTCGTCAGCATAATTTCACTTTTCTGCTTATCTACTGCGTTTCTCTCAGAAAAATGCAGTTTTATTTGTTGGAAATGTTTTATATTTAATAATTCATTCACTTGATTGTCTCTATCGTACTCATGTATAGTTCTGTAAATAAGTAACAACTGAAATGTAATGTTTTGAATAGAGAATACAGCGTGATCCTATATTCCAAAATTTACTGAATGGATACCTGTGGAAATTGCGTACAAAACTTGCGTTTCGGGAATAGTGCTATGTGTAGGCGTTTGACTAAAATGTTAGTAAATATAAAAAAAAAACGTTACAGTTATCCGTAATATTTCAGAGCTAAACATGTTTTTATAAGGGCATCTAAGTGTAACCCGATGTGGTTAGCAAGATTGTCTTGCTAGAAAAATTACTACTGAGCATTAAGTTCGTTCCTCACTGAGTACCCCATATTTTCGGCTGTTCGGGCTAAGCTATGCTTAGAAAATCGTCATATTTGCACCTAGGTCTTATCACTTTGGTATTGAAATTACTACGTGAAAGTTCGCCAGTAGAAATTTTTTGGGACTGACTACTCTCCTGTGCGTTTTGGTGCAGTAGATATCGGCTCGGAACTAGACATCGTGCAGCCGAGTTCGAATTCCAGTTGAATTCGTTGCATTCACTACACACAAATACCATTGGGAAAGGTATTAATCAGTCTCTTCCCTCCAGTTATGGGTTAAATAATAGCGCAGATTGGGTTCTATAGCCTTGGCTGGCAACCAGTCTGCAGGATAATCTTCTGCCCAGTCAGTTATGTCTCTTTAAGCGTGTATCATGTATTGCATTTAACTGAATGTCCTCTCTCACAGTTTTCTCGGGTTCATTCACCATAAAAAATCCTTTTTGTCTTAATGGTCTTATGGACTTGCTTGGTGGGTGATGATAAAGAATAGCAAAACACAACTTCCTTGGAAATTGCTCGGACGAACTGCAGTCTTTGCATCCGCCATGTCTGAACTTCACGGCTAGGACCCGCCAGGCCACTTAAATCGTAGTAATTCAACAACATTCCCTCCGTATTCAATCGGCGAGAGATTCTACCAAAACAGCTTCTTCCAGTGAATTACTATTCTGTGGAACAGACTCCCGCGAGGGTATTTACCTGATCACTGCAAACTTAACTTGTTACTTCTATTCCTATCTATACTCACTAACCCTTAATGTGACCCTCTACCTCGATTGGCCCCAGTGCCTTGTACAGAGTCAACCTTACCGAAAGCATTGCAAGAAATTATACCGGTTATTTCTAATAAGTTTGAAGTGAATAACAGTGGCCACGAATGAGGTATGAGAACATTGGCGTACTTGACATGGGTCCCTAGACAAATGCGTCTATGAATAATTGCGTACCATAGATAATGTTTGAAGCCCTTAAAGGCAATTCCCATAAATTTTGCAAAAAGCATGGTTAATAAACACAAATCATTAAAAAAGGAATAAAATGAAAAATAATTATTTATAATTTATAATATAGTTTATTTTGGTTATGAATGCAATGACAGATTAATATTTACAAAATCAAAAATTATTATAGTTTCACAAATTAATCAAAATTATTATAGTTTCTCAAATTCTCAAAATTATTATAGTTTCACAAATTAATCAAAATTATTATAGTTTCTGAAATTAATCAAAGTTTTAAAGAATTTTATCTTTTTCTAGGATTATATTTATCTAATATCACTACGATTATCTTTCATTCTTATTATTTTACGACTTGTTAAATTAACTATCATTTCGCTTTTTTAGCGTAATTACAAATTGGTTTGCAATTAGCAACTTTTATGAAAATATAATAATTTCAAAATTTAACAGAGGTATGCAATTATCCATGGACGGATTTGTCTACAGACGCATATGTATTGGTACACAGTCGTCTGGTACGCAACTGTCCGTCCACCCACGAATGAGCACAGTAGATCTTAAAGAATACTCTTCTTCTTCATACCTTGCTGACAGGCACTACAGAATCAGAAACAAATAATTGTACAAAAAAATTTTTTAAAAATACATTTTGTGCAAATTAATTAAAGCAAAACGAATAATGTCTTCCTGTGATCTTTAACACTTTCTTTGATCACGTATACATTGTCCCTTGGAGTTGTTTTTCTCTTCCGACCACATATTCCTTTATGTTTTGGACTGATGGATCCAGTTTCTTCCTTCAACTTGATGACGGCTGACAGTAAACAGGGAAAAACTGATGAGCCTCTTCACCTGTTCAATAGACGTGGGTGGAGTGTGAACCGGGCGATAGATAGATCTATCTACTCCAATTGAAAAAGAAAAGAATGAAAAGATTGGAAAAGAGAAAGCCGGAAACCACATCCTAAACAGGATCAAGGGATGAGTCTCTTAACCTGTTCAATATACATAGACATAATTGAGCGATAAAAGAAATCCGTGGAATAAAAGACAACAAACAGAATGATTTTGATAATACGACGAATAATATTTATTGTATGTTAGAATTCCTTTTGATCAAATAGGATCATAGATGAAAAAAAAAAACTGAAAAAAATTGGAAATTTGGAGAGTTTAACTCCTTTCTCAACGAGACGAGAAATAAAATATTAAAAATCAAGTTGGACTTTCTTTTCCGGAGATTTTTATTGTTTCATGTGTCCAAAACTATCGGATCTCTTCGTCACCGATGACATCTGATACCACTTCAGTAATATAAAATTATTTCTAGCAATACATTTATTGAATACAAAACTAGAAGACATTTTCAGTTTTTTAAAATAAGAAAAAAGAAAAAAGATTTTCATCAAAATCTAAATAAAATCAACCTTCTCACTATAACTGAACATTAAAAAATACCTTAAAACCCCACATTTTTGGCATTAAATAACCCACAGAGTTTGATATGCTGTTAAACAAAATCCAAACTCAGATTAGGTCATTAGAAATTGATTACACCCTATCACACCAGTGGGTCTAAAACTGACCGTATGGTGAAAGAAAAGAAACTAAAGCAGTTGTTTCAATTAATTTCCACAAGGGTGTACATAAATTCATATTACTACACACAACTGCAAATGGCCTAATCTGAGGAAAAAATAGAAATCGATTACACCCTGTCACTCCAGTGGGTCTAAAACTGACCGTATAGTGAAAGAAAGGAAACTAAAGCAGTTGTTTCGATTAATTTTCAAAAGGGTGTACATCGCTTGGGAACATGAAGATGCAATCACAGCTAGTAGACTTAAGAAATCTATTTTCATGGAAATTTGTTTTAATATATATTTTCTCCGTATTTGCTTGGCGAAAAGTAAGTTCTACTCAAGCAATTTCTTCCTGGGAATAACTGTTCAGTGGAAATGTCTCTCAAGAGCACGTTTTCCAGAGCATTACTATATTAACTTGTTTCTCAAGTCTACAAGACCCACTGGAGTGACAGGGTGTAATTGATTTCTTTTCTTTCCTCAGATTATGTAATTTGCAGTGAACCTAAATCTATTCTCAAAGTGTATGATGAAATTTGTTTTGCCTTAAAATTATTGCGTCCTCTGTGATTGCATCAGATTTTTATCATGCCAAGACTATTATCTTGACTGTCGATTAGTTGTCCTACGGATATTGTCAGCAATGGGAATTACCCCAAGGAAGCGTACGAAATGTCTAACGCTGCACGGACGCACTGGCAAGCAAAGTTTAAATTTCACCGTTATCTTACTGTCCTATCCATATTAGCAACCTCTTAATGTAACGCTTTACCTCGAGTGGCTAGAGTGCCTTATTGTAGAATGAAAAGCAAAGAACAGGCATTACAGGAAATTATACCGATTATTATCAATAACAAATTTGCAGTGAATAACAGAAGACATGAATCAACCTAGTAGATTTTTAAGAAAACCACCCTTCTTCCAAACCGTGGCAACTGTATCTACTGAATCTCAAGAAACTATACCAAATAAGAAAACTTAATGAAACAATAACCTACTGGACTTGAGAAACGTACTTTCATGAAAATTTGTTTCAATAGTCATTCAGCTAAGTGCCATATGCTTTGGGCAATCAACTGGGCAGAAGATTATCCCGCAGTAGGTTGCCATTGCTTTCTGCGGTAGACTGGTTGCCAACCAAGGCTATAGAACCCAATCTGTCCTGTTATTTGACTCATAGCTCGAAATGGGGGATTAGTTTATTACTTCATATCAATATAAAACTGATCCCCCACTTTATGACCAGTAGAAGCCTTAATCATTATTCCAACTGTTATATTCAGTCAGTCAGTTAAGTGCCATGCGTGATACACGCGTGGGCGATCATGTTTCGAAAGAGACATGACTGACTGGGCAGAAGATTATCCCGCAGTAGGTTGCCATTGCTTTCTGCGGTAGACTGGTTGCCGACCAAGGCTATAGAACCCAATTTATTCTATTATTTGACTCATAGCTCGATGGGGAAGAGATGCATTTTATTAAGTAGTAATAAATGGGATCTGTTTATTACTTCATAACAATATAAAACTGATCCCCAACTTTATGACCACTAGAAACCTTAATCATTATTCCAACTATTATATTCAGTCAGTCAGTTAAGTGCCATACGTGATGCACGCTTGGGCGATCATGTCTCGAAAGAGAAACATGACTGACTCAGCAGAAGATTATCCCGCAGTAGGTAGCCATTGCTTTCTGTGGTAGACTGGTTGCCAACCAAGGCTATAGAACCCAATCTATCCTGCCACTTAGCTCATAGCTGGATTGAGAAGAGATGGATTATATCATTATATTAATAAATAGTAATTAGTGGGGGATCAGTTTATTACTTCATGACAATTGAAAACTGTTCCCCCACTTTATGTTCAGTTAGTTAAGTGCCATACGTGATACGCACTTTGGGCGATCATTTGGTTTTCTTGGAGTTTATTTGTAGTTCTTTCTTGTGACTTTCTTCAACTAACTTTTTTAGAAGGTCTTGTAGTTTTCTTTCCGTGTCAGCTACCTGCACTGTATCATCTGCGTATATTATGTTGTTCAGATTGTGACCGCCAATGACGAATCCTGGCATAACTTCTAGGGTCCTCAGAATAATCTCGCTGTGCAAGTGAAAGAAATCTAGAGATACATTTCTTTTGTTATACCCCCTCTCTATCTTTGTATATCTGCTGAATGAGTTTCCTGTCCGTATGCAGGCAGTTTGCTGCCCATCGACGTTCTCCATTACTCTGATGTATTTGCCAAATATGTTTAGGTTGCTGAGCATGTCTATCGATCTCTTGTGGCGTACTTTGTTGAACACCTTGGCATAGTGTGCAAAACACAGGTAAACTTCCTTTTTCATTTGTATCACCGTCTCTGATAGCATCCTAAGCATAAATATCTCATTCCTTGTTCCAGTGTCTTTGACAAAACGGAATCTTCTTCTGATTCTGGTTCGCGCTCTATTCATTAGGATTCGGACAATGAGTTTTGTTACGTGGCTCATCAAACTGATTGTCCGGTGGAGTTCGCATTCGATTTCGCATTCGATCTGCTTAGGTCATCTGGTATTACACCGCTGTTGTAGATTTCATTTATTCTTTTTGCAATTTTCTCAATTCGAAAATCTTCTAAGGCTGTCAGCATCTCTATGACAATGCCGTCTGGTCCAGCTCCTTTGTTCTCATTCGGTTTGGCCATTGGAGCTTTCAATTCAGATTGTAATATCATTAGTCTTCATTTTTGTGTATTATCGGTTGCTCTCTCTCTCTCTCTCTCTCTCTCTCTCTCTCTCTCTCTCTCTCTCTCTCTCTCTCTCATCTTGTCCTGTTCTTTGTCCTGTCAGTTCTTTCATTTCTTTATTAATCATGCTCAATCTCTCTACTTCGGCACATTGGTTGTTGAGCCATTCCTCTTTAGCCTGTCTGCATTTGTACCTTATTTCCTCGTGTATTTTCCTGTATTCTGTTCCTTGTCTTGGCATAGTTTTCTTTCTTCTTTGCAACGTGTCAAGAATCTTTTTAGTCATCCACACGTTTTTTCTTCTGTGTCTGATTTCCTCTCCAACTATGTTGTTTGCTGGTGTCACTGGCGCTTCCTTGAGTGCGTCCCATTTTGAATTTCCATTTCCCACTTGTTTGTTTTTCACAGTGTCAGTGTATCTTTTTCTGCAGGTCGAGTTCATTCAGGAGCGTGTTGTATTGCACTCTGGGTACTGCACTAAGCTTCTTTAGTCTCCAAGTTCCGACCTTAGTTTGAAGATAACTGGAAGGTGGTCGCTTCCACAATCGGCACTTAGGTTTTACATTGAACCACTGCATTTCTGAATCTTTTCTTTATGGTGACGTAATCGATTTGGTTTTTCGTGTCGCCTACTGGTCTTCTCCATGTCTAAAAACGTCTCGGGTGTTCTTGAAACCGGGTGTTGGTTATCACCTGGTCATTCGCCTTACACCACTAGATCCATCTTTCACCCCCGTCCTTGAAAATTCCTAACCCAAAGTTACCAGTTGTCTCCTCCATCCTTGCCTACTTTGTCATTCAAATCTCCCATGATGATTCTAATTTAGGCTTACGGCCCATCACGTTGAATACACCGGTTCTCGCTCGATCACCGAAGTTAAGCAACGTTGAGCCTGGTCAGTACTTAGATGGATGACCGCTACGGAATTCCAGGTGCTGTAAGCGTTTAGTGACGGATGTGCATGCTTACGGCCATGTCACGTTAAATACACCGGTTTTCGCTCGATCACTGAAGTTAAGCAACGTTGAGCCTGGTCAGTACTTAGATGGGTGACCGCTTAAGAACATTAGGTGCTGTAAACGTATAGTGAAGGATTTGCGTTGTGGTGCAGGGATATCGGCTCGGAAAGACAAAATCGGTGAGCCGAGTTCGAATTGCAGTTGAATACCCTACATTCACTTAAGCACTCGTACCCTTGAGAAAGGCATTAATCCGTCCTTTTCCTCCAGTTATGGGTTAAATAACAGGGTATGACTTGAGAACACTGCCCTTAAAAAACAAATCCCAATGAATATTGATACTCGAAAGGAAAAAAATATTACTAGAGACAAAACTTATATAAAAACAACAATAAATTATTGAAAGAAAAAAGGTATTACCATAAATAAATTAAATTTAGTTGGCAATAAATGACCCACTGAGGTTGACATGCCATAAAAACAAAACAACCAGCCAACATGATTCTAATTTATTGGTTTTTACACTGAGCCTTTGCATTGTCAAAAGTGGAGTAAAATATTCTGTTTCTTCCTCAGTGCTTTGCGTTGTTGGTGCATAGACGACTACAATTGCTATGTTGAACGGTTTTTCTTTCAGGTTGAACTCTTTAAGAGAACTAGCAATGTCTCAGAACGCATTTCTTCATTTCTTTGTCCAGTGTTAAGCTAACAGCCTTTTCGTCTTTTTCTTACCTCCTGCATATATAACCCTGTGGTTGTCGTTGCTGAAGTTTTCATTGTTTGGCCATCTAGTTTCGCATATTCCCAGTATTCCCAGAAATTTGATGTTCAATCTGCTCATTTTCTTCTTGACATTCTCAAGTTGACCACAGTTGTTCAGCGTCCTGACATTTCATGTTCCCAGGGTAATTTTTTCTTTGTTGTGCACAGTCGAAGGGTAACGGTCTAATGACACCTGTTCCTTATGTCGTTTCTTTCCTGGTGAGGGACAGCGAACGGTGTTGTCTTCTTCTAGTTTAGATTGTTTAAAAATGTTTTCGTTTCACGTGCGAATTACGGGGATGAAAAGCAAAATGAGAAAGAGACTAATGAATAAGGAAAATCTGTTGGATAAATGAAAAAAGAGTTCGTCGACAGAATCACACAGTTAAGTGCCATAAATGATACACGCTTGGGCGATCATGTCTCGAAAGAGACATGACTGATTGAGCAGAAGATTATCGCGCAGTAGGTTGCCAATGCTTTCTGCTGTAGACTGGATAACAGCCATGGCTATAGAACCCAATCTATCCTGCCATTGAGCTTAAAACAGGAGTGAGAAGAGAGGATTATATTATTATATAAATAAGTAGTAATTAGTGTGTTATCCGTTTTATTTCTTCATAACAATAGAAAAACGATCCCCCATTTTATGTCTAGTAGAAGCTTTAATTGTTTCCAAATATTATGTTCAGTTAGTCAGTTAAATGCCATACGTGAAACACGCTTTGGGCGTTCATGTCTCGAATTAGGCATGACTAACTGGGCAGAAGATTATGCCGCAGTAGGTTGGTACCTCTTCCTGCGGTAGACTGGTTTCCGACAAAAGGATGTAGAACCCAATCTCTCCTGCTATCAAACCTATATCTGGAGGGTAGAAACGGATTACTGCCTCTCCCAAGGTTATTTGGGCGTAAGTGAATGCAAGGAATTCAACTGGATTTCGAACTCGGATTCCCGATTTCTCGTTCTGAGCCGATATGCACTACACTGCAACTCACATCCACAGAAATATTCGCATTGTTTGGATACGGAGGAGACGGTGAAATATACCAGTTCCTTCCCCACAAAAGAAAAAAAGATGAAAGAAAAATACACAAATTTTGGACCTCTTCTTTTTCTTCTTCATGTGCCGTGTCCCTTCAGGACGTAGGCGATCATGGACTTCCACTTGGCACTGTCTCTTGTCGCTTTCAATATTTTTTTTCTTAGGATCTCTTCTAAACACTGCTTCACCATCCATTTGCTCAGACATTAACAAGTACGTCCATCCGTCTATGGTATCCTTAGCATCCTTCTGTAAAACCATATTTCTGCTGTTTCAAGCCACTCCTTTATCCTTGATGAGATTGTCCAGCATTCAGTTCCATCTTTCTATGGTATCCTTAGCATCCTTTTTGTAAACGTCATTTCTGCTGCCTCAAGCCTCTACATTATCCTTGATGAGTTTGTCCATCATTCACTTCCATCCGTCTATGGTATCCTTAGCATCCTTCTGTAAACCCCCTTTCTGCTGCCTCAAGCCTCCCCTTCATCCTTGATGAGATTGTCCAGCATTCACTTCGATCCGTGTTTGGTATCCTCAGCATACTTCTGTAAAACCACATTTCTGCTGCCTCAAGCCTCTCCTTTATCCTTGATGAGATTGTCCAGCATTCACGTCCATCCATCTATGGTATCCTCAGCATCCTTCTGTAAAACCACATTTCTGCTGCCTCAAGCCTCTCCTTTATCCTTGATGAGATTGTCCACCATTCACTTCCATCCGTCTATGGTATCCTTAGCATCCTTCAGTAAAACCACATTTCTGCTGACTCAAGTCTCTGCTTCATCCTTGATAAGATTGTCCATCATTCACTTCAATCCGTCTATGGTATCTTTCGCATCCTTCTGTAAAACCATATTTCTGCTGTCTCAAGCCTCTCCTTTATCCTTGATGAGATTCTCTATCATTCACTTCCATCCTTCTATTGTATCCTCAGCATCCGTTTGTAAAACACATTTCTGCTGCCTCCAGCCTCTCCTTTATCCTTGATGACATTGTCCACCATTCACTTCCATCCCTCTAAGGTATCCTTAGCATCCTTCTGTGAAACCACATGTCTGCTGCCGCAAGCCTCTTCTTCAAGCTTGATGTGATTGTCCAGCATTCACTTCAATACGTCTATGGTATCTTCAGCATCCGTTTGTAAAACACATCTCTGCTGCCGCAAGCCTCTCCATTATCCTTGATGAGATTGTCCATCATTCACTTCCATCCTCCTATGGTATCCATATCATCCTTCTGTAAACCACATGTCACTTGCCGCAAGCCTCTCCTTCATCCTTGATGATATTGTCCAGCATTTACTTCCATCCCTCTACGGTATCCTTAGCATCCTTCTGTAAACCACATATCTGCTGTCTCAAGCCTCTCATTCATCCTTAATTTGATTGTCCAGCATTCAATTCCATCCGTCTATGTTACCCTTAGCATCCTTCTCTACACCACATTTATGCTGTCTCAAGCCTCTCCTTCATCCTTGATGAGATTTCCAGCATTCACTTCCATCCCTCTATTGTATCCTTAGAGTCCGCCTGTAAAACCACATTTCTGCTGCCGCAAGCCCCTCCTTCATCCTTGATGAGACTGTCCCGCATTCACTTCCATCCTTCTATGGTATCCTCAGCATCCTTCTATAAAACCACATTTCAGCTGCCGCAAGCCTCTCCTTCATCCTTGATGATATTGTCCAGCATTCACTTCCATCCCTCTACGGTATCCTTAGAATCCTTCTGTAAAACCACATCTCTGCAGCCTCAAGGCTCTCCTTCATCCTTGAAGAGACTGTCCAGCATTTACTTCCATCCGTCTATGGTATCCTTAGCATCCTTCTCTAAACCAAATTTCTGCTGTCTAAGCCTCTCCTTCATCCTTGATGAGATTGTCCATAATTCACTCCTATCCTTCTATGGTATCCTTAGCATCCTGCTGTAAACCACATGTCTGCTGCCGCAAGCCTCTCCTTCAAGCTTGATGAGATTGTCCAGCATTCACTTCCATCCCTCTATTGTATCCTTAGAGTCCGTCTGTAAAACAACATTTCTGCTGCCGCAAGCCCCTCCTTCATCCTTGATGAGACTGTCCAGCATTCACTTCCATCCTTCCATGGTATCCTTAGCATCCTTCTGTAAAACCACATTTCTGCTGTCTCAAGCCTCTCATTCATCCTTAATTTGATTGTTCAGCATTCAATTCCATCCGTCTATGTTCCCCTTAGCATCCTTCTCTACACCACATTTATGCTGTCTCAAGCCTCTCCTTCATCCTTGATGAAATTTCCAGCATTCACTTTCATCCGTCTATGGTACCCTTAGCATCCTACTGTAAACCACATGTCTGCTGCCGCAAGCCTCTCATTCAAGCTTGATGAGATTGTCCATCATTCACATCCATCCCTCTATAGTATCCTTAGCATACTTTGGTAAAACCACATTTCTGCAGCCTCAAGCCTCTGCTTCATCCTTGATGAGAATGTCCTGCATTCACTTCCATACGTCTATGGTATCCTCAGCATCATTCTGTAAAACCAAATTTTTGCTGCCTCAAGCCTCCCCTTCATCCTTGATGCGATTGCCCAGCATTCACTTCCATAAGTCTATGGTATCCTTAGCATGCTTCTACAAAATCACATTTCTGCTGCCTCAATGCTCTCCTTTATCCTTGATGAGATTGTCCATCATTCACTTCCATCCTTCTATGGTATCCTAGGCATCCGTTTGTAAACCATATTTCTGCTGCCTCAAGCCTCTCCTTCATCCTTGATGAGATTGTCCATCATTCACTTCCATCCGTTTATGGTATCCTTAGCATCCTTCTGTAAAACCACCTTTCTGCTGCCTCAAGCCTCTCCTTTATCCTTGATGAGATTGTCCACCATTCACTTCCATCCGTCTATGGTATCCTCAGCATCCTTCTGTAAAACCACATTTTTGCTGAGTCAAGCCTCTCCTTCATCCTTGCTGAAATTGTCCAGCATTCACTTCCATCCGTGTATGGTATCCTCAGCATCCTTCTGTAAAACCATATTTCTGCTGCCTCAAGCCTCCCCTTCATCCTTGATGAGATTGTCCATCATTCACTTCCATACGTCTATGGTATCCTTAGCATGCTTCTGCAAAACCATATTTCTGATGCCTCAGGCCTCTCCTTCATCCTTGATGAGATTGTCCCACATTCACTTCCACCCGTCAAAGGTATCCTTAGCATCATTCTGTAAAACCACATTTCTGCTGAGTCAAGCCTCTCCTTCATCCTTTTGAGATTGTCCAGCATTCACTTCCATCCGTCTATGGTATACTTAGCATCCTTCTGTAAAACCACATTTCTGCTGCCTCAAGCCTCTCATTCATCTTTGCTGAGATTGTCCAGCATTCAGTTCCATCCGTGTATGGTATCCTTAGCATCATTCTGTAAAACCACATTTCTGCTGAGTCAAGCCTCTCCTTCATCCTTTTTAGATTGTCCAGCATTCACTTCCATCCGTCTATGGTATCCTTAGCATGCTTCTGCAAAACCATATTTCTGCTGCCTCAAGCCTCCCCTTCATGCTTGATGAGATTGTCCATCATTCACTTCCATCCGTCTATGGTATCCTTAGCATCCTTCTGTAAACCCCCTTTCTGCTGCCTCAAGCCTCCCCTTCATCCTTGATGAGATTGTCCAGCATTCACTTCGATCCGTGTTTGGTATCCTCAGCATACTTCTGTAACACCACATTTCTGCTGCCTCCAGCCTCTCCTTCATCCTTGATGAGATTGTCCAGCATTCACTTCCATCCGTCTATGGTATCCTCAGCATCCTTCTGTAAAACCACATTTCTGCAGTCTCAAGCCTCTCCTTTATTCATGATGAGATTGTCCAGCATTCACTTCCATCCGTCTATGTCATCCTTAGCATCCTTCTGTAAAACCACATTTTGCAGCCTCAAGCCTCTCCTTCATCCTTGATGAGATTGTCCAGCATTCTCTTCCATCCGTCTATGGCATCCTTAGCATCCTTCTGTAAAACCACATTTATGTTGCCTCAAGCCTCTCCTTCATCCTTAATGAAATTGTCTAGCATTCACTTATGCCTTCAGGCAACGACTAAATTCTACAGAACATTTTTAAGTCTTCGTCGCCTAATAGTGTTTTTTTTTTTTTCTTATTCTTAAAGATAGTCCAGCATGAGCTTTAATCTCCCCTGGAAATGAAATACGAACGTAATCTTCAAAATAAAATAGCCAATAAATTTAAGGCGAATTCCGATGTCTGTATCGTGATAATTGTTTATATATGTGTGTGTGTGTGTGTGTGTGTGTGTGTGTGTGTGTGTGTGTGTGTGTGTGTGTGTGTCTTATTTTTAGTGTGAGTTTTCTGTTTGTATGTTTCTTTTTTATATTTTTTCTTTTTTTCTTTTCATCATTCGACTTTTTGAAATTTCGGCTTAATTCTTTCTTCTTTATTCTATTTGTTAATTAAATATCTGTATCAATTTATCCCTCATACAGGAATCTATCAATGAATGCATTTTTTATTAGTACACTAAATTGTTTTTATATACAAAATTTCGATTAGTTCCTACTTCGCATGTAGTAAAAAGTACGATGCGGAGATCCGAAGGCGTATTGGCATGGTCATTGATGCGTCCCAGATGCTGAGTAGTATATTAAGAGACAGGGAAATTTCGCTGGATACAACGGAGAAAGTACTGGATTGTTGGGTGGTGGTAGCGAATGTCGGACAATCTCATCAAAGATAGAGGAAATACTTGAAGCAACCCAAATGTGACTCTACAGAAGGAGGCTGAGGATACCATGAAGGATACCATGAACAACACATGAGCAACGATGGGGTTTTGGAGTGGATGGACACGAGAATGAAAACTTATATTTAACATCAACAAAACACAGCTGAAGTTTTTGGGTTATTATTTACATTATTCGGAATATTGAAATTTCTCGCACCTGAAGAAGGTCGGAGCGTACAATGGCCGAAATGTCGTACAAATGGCAACAAAAATGAGGACAATAACCCGAATAAAGTAAATAGTGTGAATACTACCTTATATCAGAATTATAGAAATTTTTTGTTAGGGTGGGGTCATGGGAGCATGTGTAGAGGGTCAGGAAAAGAGTACAGATGAAGTTGTTGCTAGCGGTTTCAATCTGTGCTTTTACACGACTTGTGATGATCAACACAGGTTAAAAGAAGGACCTGTGTTCGGTTCTCACTCATGTATTCACTCTAAAAAGGTGTAAACTCAGAGTCTCGGTAGCGCAGTAGGCAGCGCGTCAGTCTCATAATCAAAGCTACAGTGAGCGATCCGAAAGCTACAGTGAGCGATCAGTGGCATTACGGATGTGCGTTGCGGTCCAGTGGATATCGACTCAGAACAAGGAATCGGAGAGCCGATTTCGAATTCCAGTTGAATTCGTTGCAATCATATACGCGCAAATACCTTGGGAATGGTATTAATCCGCCTCTTCCCTCCAGCTATGTGTCAAATAACAGGACAGATTGGGTTCTATAGGCTTGGTTGGTAACCAGTCTACCGAAGAAAGCAACCTACTGCGGAAAAATCCTCTGCCCAGTCAGTCATGTCTCTTTCGAGCCATGATCGCCGAAGCGTCTATCACATATGGCACTTAACTGACTGAATGGGGAAGTAGGGCTTAGGGAATCTGATACTCAAAGATTCAGAAAGATGGAAAGGGAGACAAGGGAAAGCAACGCATAACATACTTGATGGATTTGAGTAGAATGATGATGTTGCTGGGACTGAGTGGGATAACAGGAGAAGGGGGTATTAAGAGCGAAAAGGGAGAGGGCAATGCGGAAGGCCATGACACGGCACCTAGTCAAAGAAGAGTTATAAATGATTAATCAATATTGGGAAGAGGTGAAGTCATAACTAATCAGAACTTGAGAAACAAATAAGAAATTACAATGTGGTTGTAAAATGGGGATCAAGCCTATATTATAATTGATGTATATATTGATCCCTCACTTTATGGCCACTAAAATTTCTACACATTTGTATACCAGATTTAAGGGCTTGAGCTAATGGATAACAGTCCAGGGTTTAGGAAGGTTAACATGAGAAGAGGTATTAAAGCGACAAGGGATAGGGAAATGTGGAGGGCCATGACACGGCGCATAGAAGAAGAGTTATAAATGACTAATCAGCATTGAGAAGAGGTGGATTCATATCTAATCAGAAAATTGAGAAAAAAAAATTTGAGAACAAAGAATTATAATGTGGGTATAAAATTGGGAATCAATTCTATATTATAATTTATATAAAAAATTATATAATTTATATAAAATTGATCCCTCACTTTATGGCCAGTCTAATTTCTAGACATTTGTATTCCTGATTTAAGGGCTTGAGCAAATGGATAACAGTGCAGAGTTTAGGAGGGCTAACAGGAGAAGGGTTATTAAGAGTGACAAGGGATAGGAAGATGTGTAGCGCCATGACACGGCACATAGAAGAAGAGTTATAAATGACTAACGAGTATTGAGAAGAGGCGGATTCCTAACTAATCAGAAAATTGAGAAAAAAAAAGATATATAATGCGGATGTAAAATGCGGGATCGATCCTATATTATAATTGATATATAAAATGATCCCTCACTTTATGGCCACTCTAATTTCTACACATTTTTATTCCAGATTTAAGGGCTTGAGCAAATGAATAACAGTGCAGGGTTTAGGAGGGTTAACAGGAGAAGGGTTATTAAGAGCGACAAGGGATAGAAAGATGTGGAAGGCGATGATCGCCTACGTCCTGAACGGACACGGCACATAGAAGAAGAAAACTCAAGTAGGTGATTTTCTAAGCGCTGTTTAATGTGGCACAAGGCCAGAAATAATAGAGACCCATTGAGGACCTAACTCACTACACACTTGTAATAGGTTCTATCGAGACAAGCTTGTTAACCATTACACGACGTCTAGATGCCTAGAAGAAAACTCACGTAAAACATTCTTCAGTTTAATTATAGTAATTAAAATTGATTTGTTTATAGTTAGGGATAAATTAAAAGTTTTTTTTTTTTAAATTTATAAATGGGTCACTACTTTTTTAAAATTTTTTTCTTCTTCTTCTGCTACTTCTTCATTTTTTCGTTTGAAACATTCTGACTCTTTTTCTCTTTCTACTATATTTTGTTTGTTTTTCTTTCATTCCGTGCCTTTCTTCATTTTTCATTTGTTGCAGGCGTTATTTATGTGTTCGCTTTTATTTCTTTCTCCTTTTCATTCTTTCTTTTTTTCATTCTTCTAGTCGTTAATTTTTCGTTCTTTCTTTGTCTCATTTTCTTTCTCTTTTCTTTCTTTCATTTTTCTTTTCTTCCTTTCTTCCTTATTTTATGCGTTACTTTGACGTTGTGTCTTTCATTCTTCATTTCATTTACTCCTTCCGTCCTTTCTTTCTTCCTTCCTTTCATTCTTTTTTTGTGTTACCTCTTTGTTTATTTCTTCTTTTCTTTCTTTCTTTGTCTTATTTTCCTTCTCTCTCCTTTCTATCATTTTCCTTCCTTCCTTCCTTCCTTCCTTCCTTCCTTCCTTCCTTCCTTCCTTCCTTCCTTCCTTCCTTTGTTATTCTACGGGTTAATTTTTCGTCGTACTTCTTCATTTTATTCCTTCCTTCCTTCCTTCCTTCCTTCCTTCCTTCCTTCCTTCCTTCCTTCCTTCCTTTGTTATTCTACGGGTTAATTTTTCGTCGTACTTCTTCATTTCATTTATTCCTTCCTTATTTCCTTCCTTCCTTTCATTCTTTTATGCGTTACTTTTTCGTTTATTTCTTCTTTTCTTTCTTTCTTTGTCTTATTTTCTTTCTCTCTTTTTTTTCATTTTCCTTTCATCCTTCCTTATTTCCTTCCTTCCTTTGTTATTCTACACGTTACTTTTTCGTTGTGTCTTTATTTCTTCGTTTCATTCATTCTTTCTGTCATTCCTTCTTTACTTTCTTTTCATTTTTTATTAGTTTTTCGTCTGTTTCTTTTTGGTCTTTTCTTTCTTTCTTTTTTATCTTTATCTTATTTTTCTCTTCTTTCTTTCTTTCGTTTATCTTTCCTTCTCTCTTTGCTTCATTTTTTTCTTTCTTCCATCATCTTTGCATTATTTTTCGTTGTTTTTTAGTTGATTCTTTCTTTCATCTTTGTCTTATTTTATTTTTTTTAATTTTTTAATCTTCCTTCTTTCTTTCTTCTCTTTTCGTTGTTTTCTTTTTTTCGTTGTTTTCTTTTTTCGTTGTTTCTTTTTTTTCGCTCTTTCTTTTATTACTTTCATCTCTGTCTTATTTTCGTTCATTCATTATTTCTTTAATTGTTATTTTACTTTTTTCACTTTTTTCTTCTTCTATAAATTACTGCTTTTCTTTCTTCCTTATTAGTAACTGACGAAGGACACCGAATAATAAGAAGCAATATTTTAAGTCGATATTTTGTGTTCTTTGCTTTCATTCACTTTTTCATCGTTATTTTTTCTTCTTTCTTTGTTTTTCTAACCTTATTTCCTTGCGTAATCTTAAGACTGTGTGAGTAAGTAATCAGAAGGTCTTATATTACTGGCTGTATTATATATATATATATATATATATATATATATATATATATATATATATATATATATACTAAGTCTCTTATTTGTCAACATGATTGTGTGAACGATACGAGCGGATTTGACAAGATGGCTGCCGCTGGTTCGAGACGACTTCCTTTTGAGATAAGCAGGAGAGAATCGAGTGAGGAAATGCGGGAAGGAAGAGGAAAATACAAACGGCAGGAAGGACGGGAGTATAGGTGAAAGAAAAGAGAGGCATAAATATAATGAAAAAGAAACAAAGCGAAAGTATATTTGATAATACAAAGTAGTATTAAGATGACGGATTATAAGAAATACTGACGAGGAGATACTTAGTGTTTCGATTTGAATGGACCCCACATCCCCCCTCAATTGCGGTCTTAAGATTACACGGCGAAGAATTTTATCGCAATAAAGAAAATAGTAAAATTTTCTCACTTTCAGACTAAAGAGAAAGAATGGAATGATATTGAATAAGAAAAACAGTATAATAGAAAGTTAATGAAAGAAAGAATAAATAAGTTGTAAATTCAGAAAAGAAAGAATGATGAAAATAAATAAAGAAGGAAAGATAAAAAAAAAGATGAAGTAAGATTAAAGAAAACCTGGTAATATATAAATAAATAAATAAATAAATAAATAAATAAAGAAAGAAAGAAAGGAGACATAAAAGAAAGAAAGGTGAAAAGTAATAATGATGAAATAATTAAGAAAAGAATAAATGACTGAATTAAATGATATATGTGAAAAAGAAAGAAAAAAAGAATGGAAGAAATGATAACAAGAATAAAAACGAGAAAGAAAGAAAGAAAGAAAGAAAGAAAGAAAGAAAGAAAGAAAGAAAGAAAGAAAGAAAGAAAGAAAGAATAAATGACTGGGAAATGAAAGAAAGAAAGAAAGAAAGAAAGAATAAATGACTGAAAGAAAGAAAGAAAGAAAGAAAGAAAGAAAGAAAGAAAGAAAGAAAGAAAGAATAAATGACTAAAAGGGAAAGAAAGAAAGAAAGAAAGAAAGAAAGAAAGAAAGAATAAATGACTGGGAAAAGAATAAAGAAAGAAAGAAAGAAAGAAAGAATAAATGAATTCGAAAAGAATAAAGGCAGAAGGAATGAAGAAAATAAAAGAGACGAGAAAGAAAGAAAGAAAGAAAGAAAGAAAGAAAGAAAGAAAGAAAGAAAAAAGAAAGAATAAATGGCCGAAAAAGAATAAAGGTAAGAAGAATGAAGAAAAGAATAATGGTAGAAAGAAAGAAAGAAAGAAAGAAAGAAAGAAAGAAAGAAAGAAAGAATGGGAAAAGAATAAAGGCAGGAAGAATGACGAAAGGAATAATGGCAAGGAGAAAGAAAGAAAGAAAGAAAGAAAGAAAGAAAGAAAGAAAGAAAGAATAAATGAATGGGAAAAGAATAAAGGCAGGAAAACAAACGGAGAATGACGAAAAATAAATAATGGCAGAAAAAAGAAAAAAACAAAGAGATAATTTTCTAAGCGCCCTTTAGATGTGGCACAAAGCCGAAAGAAGCAGATACCCAGTGAAGATCGAACTCATTACTCAATTATAATGATTCTAGCGAGACAAGAAAGAGAGAGCGGGAGAAAGAATGAACCGTAAAGTAAACAAAGAAAGATGATTTTATAAGCACAGCTAAGATGTGGCACAAAAACACCCAGTGAAGATCAACCTCATTATTCAGTTGAAATTGATCTAGCGAGTCAAGCTCGTTAACCATTATATCACGTCAAGGTGCGCAAAGCGACCAGAGAAAGCATATTGATTTGAAAAACTCCAAACTTTATAAATATTGACTGAATAACAATACAAATATTGGGTTGTTACAATATTAAGGGTCGATTTCAGAAACCTAATTTTATTATTCGACATTTTGGCAGACATCTTCTGACTTTATCGAAAATGAGGACAAAACTGGAAGCGGCCGAAATGTGGTTCTACAGAAGGATGCTACGGATATCGTGGACTGAGCATACAAGCAACGACGAAGTGTTAGAAAGAATGGCAACAAAAAGGAAATTGATGCTGAGCATCAGGAAGAGACAACTGAAGTTCCTGGGACATGCAATGAGGAAGGAGAGCCTGGAGAACCTGATACTGACTGGACAGATAGAAGGAAGGAGAGACAGAGGAAGGCAGCGGATAACATATTTGCAGGGTCTGATCAGGTGGATGACGGAACGGGGGTTGCCAGGCGCAACAGGAGCAAACATATTAAGAGCCACAAGTGATAGGGAGACGTGGAGATTCATGATCGCCTACGTCCTGAAGGGACAAGGCACATAGAAGAAGAATTTTATTCTTGAAAAGTTAACTTTAGAAATGTTGAAATTAGTCAAAATAAGAGCCTTGAGCATCTGTGCACTTCTGCTATTGATCGACGAGATTATTTATCCACCGTTGATAAAAGGTTTTTGCCTGTGATTCATGGAAATCTTTGAAAGCTGATTCCGCCTCTGATTTGGATCTAAAAGTTTTACTATTTAGAAATTTGCTTAAGTGTGTTTATAAAATGATAATCAGTTGGTGAAATATAGGGAGAGTATAGAGGATGTGGCAAACTCTTGTATCCCGAGTGGGTAAGTTTCTTCAACGCCATTCTTGCAACGTGTGGCCGCGGGTTATAGTGCAGTAGAATTAAAATCGATTAACCAATGCAGGTTTTATTTTTTGTAGGCGTGCATGCATTTCAGCAGGTTGATTGCAGTAAGGCTCAGCATTATTGCTCTGATTAGTTCCCAAAAAACTATAGTATTTAAAACCAATGGCAGACCACCAGATAGTCCCCATAATCTTTTACTGATGAAACTCTAGCTTCGGAAAATATATTGGGAATTCATTACAATTGATCATTTACGGTTATCATAGAAGATCTACATTTCATCACAAGTGACTATTCGGTCAAGAAAGGAATCATTGGTGTTAATACCGAAAGAGCATTAAGCACACTTCAAAACACGCCTTAGATTTGATTTTCATTGAGATCATGAGAAATCCATTTATCGAGCTTTTTCATCTTTTCAATACTCTGCAAATGGCGTAACACTGTTGCAGTTCTGATATTAGGAGTCTGAAACATTTCCCTGTATTTTAACGTGGGTTTTGTTTAACAACTACTTGCAATTGTTCGTGGTCAAGACTGCACGAACCTCCTTTACTTTATTTATCTCCAAGGTTCTCACTACTAGTGCGGAATTTTTGAAGCCATCTGCGTACTGTCCGATCCCTAACGAACCCATCTCCCCATCTGGTGATTTGGGCTGAAAATTGGGAGGCACTATTGCCCAAGTTTGACGTCATGCAAGAAAATTAAACGAAGATTGTGTATTGTCATGTTCATAATTAAGGGCTTCTGTGCTTCAAGAATATTCCTGTCTGAAATAAGTTTAAAATTATTAAAGAGCAGCATTGATTATTATGTATACCAAAATTCACCTAATATACATCATAAATACAAGGTAACTAAAAGATTTCTCTCCGTTTTTAAAGGAAAAAAAGAAAACGCTTCACAGTATGTGTAACTTATATTTAGTAATCGCCATCGGCATCCAGCACCTTCTGCCAACGTGTCTCCAGCTGTTCAATGCCCTTCCGGTAGAACTCGGGGTTTTTGACGTGAGGGCTTTGCGCAAGTCTGCTTCATTGGTGAAGGATTTACCACGAAGATTATTATCCAGGGAGTGGAAGAGGTGGTAATCGGATGGCGCAAGGTCAGGTGAATAAGGTGGATGGCACAAAGTCTCCCACCCAAGTTGCTGTATGGTATCCCTGACCACTCGCTTGACATGCGGTCTGGCGTTTTCATTAATGAAAAGAACACCTTTGCGATTCACCAGTGTTGGCTCTTTCTGGTGCAATTCCTGTTGCGCACGTTCCAATTGCTGCGAGTATAGATCTCCAGTGACAGTTTGGCCCGTTGATAGCAGTTCATAATGAACTACTTGACGACCTGTCCACCAGACACAAAGCATAATCTTGCGTAGGTGTATAAGCGGTCTTACGGTGTGAGGGGCATCATCCTGAGGAGACAACCAATGTCCGGAACGCTTGGTAGTTTTGTACAGAACCCACTTTTCATCACTGATAAGCACTCGATTGAATAAGGATACGGTACGGTGGCGAGAAAGCAGCGATACGCAGGCTGCCACTCGTTGTCCCTTGTAGACCTCCAACAGCATTTACGGAACCCACATGCTCAGTTTGTACGTCTTAGGCTGTGCAGGTGAAGTCTGTTTCATCGGAAACGTTGAACTGTCTTGCGTGTTAGACTACTAGACTACTGTCCTCTTCAATGGCCGCCTTCAGGACTCCGTCGATCAAGACCTGTGGTTGTCCACTGCGAAGCTCATCATGGAGAGACAAATCTCCCGACTTGAATTTTCGAAACCAACGCCTTGCAGTACGTTCATCCACAGCACTAACCCAATCGCTTGACATATGCGGTGACTTGAGGTAGCTGCTGATAAGCCCATTTGAAGTCGTAAAGCAAACAGCCCCGAACGAGATCTCTAGAAACTTCCATCCTTCTCACAGCTGTCCGGCTTATAACTGATGGCCGAGCACGGTGCGCGTGTTTTTTTTTTTTTTTTTGACTACTGATGTTCCTACTTCCGGCTGTCCGAATTTGAAAACAATTGCTACACGCATTTTGTATATATTTCAACTTTATTCAATGATTAATCAAAACCGGACAGAATTTTTGGTTACCTTGTACTATGTTAAAATGGTTTTCAAAATACAACACCTAGGGCAGCTCTTATTTTTTGTAACAACATAAAAAATAAATAAACAAAAAAGAAACAAATTAATAAGAATAAAAACGTGGACATGAATTTAAAAAATAAATAAATAAATAAATAAAGAAAGAAAGAAAGAAAGAAAGAAAGAAAGAAAGAATGATCAAATAGAAATAAAACAAGAGAATCTCTGGCCAATGTATTAAAAAGTAGTAATAAAAATGACGAAGAAAATAATACAAAAAAGAAAGAAAGAAACAAAGAATGGGAAAAGAAAGAAAGAAGGAAAGAAAGAATAATTAAAAAAAATAAAACAGAAATTTTTTCAAATGTATTAAAATGTAGTAATAAAAAAGGGAAGGATAAGAAAAAAATGAATAGGAAAATAGTACAAAACAGAAAGAAAGAAAGAAGGAGAGAAAGAAAGAAGGAGAGAAAGAAAGAAAGAAAGAAAGAAAGAAAGAAAGAAGGAAGGAGGGAAAGAAAGAAAGAAAGAAAGAAAGAAGGAAGGAGAGAAAGAAAGAAAGAAAGAAAGAAAGAAGGAAGGAAGGAAAGAAAGAAAGAAAGAAGGAAGGAGAGAAAGAAAGAAAGAAAGAAAGAAGGAGGGAAAGAAAGAAAGAAAGAAAGAAAGAAAGAAAGAAAGAAAGAATAAATGAATGGGAAAAGAAAGAAAGAAAGAATGGGAAAAGAAAGATAGAAAGAAAGAAAGAAAATGTACGACAAGAAAGAACCTAGTTGAGGCAAGGAGAGATGAAAGAATAAAAAAAATATGTACAGTCGAATCCGTTTACAAGAAAACCGTAATTATATTCCCGAAAGCCAAAATAAGGAATCTAAGCTTATTTGCTGGTTGTACATTAGCACCTCACAAACGGTTATGACAGAATTACGTGCTATATTCAATTTTCAAACGCGGTTCGAATTAGCTAGACTTCTGGTTATCATATAATGGTTTTATTCTAGCTGATCAGTGACATGCTATTTCTTTCTGATTTTCAATGTTGCTCTATACTGAAAACATCAGCGTTAAATTTGCATTGTGAACTTAATAAACCTGCAATAATACAGTTCCATTCAAATCCATATATAGAAAGTATAACGTGCCATATGTAAAAGGAATAACAAATGACAGTGAGAGACAGCGTAGCACAATTAACAGGCATGTTGAAAGATTACTTAACCTCTGTCAACAAGAGGAAGTTTAAATGTTATGACCACCTCACAAGAGAAAAACATTATTATTACGAGTGTACCCTGCTGTCAATATTTGGACATATATTTCGTTTTACATTTCGGTCTCTCACGTGGAGTGACGTCATAGAACCGCATTACAAATTTACAACCTGTGTCTGCTATTCGGTGAATATTATCGTTGCATGGTGGTTGTCTTTATGATAACGTCCCTGTAACTTCTCTTAAGGGGACTCATGTGAGTCAAAAGCTTAAAACTAATATAATAGAAAAATATCCAAATGTTGGACAATTTTTGATTATTTTCATTGGAAATTAAAGCTAAAATACTATCTTTTGAACGGCTCATGATTAAACATAACAGACATTCATTGTGTGTTATGTTTAACAATATAAGTTTTGAAAAAATATTTATATACATGTATGTATGTCTGTATCAATTTATATGACCGTTCAGAGATTGTGTCTCTGCTACTTATAATAAACCCAATACAACCACGCTCTCCAGGAGACTCATCTTCCTGATCAGAATTCAATTAAACAACATTTCTTAGAAAAGATATAGTCATGAAATTAATATTAGAGAAATTTTGATCAACAATTCAATAATACTCACACATATACACAGTAAAAAAAACTTCAGATATTGGAGGCCATTTACATTTAATCAAACCAACCCACTTAATAAGATCGCGTTTAAATCTGATCATAACACATTACATTCCTTTTAAATACATGGTTTTGTTAACATTTCCAGCTCTCACCGCATTACAAATTAACGAACTGCGTTTGCTATTTGATAGCTGTTATCGTTGCTTAGTAAAGTTTTATGTCAACACAAGATAAAATCATCTCTAATGGTGGATGTTTTTATCTTAACGTCTCTTTTATAATCTCTGAAGATGGCTCATGTGAGCCGAGAGCTTAGAAACAACATAATAAAAAAATATCCAAATGTTGGAGAATTTTTGTCTTTATTTTCACCTGAAGCTAAAATACGATGTTTAGAACGGCTCATGATTAAACATAATAGACATTCATTATCTCTTATATCTAGCAATATATATATATATATATATATATATATATATATATATATATATATATCCGAGAGAATACAGAACGAAGAAAGAATTCTTACAATGTCCTAAACATTAATTTGAAACAGTGCTCGATATATAATATATAGAGCTGTGAATATTTATAATAAATTATATTTTAGAACATGTAGATAATTTTTCTATGTATATCCACGACAAAGGTACATTTGTTTCGACATTGAAACTCCAATGTCTCATCAGGCGGTATGTATAGGAATGGAAAGCCTCTTTTCTTATATTTGGTCAGTTGTGTTTGGATGATTTTATCTTGTGTTGACATAAAACTTTACTAAGCAACGATAACAGCTATCAAATAGCAAACGCAGTTCGTAAATTTGTAATGCGGTGAGAGCTGGAAATGTTAACAGAACCATGTATTTAAAAGCAATGTAATGTGTTATGATCAGATTTAAACGCGATCTTATTAAGTGGGTTGGTTTGATTAAATGTGGATGGTCTCCAATAACTTAAGGTTCTTTTTACTGTGTGTATGAGTGAGTATTATTGAATTGTTGATTAAAATTATAATATAATAATATAGAGCTGTGAATATTTATAATAAATTATATTTTAGAACATGTACATAATTTTTCTCTATATATCCATGACAAACCACTTTAACAACACTCTCTTCAAAATTCCAACGGTCAGAGACTTATTCCCTATCAATAAACTCCACCAACACCCCAAATACAACTGACCAAATATAAGAAAAGAGGCTTTCCATTTCTATCCACACCGCCTGATGAGACATTGAAGTTTCAATGTCGAAACAAATGTACCTTTGTCGTGGATATACATAGAAAAATTATGTAGATGTTCTAAAATATAATTTATTATATATATATATATATATATATATATATATATATACAAATAAATACACAACGGTCTTTATTATTTATTTTATTATATATGTATATATATGTGTGTGTGTGAGTTTATGTGTATATGTGTGTGTGTGTGTGTGTAATCTTCAGTGATTGATGACATATTTATTGCGAAAAATGAAATAATAAGAGCAAACACGCGCAATTGCTTTCCTAACTGATAGTAAAGTTTAATAACTGATAATAATGAGAATGTACTGAGCGTGACAGGTGATATATATATATATATATATATATATATATATATATATATATATATATATATATATATAAACATGTTACGGAAATTAACGAATTTTAACGAAACTTGGTTATAAGCAACCGACGATTTGTAATGAATTGTTTTGAACATTATTTTTACGATACATTACAGAGCAGATATGGTTTGTTTACGATAGATCGAAAATTGTGTTATATAAGCATGATAAAAAAACTCGTCTGATCACGAGGCTCTTCATGGTCGAGTGGTTAAGACAGTACCAGATCAAAATGGTAGCTTCCCCTATGTAAATAGGGGTCGCAGGTTCGAATCCTGCTGGATAGCACACATTTTCGCAATAAAATTTATCGTAAAATAATCAGGCCGGTAGATATAAATATAAACTACTGTTTAATTAAAAACAGAATATTTACTTAAATACGAGTATCGGTAAAAATAATGTTCAAAATAATTCATTACAAATATATATATATATATATAACGGAGAATATTTGGTATTTAAGTCACGTACATTCCGATAGAGATGAACTCAAAAGAACTCAATGTTAAATTTATTTATTCAATTTAACAGAATAATATAATCTAGAAAAAAATTTAGATTTTCTAAAATTTCATGAACTTGTAGAATATCTAAAAAAAAATTCTAGAGTACATATATATATATATATATATATATATATATATATATATATATATTCTCTAAACATATGCTATTAAATATAAGAGACAATGAATGTCTATTATGTTTAATCATGAGCCGTTCTAAACGTCGTAACAACTTTTAAACAGGAAATAACATATTACATTGCATTTGACTACATGGTTTTGTTGTCATTTCGCGCTATCCCGCGGTGTGACGTCATAAAACCTCATTGCAAACTTAAGAACTGCGTTTATTATTTTTGGTAACTATTGCCTTTGCCAAGCGGAGTTTTATGTCAACACAAAATAAAATCGTCGGTGATGGTGGATTTTATAATATTTCAGTTTAAACTACCTCTCTGAAGATGGCTTATGTGAGCCGAAAGCTTAGAAGAAAACCAATAAATAATTATCCAAATGTTGGAGAATTTTTGTCTTTATTTTCAACTGAAATTAAAGCAAAAATACGACGTTTAGAACGGCTCATGATTAAACATAATAGACATTCATTGTCTCTTATATTTAATAGCATATGTTTAGAAAATTACTTGCTGCGTCGATATACTATATATATATATATATATATATATATATATATATATATAAACATTATGGTATTTATTATAATACGGTAGATTCTTTGTATTGTTATTGTTGTTGTTTGTGGTTGTGTTGTTGTTCGTCATATTCTGTTCTTTATTTTTATTAATTGTTTGAAAATATCTTTCTTTTTGCTTGTATTATTTTTCCTCATTGACTATTCCCTTCTACTTCGTTTTTCTTGTCTTTCGTTCTTTCTTATATATTTTTCTTTCTTCCTTGTCATTTATTCTATCGATGCACCGTGTTTCTTTTTCTAAATAAAATTAGTTTTTTCATTCTGTCCTTTTTTATTTTGTACCTCATACTTTTTCTTTCTTTCTTTTGTGCATTGTCTTTTTCTTCTTTCTTCAGCGCATTGCTTTACTTGCTTATTCTCTATGTTTTTCTTTTTTATTGTTTTCATTCTTTCTTTCTTTTGTGAGTTACGTTCTTTCTTTCTTTCTCTTTTTATTCATTTCTTTTCTCTGATTCTTTTTTAAATTCTGGGTGTTTCTTTTTATTCATTCTTTCGTCAGTACGTTATAGTCTATCTTTTTTTTTAATTTCTTCTTTTCTACGTTACTTTCTTTCTTTATTTGTTTCATTATCTTTTATTTTTTATTCCTTTATTCTGCGTGTATCTCTTTTCTTTCTTTCTTTCTTTCTTTCTTTCTTTCTTTCTTTCTTTCTGTATTTATTATTTCTCCCCAATGTTAATATTTTGTTTTCGCGCCTTCTTTCTTTCTTTCTTTATCCCAATGTTAATATTCCTCTTTCTTTCTTTCTTTCTTTCTTTCTTTCTTTCTTTCTTTCTTTCTTTCTAATAATAATAATAATAATAATAATATTTATTTATCTTGTTAATTATTTATTTATTTATTATTTCTTTCCAATGTTAATATTATCTTGTTTTCGCTCTTTCTTTCTTTTTCCCAATGTTAACTTTCTTTCTTTCTTTCTTTCTTTCTTTCTAATATTAATATCATTTCTTTCTTTCTTTCATTGTTTATTCATTTATTTATTTATTAGTTCTCCCCAATGTTAATATTTTGTCTTTATTTATTTATTTATTTCTCCCATGTTAGTTAACATTCTTTCTTTCTTTCTTTCTTTCTTTCTTTCTCCCAATGTTATTTAACATTCTTTCTTTCTTTCTTTCTTTCTTTCTTTCCAATATATATATATTGTCCTATGTCGATGCCACGAGTCGGCGTTTCAAGCGTAGTGCAATCGTCAGTGGCAAATTATAAACGAGTTCGTAATATGCATCAATTGATTGCATAACGCACGAGACTCCGAGTCGTGCAATCGACGTAAGACAATATATATATATTTATTAATATATTTTTGACGGTACAGAATCATATTATGCCGTTGAAGACATTTTTTTTAATATAATAGGCCATGATAGTTTTTAAAACAAAAACACCTTTCGACCATTTACGCCTCCTCTCGTCAGAACTGTAAACGGGGAAAAGATTATGAAAAGAAAATCTGTCATGGATGACATGAATAAAATTGTTAATATACATAAAATAGCTCAGTTCCTATTACACTGAGCACTGTTTTTAACCCCTGAATAATATTATACATCTGTATTCATTAATTTACATAACTATATATGGTTAAATAAAATAAAGGCAAGAGGAAAACTGTATATTATCGCCTACGCGTTTCGTCCGTGATGGACTTTTTCAAGGCAGAAAGACGAAATGAGTTTTATTCTAAATTACTTTTCTATAAACAAAAGTAGTGTTGGTAACCACAAATACGCTCATAAATCATTTCAAAAAATTAACGGAATATTTCAGTTTTTAGAATTTTTTCATGTGTAATTGCAAAGTCACGCGACGTTAAGATGAAGGGAATTTATTAGTTTTCTTCGAAAATTGTCCATTCTGTGTGTTTAGTATGTTACAGAACTCCCCCACGTGCAGTGCAAAAGCACGAGATCTTAGAATGAAAAAGGAAATCAACCGTTTTCTTTGAAATTCCCACCATGCATTTTAATTTGTTTCAATATAGTTTCCACAAGCAATGGTGAGATTGGGAAAAATCCGGGTCACAAATTGATGTTTTGGTAGTATTGGATAGCGGCGCTCTCGAGAACCTTCCTTCTGAATAAATTGTCCACTCTTTTTATTAGTGTGGCATTTTTGAAAAAGTCCATCACGGACGAAACGCGTAGGCGATTTAAAATACAGTTTTCCTCTTGTCTTTATTTTATTTAACCATACTGTCCATAATCTCGGATTAAAACTGAGTATATTTTTACATAACTATATATATATATATATATATATATATATATATATATATATATAGTAGAGTTTTATAGTTTGTTTGAAGCATTGTATATATGAGGTGTATCGGTAATTAACAGAACGTGTTGAAACATACACAGTTAAAAAAACAATATTTATCTTCTACATTTTAATATTCATTCGTTATTTTATAACACATTACACATATCTGGCGCTCACTTATCTAAACTTATTTATAAATGGAACTTTGTCTGTCTGTGTGTGTGTCTGAGTGTGTCTCTGTGTGTGTGTCCGTTACCTATTGACTCCGAAACGGCTGAACCGATTTTCTTGAAAATTTACACAGTTGTACTATAAGCGTCTGCGAGTGTTCTTAGCTTCGTTTTGTGTCGAGGTACCCCCGATAAATATCGAAAATCGATAATCGAAAAAATCGGATTATAGAAGGAGTGGTCCGATTTTAATCAAATTTGATACACTCATAGACAAAAACATAAGAAACGATATTCAGAATTTTCAAGGTTTCAGTTCTTACAAAAGTGCAGAAAATCGATAATATATATATATATAAAAGGCAAGATGTTTGTGTGTGTGTCTGTCACATCTGTCTGTATGTCCTTTATACAAATCCACAATTTTTATCCGATTCTCACCAAACATCACGCAAATATTCTTTAGGCTGAGACTGAACTCCAGGGCTATGGATTAGTTCTAAAGCTTTCATTACACCCGAGCAACGCCGGACTATACTGCAAGTGTAAACTATAAACACACACACTTTCAGCAGACGGACGAGAAGTCAAGCTCTCCCACCATTCTGAAGATGAGATTCTGATCTCTAAATATTAATGAATAATAAATAGGTAATACCCAACACCTTTTTTTGCCTTCCTTTATTAAACTAAACACATTGTGATAGTCTTCTAATACCTAGCCATACACCACACACACACACACACACACATATATATATATATATATATATATATATATATATATATATAAGTTTTCACGATGGCGCCTTCACATATTAATTGTCACGAAATCCATCGGTGATTTCGAAATTATTTTCGCCTGAGAAATGATCAAAAAGCAACGAGGTGTAAATGTCGGAGACATTTTTGCAAGGTGCCCTCAAGGCGTAATAAACTTGAAAAATATCAGCACACCGACTCTCTGACAATATCGTGTAAGTGGGATCTGCGTTTAAATCATTCATTTTAAGCCGTTTCCACGAGGATTTATTGACTGTTTTATCTTGAAGTGGCAAATTTATTTAAATCATTTCCCCCCGCAATTTCTCTCGCGGCTTCTTTTCGCGTTGGACCCGCCATTTTCGCTATTGCTACGATGTCAGCTTAAAGCATCAGTGGCTTGTTATCATTTTCTTTCAATTGTCGTGGTTGTAAATCTTTATTTCATTTTAATTCTCTTTTTTTTTTCCAAAGAAGCCAGCAAACGTTGTTATTTCATCAGTGCGAAAGAAATTATCTTAATAAAAAAATCCAATTACACAGATTCCAACATTACTCCTGTGCTCACGTATTCAGCAGGCGCCTGCTGTAGAGCAATTCGCTTTCACTAGGAACGATCGAAGGAGGCTCGTTGCTTTGAATACTTATTAGAACTCAATTACACTCCAGATCTTAACTGGAACTCATACATCCGATCCATAGCTAAAGGGGTTAGAAAAATGGTCATTTCCTTTTACAGCCAGTTAAGGTGCCATATGCGCCTGTGCGTTGTGGTGCAGTGGATATCGGCTCGGAACGAGAAATCGAGAAACCGAGTTCCAATTATATTCCATGCATTCACTTACGCGTAAATCCTCTTAGGAAACTCTAGTTATGTGTTAAATAACAGGAGAGATTGGGTTCTATAGCCTTGGCTGATAACCAGTCTAGTGCAGAAAGTAATAACAACCTACTGCGGGATAATCTTCTGCTCAGTCAGTCATGTCTTTTTCAAGACATGATCGTCCAATCGTGTATCACTTATGGCACTTGAATGACCGAAAATAATAGTTGGAAACAATTAAATCTTTTACTGGCCATAAAGTGGGGGATCGGTTTTCTATTGTTATGAAGTAATAAACTTATCCCACACTAATTACTACTGATTAATATAATGATATAATCCATCTCTTCTCACTCCAGCTACGAGCTAAATGGCAGAATAGATTGGGTTCTATAGCCTTGGTTGGTATCCAGTCTATCGCAGAAAGTAATGGCAACCTACTGCGAGATAATCTTTTGCCGGGTCAGTCATGTCTCTTTCAAGACATAATTGCCCAATCGTGTATGACGTATGGCACTTAACTGACTGACTAAAATTGCCAAATACGTTACACACTTCGGCGATCTTTTCTATTTCGATTCTTTATGCCCAGTGCTCCCCCAGGACGTACACTACCGGCAATAATTATTAGGCTACCCCAGTGTTTTAAAAAAATGATTTATTTCATACTATCTTTTCGTATTTGTTGACAAGTGAATAATATTAAATGAAAATAGAATGATTCTTTTGTTAATACTGCACAATAACATGTCCATCAAATAAATTTATAAATTGTTATGGATATATAGATAGCAGCACACACACACACACACCTACGCATATGAGAATAGTCTTTGCGTAGTAACAAATAGTCGATCACGTGAAAGACCATTGCTAACTTTGGAATAGCAGGTCAAGACAAGTTGACCCAGAATAATGCCAGACAGGAAATAAACCAGACATGGAAGTCGCTTGCAGGTCGTGGAACCAGCAGGAGTTAAAATTCGCGCCAAAAGAAATCACGTGGGAATCGAAACCCAAAGTAAAATTTTAGTCAGTTGCTGATTGAATCTTGACAAGAAGAGTCAGATTTGCTGAATGCTAATTAACGATGGAGGAAGGGAAAACACATTTTGAGAAAATAGCGTGAATGAGCCTATTTCATCTTAAGCAACTCCGGATAAGAAAAAGACCGTGTGTATAAATTCTTATTCGTTAAAACGAGAAAGAAAGAAATTTAACAACGAAGACGGAAGGAGTTTTATTTTTATTTGTATGTTGATTAATACTTGTTGAAAGAAAGAAAGAAAGAAAGAAAGAAAGAAAGAAAGAGATAGCTACGAAGTTGACAGAAGTTGTAACGTAATTCGTACGCTGGGCTCAGTTTATTCAAAGTAGAAAGAAAGCAAAGCCGAGTAACTCATCAAGAGGAGAAGAGAAAGAGAGATAACGACGCAGAGAAGACACCAGATAAAAGAAGCTAAATAAAACCAAGATAAAAGAAAAACAAATTATTTGTGTGCAGAAAAGACGACACCGATTGAAGAAAAGAATAAAAAAATGTGCGGACATTTCAGAATAGCTGTGTGCTGAAAATATAATAACCAACAAAGAAATATAGAAACAGTTTTAACGAGCTACATTTAAAGTTTATAAAGAAAAAAAAAGAGAAGAGACAGTAAAAGAAAGAGAGAAGGAACTGATACAAAGATAAGTTATCGATTTAGACCCATGTTAGAACACGCATACACTTACATGAATATTATGTTACTACATACACCATACAACGTGTTCAAATAATATGATTTCCTGCTATTTTATTGTACGTTAATATCTTGCATTCGTAATCGCCTGTATTTGTTCATATTTGATTTTGTGTATTGTGATTTGATATTTCGACCACGTTGGGTATCTGAAAGTGATTTTGAAGTTCAGGACATTGAACATTCTAATTCATATTTAAATTTCTTTTTTTATATTTTTATTTTTGAACTTTTATTAATTAAACTTATATATCAAAATTATATTGTCTCGACGTTCATCCTTGGTTTGTTGTCAGCGCCCTTTGTTGAATATCAAAGCAGACCTGGCAAAAGATTGCCATTCGATTACCAATCGAACAGCAATCTTATTTAAATCATTGTCCATTTGTCATGATCTGGGACAGATAACCAGTATCTGTCTATAGATGTGAGAATGCAATATACCCGAATCGACATATGAACATCTTGATGGTTATTGTCGGAACAGGGATGTAACAAATGGGGACTCCTTTTTTGTTTCAATTTGTTCGAAAATTTCGAAGTTGCTCATATGCTCGGTCCATAGTATCCTCAGTATCTTTCTGTAGAACCACATTTCTGTTACCTCAAGACTTTTATTCCTTTTTGAATGGATCGTCCGGCTTTCACTGAAACTTAAGAGAAGTTATGTCACGTAACAGTTCAGTGTTCTTAGCTTCTAACGCAGTTGTTGTTTCGTAATATTCTGCTTATTACGAACTATTCAACTTGTACAGCAAGACTGTTCTGAGAACCTTAGAAGTTATGCCAGGATTCATCATCGGAGGCCACATTTTAAACAATATAATCTACGCAGATGATACATTGCTGATAGCAGACACGGAAAGGAAACTACAAGACCTTTTTCAGAAGGTAGCTAAAGAGAGTGACAAGAAAGGATTACAAATAAACTGCAAGAAAACCGAATGCATGGTCATCAGCAAAAAGGGCAGCCTTTAAAATGCCAGATACAGGTGAGGGACACTAAAATCAAGCAGGTACAAAAACTTAAATACCTGGGTAAATCGAAACCCAAAGGCAAATTTGCATGGCGAAGAAAGCATTCCAGAATTTGAGTAAAGTATTAAGAAACAGGAAAATGTCGCAAGAAACAAAGAGGAGAATACTGAATTGCTATATGATGTCAGTTCTTCAATATGGCAGTGAATGCTGGACAATATCATCGAAGATGAAGGAAAAACTTAAAGCAGCTGAAATGTGGTTCTACAGAAGGAAGCTAATGATATCGTGGACCGAGCATGTGAGCAATTATGAGGTACTGGAAAGGATGGAAACGAAAAGTAGATTAATACTGAGCATCAGGAAGAGACAACTAAAGTTCCTGGAATATGCAATGAGGAAGGTGGGCTTGAAGAACCTGATACTAACAGAGCAGATACAGGGAAAAAGAGACAGAGGAAGGCAGCGAATAACTTATCTGATAGACCTGATCAGGTGGATGACGGAATGAGGGTTGCATGGTGCAACAGGAGAAAGCGTGCTAAGAGCCACCAGGATATGTGGAAAGCCATGATCGCCTACGTCCTGAAAGGACAGGGCACATAAAAGAAGAAAGAAGAAATATTCTGTTTAGCTTTTGAAATTTATCCAAACTTGTCTTCGGATCCTAATCACTTCCGAGACATTTCAGTTTTTCTACATATTTAATATTGGTATTTCCGATTTGTAATTTTCATTTTGAGCTCTGTGTGTCTGTGTGTGTGTGTGTGTGTGTGTGTGAGAGAGAGAGAGAGAGAGAGAGAGAGAGAGAGAGAGAGCGAGAGAGAGAAATCTGTATGGGAATTTAAGTCAACACGATATGATTAGAGGGTTCAGGTAAACATCCAATACGCAGTTATCAATATTGCGCAAACACTCAAATGTCATAAATGGCGCTTCTTTCGTTTCATGATTAAGGAAACTGATTTTCCCGCAGGTTTTTCATTTTTGTAACAAAGGCTATAGGGTTCAGTCTGTTTTGCTATTTAAGCTATAGCTGCTCAGAGAGAATAGATGGATCCATGCCCTTCCCAAAATTATGTGTGCGTAAATGAATGCAACAAAACCCATCGCATTTCCAACTCGGTAATAACATTTCATCAATATATCAAATTTCAAATACATACTCTCTCTCTCTCTCTCTCTCTCTCTATATATATATATATATATATATATATATATATTTATATATATATATATAAATTAATAAATATACATATTGCCCTACTCGGATTTTCACGTGTTATGCAATTATCAGGTGCACATTACAATCTGACAGTTGAATACTTTGAAATTAAGTTCCTTCGATGTTCATAGCAGTTAAATCTTTCAAATTTAGATTCAGTCAGTTAAGTGCCATACATGATACACGCTTGGGCGATCATGTCTCTTTCGAGACATGACTGACGGGGCAGAAGATTATCCCGCAGTAGGTTGCCATTGATTTCTGCGGTAGACTGGTTGCCGACCAAGGCTACAGAACCCAATCTGTCCTGTTATTTAACCCATAGCTGGAAGGAATAGACGGATTAATACCTTTCCCAAGGGTATTTGCGCGTAAGTGAATGCAATGAATTCAGCTGAAATTCGAACTCGGCTCCCCGATTTCTCGTTTCGAGTCGATATCCAATCCATTTAGATTACACCTTTTTTATTAACAAAAATAAAATTTAAATAGACAAACACTACATCAAGGTAAAACAATTATAATTAAAACATTCGAAGTAAAATTATAAAATCTTTATTTTAAAATTAAAAACTATTAAATTGCACGGAGATTAAATCAAAGGGCGTAATTCATAATTATTAACAGTTTTTTTGCAGGAAACAGTAAAGGATACAAATCCTATATAATCCATAAGCTAACTAAACACACACAAAGTAAATTTGCACACCCGCAAAATAGGATCCAAACGACTAAAAGCATTTTGGAAAAACCCAACTAAAACAGGCAAAGTAAAATTGCACATTTTGCAAAAACCCAAACTAAAGAAAATTCACATGTCAGTGTGAAAAGCAATTTTGGATCCTGATTGGATTAGAAATAAAAACTTCGTACTTGACGTTCTTCACACCTAGAAGCAAAAGTGCTGGTTTGAGCAGGTCACATGACTAGATTCACTACTTAAAAACATTCCGTGACCTGTGAAAGACAGTCAGAATGGGAGCGGTATCTGATAGCATCTCATTAAGTAAGAAAGGAATTTGAAGCTGATTCGGCCACGTCTCGTCGACCTCTTCTTGCAATTTTCTTTTTTTCTTTTTCATTCCACACCACCCGGACGTAAAGGCGCGTCACAGATTCATTTGACGCTAAGTTCCAATTTTCTTTTCTTCGTTTTCACTCCACGACGCCTAAGAAAAACAACAACAGCATGGACACTGTTTGCGATAAGTACTATTTATTTATTTCTTTTTTCTAACCCTGTCACCAACCTACCAAAAGGGGGAAGGAACATAATACTTTACATTCTGCTACTACATTACATGAACTCTTGACTTCTGTGGACATTTTAAATACCTACATTTCTCTTTGAACAATTTTAACTACAAAGCTGCATGCATTTCTCAATGAATGTTTTTCTTCTCACAAAAGATGTTCAGTTAACAACACTTCACTTAAATTTTAACTACAAAGCTGCATGCATTTCTCAATGAATGTTTTTCTTCTCACAAAAGATGTTCAGTTAACAACACTTCACTTAAATTTTAACTACAAAGCTGCATGCATTTCTCAATGAATGTTTTTCTTCTCACAAAAGATGTTCAGTTAACAACACTTCACTTAAATTTTTCTTCTTACAATTTTGTTCGTCTGTTAAAAAATCTTTACTTTAATGGACACACGAAATATTTTATCAATTCACATTTCAACATCCAACCTTCAATCTTTGATATTTAAACTGTGGCTACTTGGGACCTGTTTGGCACAACGCCAATTTACCAAGCATCACCGTGGCCTCTACAACAAAAAGAAAGAAAGAAAGAAAGAAAGAAATGTGGAGAAAGAATGGAGTAAGAAAAACCGAGCCAAGTATATAAAGGAATCTATTAATCGGGGTCTAAGTATTTAAGTAATTTAAAGTTAAAGAATGGCAGCATTTGGTCATTAAATCGGCTTTGTTTTTGTTAAATAAATTTGGGTTATTTATAGGGTTTAAGATTACAGGTTTTCTAAAAGGCGTAAGTCATGTCTCTCTTCTTTTCCGTTGTAAAATTTGCATTTGAAATCCAAGATTCCCTACCAGATCAAATCATTCTCAGTCCAAAGTAGGAACGGAAATTCAATTCAGTCAGGATCTTATCAATAATTGTTACTTAAAAGAGTCCTGAAAGAATGATTCCACGATCGCTATAAGATGAAAAATCGTCAAGTCTTGGCTCAAGAGCAGTCAACATGTTTATTCAGTAACATCTAAATTAAGAAGGATACGGGCGTTCTATATAGCGAAGTATTGTAACTGGAATTCTTACTATTGATTGTGCAGCGCCAACATTTGAAGCGAAATTGATTTCAGTTAGTCTGTTGTTCTTATATTCTGCTGAATATTTCAATTACTACAGGTAGGATACAAATTTTTTTCTCTGTAGATTTCGTAAATGTTCAGAACGAGATATTTGTCTATATTTCTAAAATGAGGCACTCTTTACAGTATTTACATTATTCGAACTGTTGTCCACATCTTTGTTGCCATTTGTACGACGTTTAATAATAGATCATTCTATTTGCCTATATTTCTGAGATGAAGTAGTATTTGCAGTATTTATATTATTCGCACTATTGTCCTCATCTTTGTTGCCATTTGTACGACGTTTAAAAATAGACCATTATATATGTCTATGTTTCTGAGATGAGGTAGTATTTATAGTATTTACATTATTCGGACTATTGTCCTCATCTTTGTTGACATTTGTACGACGTTTAATAATAGACCATTATATATATCTATGTTTCTGAGATTAGTTACTATTTACAGTATTTACATTATTCGGACTATTGTCCTCATCTTTGTTGCCATTTGTACGACGTTTAATAATAGATCATTCTATTTGTCTATATTTCTGAGATGAGGTAGTATTTACAATATTTACATTATTCGGACTATTGTTCTCATCTTTGTTGCCATTTGTACCACGTTTAATAATAGATCATTCTATTTGTCTATATTTCTGAGATGAGGTAGTATTTACAATATTTACATTATTCGGACTATTGTTCTCATCTTTGTTGCCATTTGTACGACGTTTAATAATAGATCATTCTATTTGTCTATATTTCTGAGATGAGGTAGTATTTACAGTATTTACATTGTTCGGATTATTGTCCTCATCTTTGTTGTCATTTGTACGACGTTTAATAAAAGATCATTCTATTTGTCTATATTTCTGAAATGATGTAGTATTAACATTATATACATTATTCGGACTATTGTCCTCATCTTTGTTGCCACTTTTACGATGTTTAATAATAGATCATTCTATTTGTCTATATTTCTGAGATGAGGTAAAATTTTCAGTATTTACGTTATTCGGACTATTGTCCTCATCTTTGTTGCCATTTGTACGACGTTTAATAAAAGATCATTCTATTTGTCTATATTTCTGAGATGAGGTAGTATTTTCAGTATTTAAATTATTCGGACCATTGTCCTCAGTTTTGTTGCCATTTGTACGACGTTTAATAATAGATTATTCTATTTGTCTATATTTCTGAGATGAGGTAGTATTTACAGTATTTACATTATTCGGACTATTGTCCTCATCTTTGTTGACATTTGTACGAAGTTTAATAACAGATCATGCTATTTATCTAGATTTCTGCGATGAGGTAATATTTACAATATTTAGACTATTCTGGCTATTTTCCATATCTTGGTTACAATTTGTACGACGTTTAATATTAGATCATTCTGTTTGTCTATATTTCTGCGATGAGGTAGTATTTACAGTATTTACATTATTCGGACTATTGTCCTTATCTTGGTTGCTATTTTTTTAAATCATATCACCCCGAGCAAGGCGGCAACGCCACTGACGTGCAGGGGGCTATGTAAGAGTGAAAAGATTGGAAAAGAGAAAGCCGGAAACCACATCCTATACAGGGAACAATGGATGAGCCTTTTCACCTGTTCAATAGATGTGGGCAGAGTGTATATTTCTACGATGATGTAATATTTACAGTATCTACACTATTCAGACTATTGTCCTCATCTTTGTTACTATTTGTACGACATTTCGACCGTTGTGCGTTCCGGCTTTTTTCTTCTTCTCTTTCCTTTAGGACACATGGCCCAGTGAATATAGACCTTGGTTAGTTTCTGTGACTTGACCCTAAGAGTTGTGAGTTTAATACCATGCTGCAGTACTTGTGAACAAGTAACTTGCAGGGTTAGAGGGAGATAACTCATAACTTCTAATCGTGGCATTACTAATGCGCAATGAATGAAAATGATATATACCAATGTTTGTAAGAAATGAGGATGATATACGCCAGTGGTTATAATAAAGCGTTCAGTCTGAAATTCTTATCACCTGAAGAAGGCCGGGTCGTACAACGGCGGAAAGGTCGTACAAAAGGCAACAAAAATGAGGACAATACTCCGAATAATGTAAATACTGTTCAGAACGTGGTCTTCGTGAGAATTCAAAACGAGATCTTCGTCGCCACTATTATAAAATTTTGTCACCACTTCTACAACGTTGGTTTCGTCACGTTAATCTGAAGTAAACTACAATATTACACTACCGGCCATAATTATTAGGCAAACCCAGTTTTTTTTTTAATGATCTATTTTATACTATTTATTGCCAAGTGGATAAATCTAAATCAAAATAGAATGGTTCTTTTCTTATTATTACTTTGCAAACTTTTACAAAGCAGCCAGGAAGCCATTGCTTCGGCCAGCCAATAAGAAGAAGAGATTAGCATTGGGAAGAGAGCACAAAAACTGCACACCAGAACAGTTCATTTGATGCATCTGTTGATGTGCAGTATTAACAAAAGAACCATTCCATTTTCATTTACATTTATTCACTTGGCAATAAATACTAAAAAATATTATAAAATACATCATTTTTTTAAACTGGGGTAGCCTAATAATAATATCCGGTAGTGCAGGTATCTACACATAAAGTCAACGTACCAAAAAATATTTCGAATAATACACAATAATGCTCTATGGATGCGGTTGAACATTAAAAACACCAGAATACCCAGAAAACACCGATCACACCCAGACTTCTGTATGAGTGCTTTATATATTAATAGTCATGGGCACGTGGTCCACTAGAATAATCCATATAAAATCCATAGCTACATCCGCTGCTAAGAAGGTCGGTTTTCTCTGCAGGACCAGGAAGTTTTTCCCGTATGAAACAATCTTGCACGCATACAAATCTACCATCCGCCCGTACATTGAATACTGCTGCCATATCTGGTCAGGTGCTCCTGGTATCCACCTGGTGGTCCTTGACAAAATCCAACGGAAAATCTGTAATGTGATCGATCCCGACTTGGTAGTTCACATACAGTCACTTTCTCACCGGCGCAATGTGGCTTCCCTGTGTCTTTTCTATAAATACTTTCATGGCTTCTGCTCAGATGAACTTAGCTTACTAGCTCCCATACATTAATTTACTTGATCCACAAGATTAGCAACTAGGTCCCACCCTTTTACTGTGAAACCAATAAACTGTAAACGCAAACTCTACTCTAGCATCTTCTTCTGGCTCACTTCCCGTCCGTGGAATTTCCTTCCGTTTACTGGCATCCCCGACAGCTACAATTTTCAAGAATTCAATTGTAAAGTCAATAGGCATATATATATATATCATGCACCTTTTTCGATCCACTCTACTCTCATCAGTATTCTCATCAGTATTTTCATCCTTTTCCCATCCTCTTCCTGACACCCCCTGTAAGGTGTCACTATTTCTCATAATTTACCTCCTATGTAAACCCCTGCTTAACATTGGCAGTAAAATGCCTTGCTTGGGGAGTTACGATTATAAAACAAAAATACATTTGTTGCCTGGAGAGCAGTGTTTTACCACACGTGTCATTATCGACACTTTCTTCCTACATAACATGAAGAATCACACAAGTACTCATCTACTAACCACTGGACTCTAGCTCTCTCACCTCCCCCTGGATAACTTTCCCTTTCTCTCCATCTATGTATCTGTCATCGCACCTGCTTTCTCAGCTTTCTATTGTTCCTTTCTAACTAGTTTGTACTCCTCACTCTTTTCTAATTAATCTTTTTACATTTATGTAGCCCCCTGCACATCAGTGGCGTTTCCGCCTTGCTCGGGGTGAAATGATTAAAAAAAAAGTATTATTTCCTGTGGTTCGTACATTTAAATCGAAAACAAGACAAAGTATATCTACAGAGACGAAGCGTTTTCATTCTATTCGTATTTCAGGGTAAAGACGGAAATCCAGTTCAGTGAACACCTTCCTAAGAACAACGATTTAAATGAATCTTGAATGAAGGCTTCCCTGATCCCTATAATCTTAACACCCTTAAGTCTTGAGTCAACCGTTATCCATTTCTAACAACCTCATTCAGTAATCTCTATTTTGAGTGATGCTTAGCCATTGTATCAGGAAATCAATGACACAAGATTGTACATTTAAACCCAGGACCTTCCAAGGCACTTCTGCCGGGTCGAATCATTCTCATTGCCTTCGCATTACAGAGGAAAGAGGGAAGTTCTATTCGGTCAGATTCTTCAATAGAAAAGCTACTCAAATGTCCCGAAAGGAATCATTCCAGATCCGTTTAATCTTAAATGTTTCATGTACTGGATTAATCGTTATCCAATTTCAACAACCTTATTCAGTAATCTATATTTTGAGTCACGCTTAACCATTATATCATGGAATCAATCATACAAAAATTAGACCCTCTAGTTCGTACATTTAAATCTAAGACACGCCAAGGCACTTCTACAGAGTCGAATCATTCACGTTGGCTTCGCATTCGCAAGGGTTATGGCAGCATTCACTAATTTAATCAAGGAAATCTCCCAGATGAGTTGCAGGAAATTCAAAAGTCGTCTAGAGGCCATAATTGAAACCAATCGCGATTTTAATGAATAAATTTATTTTTTCGTATTTTGAGATAGATATTTCGTAATAAATTTATTAAAATGAGAGGTCAGGGCTATTCTGAATTTTACGCAAATTACACGATAATTTAAGTATCGTAGTTATATATAGTTATTATTATTAGCAGTTTGAGTTTGAGTTTGAGTTTAAGTTTGAGTTTTGTTTAACAGCATAATAACCTATGTGGATTATTTAATGCCAAAAAGGTGGGGGGTTAAGGTATTTTTTTAATGTTCGCTTATAGTGAAATGTTGATTTAGTCAGTTTGAGTTTAACTTTTGTTTAACGGTATATCAACCTATGTGGGTTATTTAATGCCAAAAAGGTGGGGGGTTAAGGTAATTTTTAAATATTCGGTTATAGTGAAATGTTGATTTCGTCAGTTTGAGTTTAAGTTTTGCTTAACGGTATATCAACATATGTGAGTTATTTAATGCCAAAAAGGTGGGGTGTTAAGGTATTTTTTTAATGTTCAATTATAGTAAGAAGTTGATTTTGACAGATTTTGATGAAAAAGTCGTTTATATTTTATTTTGTTTATTTTAGAAAGCTAAAGATGTATTCTAGTTTTGTGCTCGAGAATGTATTGCTGGAAATAATTTCTTCTTTCAGAAATGTATATTTTTCTATAAAAAGGTATTTTTATACTTTCATGGTGTTTTGACCCCAGTTTGGGGGTTAACTATTTGCCCATGGCTGCGACCCTAACAGGTGCCACCACTCCGGGTCAGGGTGGATCTGGGAATAACAGCAATTAAGAGGTGGTACTACGCTCCTCACAACTTCTAAATCAGAGGCCTTGCTGCTGGATGCAGTTTACCGTCATACCCAGGACCATTAGTAGTAGTCGTAGCAGTAGTAGTAGTAATAGCAATAGTAGTAGTAATAGTGAAAGTAATTATAATAGAAATTATTATTTTTAGAAAGACCTGTGAACATTTCACGTTTTTTTTATTATAGTTTTTTCATGAGTCTTAATTCAAAAATTAATTACTATAAAACCTCATGGCGAGTTCTCCAACAACAAAATATCCGGAGAAATTCCCCTGAAGCATCGTTAAATATTTGAGCTTAACAACTTTGACAAAATATTGAAATAACAATCATAAATCTAAATGCTAGTCGTTATTTTAAGAAATAAGGGGTACAAATGAAAAGCTTTGAAATTGACAATGTTCTCCATTTCACTGAAATACTTCTTTCTTACATTTTTTGTTTTCATTGTCTTGCATTTTTTGTCTTTCATTCATTGTCTTTCATTTTTTGTTTTTCTTTCATTGTCTGTAATTTTTTGTTTTTCTTTTATTGTTTTTCTTTCATTTTCTTTCTTTTATTGTCATTCATTGTCATTCTTTCATTGTCATTCTTTCATTGTCTTTCTTTCATTGTCATTCATTGTCATTCTTTCATTGTCTTTCTTTCATTGTCATTCTTTCATTGTCTTTCTTTCATTTTCTTTCTTTCATTGTCATTCTTCCATTGTCTTTCATTGTTATTCTTTCATTTTCATTCTATATTTCTTTTTTCATTGTCATTCATTGTCATTCATTTTCTTTCTTTCTTTCATTCTTTCATTGTCATTCGTTTTCATTCATTTTCTTTCTTCCTTTCTTTCATTGTCATTCATTTTCTTTCTTTCTTTCTTTCTTTCTTTCTTTCTTTCACGGGTACCTAGTAGTCTTTTGCCCTCTTTCTATGCAATAAAAACGGAATAGTTTATTATTCATGCCATATTAGCAGGGTGTAACGGTCGTGCGAACGAATTAATAGATGGAATAGAACAATTATAATCGAATTAGTGCGGGAGAGATCAGCCATAGTGACACCTAGTATGATATATGTATCAGTCAGTTATATGTTATAAATAATTCATGCCTGGGCGATCATGTCTTTTTCGATCCATGACAGACTAGGCAGACAGTTGACTGATTGTCAACCAAGGTTATAGAATCTAATCTGTTCTGTTATTTAGTCCATGGATAGGGGAGATGAGACAGCATTGTTTTGATAAAAACAGCGTATATGCTTCTATGTTAGAGGAAGTTAAAATATCTTTGGCTCGGGTAACCCAATCGACTAAGACATTCGATTGAATTTTTTCCGGAATATCTAGATTGGGACGTCCATATTGATACATATTTCAAGAAAAAAAATCGCTCTACCCTTACTCATGACGCCTTCATTCAATCTGCTTAAGATCAAACAACTGATAAGAAAGTCTGTGTTACTCAGTAGCGGACTAGCCAGCGTGTCTGTTTGGCTAATAGTATGCCAGCCCTTAACAGAGTGGTCCCTTATATCAAACAAAAATGTAATGAATAAACAATCACAGACATCTGTTTTAGCATTAAAAGGGAATAAAAGACCTTATAAAGTCATCTGTACACTGTCAGTTAGTCAGGTCCAGTGTAAGGGGACATTTTCAAAGCTAAAAATCATAAAGACAAGGTTAAGAGATTCGCTGAGAATTTGAAATAATACGTTGCTCTCCATTCAAAAAGAAATCGTTACCATGGTTCACAACCATGGCGTATATTAACCCAGTGGGGTTAATGAGCCCATGTTTTGGGGGTAATGAATGTTTAGTTTGGGAAGAGGCACTGAGCTTATAATTTCACACTGTGCCAAATTATTAACGAGACATCATTTCAAGGAAGTAAGTACTTTCCAAACTTGAATAATTCCAACAATGAATGGGTAAGAAATCCATATCATGTGAGTGAAGATATCATTCCTGATGAGGACTATCCAGCAAAAAAAGAATTTCTCACACTCAGGATGAACAATGCATGGAAGCTTTTGTTTGAGACCAAGTCTGGTCTAGACACCATTTGGATCACTCGCCTGCAGGATATACCAACACTAGCCTCTAGGGTACTACAAATTTTCATATGATTTTCATCCACTTATCTATGTGAACAAGCTTTTTCTACTATCCTTGGAATGAAGACCAAGAAACGTAGCAGACTCAACGTAAAAAACGACGCTCGAATAGCCCTTTCACTTACAAAGCCAAGAATAAATAAACTGGCACAGGCAATACAAGCTCAACACTCACATTAAGAATCATGGCTAGGTTACGGCTGCTATACCTCTGATTATTATAGATTGGTACTTTTGTATTGAATAATTTCCATTAACTTTGTCTGCTTTTGATGTATGAAAATATAATTACTTCTTTTCCTATATTACGGGTATTTGTTCATTAGGGTAATGGATAATAGTGAAATTGTATTTTGGGGTAATTGCAGCAAAAAGGTTGGGAACCTTTGGAAAAAGAATTGAATCTTTTTCTATGTGCCTTGTCCTTTCAGGTCGTAGGTAATCATGGCCTTCCACGTCTCCTTATCCGTGGTGGCTCTTAGCACGCTTTCTCCGATAACATCTCGCAACCCCCGTTCTGTCATCCACATTGAAATATGTTATCCGCTGCTTTCTCTCTCTCTCTCTCTCTCTCTCTCTCTCTCTCTTTCCCTCTATCTGGCCTGTTAGTATCATGTTCTCCTAGCCCTCCTTCCTTATTGCATGTCCCAGGAACTTCAGTTGTCTCTTCCTGATGCTCAATACTAATTTCCTTTTCGTTTCCATCCTTTCTAAAAACTCATCATTGCTCACATGCTCGGTCCACGATATCCGCAGCATCCTTCGATAGAACCATATTTTAATTTCTTCAAGTTTTTCCTTCATCTTTGATGATATTGTCCAACATTCATTGCCGTATTGAAGAACTGACATCACATAACAATCTAGTACTCTTTTTCTAGTAAAAGTTTCATGAGTCATAATACTTTACTCAGCTTCTGGAACGCGTCCTTGGCTATGCCAATACACCTTTGGATCCCAATGTCGCATTTTCCGTCTTCTATTAGAACACTTCCCAGGTATTTAAATTTTTGTACCTGACTGATTTTAGTATCCCCCACCTGTATTAAACAGAATCGATTATTGGCAGATTCGTACAATCATCTATTGAACAAAAACGTTTGCTCTTAATAAAGTGTTTTGGTTGCAATACTCTCTGTGCTTTTGGATAATCTGTTAATATGTAAATTTTTCAGTAACCTACCTCGAACTGCATATTATTTTAAAAAATTGTTGCATTCTGTATTTCGACTGCTAAGAATAGGTACGGTATCACGAATTCCAACCAAATTAGTTGCATTCACTTACGCGCAAATCTCATAGAGAAAAGTATTAATCAATCTGGTCCCCCCAGCTATGAGTTAAATAACAGGACATGTTTGGTTCTATAGCCTTGGCTGGCAACCAGTGTACCGCAAAATTATGGCAACCTACTTCTGGAAAATCTTTTGCCCAGTCAGTCATGTCTTGAAAAAGACATGATCACCCAAGCGTGTATCACGTATGACACTTCACTGACTGAACATAATAGTTGGAAACAATTAAAGCTTCTACTGGGCATAAAGTGGGGGATCGATTTTGTATTGTTATGAAGTAATAAACTGATCCCCCACTAATTACTACTTATTTATATAATTATATAATCTAGCTCTTCATACTTCATCTATGAGCAAAATGGTAGGATAGATTAGGTTCTGTATTCATAGCTGGCAACCAGTCTACTGCAAAAAGCAATGGCAACCTACTGCGGGATAATCTTCTGCCCAGTCAGTCATGTCTCTTTTCAGACATGATCACACAAAGCGTGTATCACGTATGGCACTTAACTGACTGACTGATCACGGACACGAGCCTCGTAATCCGTTAGGATCTAATGAGCATCACATCTACAGCAATCATAGCTTCAGTGGTGATTCATCGGCAAGCCTGACGGAACCTAATATTCTCCCTGATAATTTGAATCCAGAGTTTCCTTCTCATAGACTGGTTGACAACCAAAGCTCTAAGACATAATCTTTCCTGCAATTTATCCATAGTTAGTGGAGAGGAGATGTATTCATCCCTTTCTCAACGTTATTACTACGTTATTTGTATTCAATCGAGCTATCTCCAACATTCATGACTCTATCCTGCCATCCATCACACTCCATTTTAAAGTTATTACAGTGCCATAACTTATCAATTGAGGCGATTGCTAGATGACCAACCCGACTTGTTCCATGGCTAGGTGTCCAGAGTAGTAGCATTCGTGTGTTCTTGTTTTGTTCATCAGCAATGCCATTCAAAGCGCATTCTGCTTTCGTGTGAGACTGTAGAAATATCTAGAATGGATCCATAGAGCTGTAATTTAGTGAGATGTTGTCTCCATGAGATGTTATGTATAGCTTTGCTTTCTGCATGTGAGTGCACATTCCATCAACCTTGGAATCAAGGGTTTTAGTTAATGTCCAAGCGGTGACACCAGACATTAAAACCGACTCTACATATAGAATGTCTGCTTGAGGTTGTCTGGTAGATCACACTCTCAGGTTACATCCATTTTATTGAAGGCGGATTAGGAATCGAGTCCGAACTGTTGCTGACCTTTGCCTTGTTGCTATATTGTACTCACCAGTTAGGTAGGGCCTCATCAGTTATTTGGCATTCATTTATTACTAGCAGTTTAGCCCGGTTCACTAAAGTCAGTCAGTTTAGGTGCCATACGTTATACACGCTTGGGCGATCATGTCTCGAAAGAGACATGACTGACTGGGCAGAAGATTATCCCACAGTAGGTTGCCATTGCTTTCTGCGGTAGACTGGTTGCCGACCAAGGCTATAGAACCCAATCTGTCCTATTGACTCATAGCTAGAGAGGGAAGTGATGTATTATATTATTACATAGTAATAAGTGGGGGATCAGTTTATTACTTCATAACAATATAAAACCGACCCCTCACTTTATGCCCAGTAGAAGCCTTAATCATATTTTCATCTATTATATTCAGTTAGTCAGTTAAGTGCCATACGTTATACACGCTTGGGCGATCATGTCTCGAAAGAGACATGACTGACTGGGCAGAAGATTATCCCACAGTAGGTTGCCATTGCTTTCTGCGGTAGACTGGTTGCCGACCAAGGCTATAGAACCCAATCTGTCCTGCTATTTAACCCATAACTGGAAGGAAGAAACGGATTAATACCTTTCCCAAGGGTATTTGCGCATAAGTGAATACAATGGATTCAGCTGGAATTCGAACTCGGCTCCCCGATTTCTCGTTCCGAGCCGATATCCACTGTACCACAAAAAGTAGTTTAAGGAATAATAAGAATGAAAAACATATGATGAATTTACATAGCAAATACTTACACAACTTCCACCCTCGTCACTTTTATAAATATAGATAACAATGTAGAATGTCTCTATTAGATTAGGGTTGGAGGGGGGCAACATATATAGCTATTGATATTATAAAGTGAGGTGATTGATTCTTATTATAATCAATACATAAACTGATTCCTGAATTTGTCGTGTGATAATATATATTTTTCTACCCTTAATTTTGGCTTTCTGAAAAATTCCATGGTGTCGTTCGCGTTCTAAAATTTTGATCTACATCTGAGCGCAACTCCTGTTGAGCTAAACCGTAAAATACAGACGCTAAGTCGAATCTATCAAACAAACAATTAATTACACAACGTCCTTCCTCGTAATTTTCATAGATATAGATAAGAATAAAAAATATATGATGATTTACATAGCAAATACTTACAAAACTCCACCCACGTCACTTTTATAGATATAGATCACAATGTAGAATGTCTCAATTAGATTAGGGTGGAAGGGGGAAGGGCAACATATATAGATATAGATAATATAAAGTGGGGTGATCGATTCTATATTATAATCAATAAACTGATCCCTGACTTTGTGGGGTGATAATATATATTTCTCTAACCCTCATTTTGGCTTTCTGAAAAATTTCAAGGTGTCGTTAGCGTTCTAAAATTTTGATCTACATCTGAGCGCAACTTCCGTCGTGCTAGACCGCAAAATGCAGACGCTACTTCGAATCTATTAAACAAACAAATACTTACACAACGTTCACCCTCGTCACTTTTATAGATGTAGATTTTAATGAGTTTTTTTTCACATATTTCTTGAAAACAATTTACTTGGCACTATTTGTGTGAGATCAAATCGACAAAAAAGGTGGGAAATAGTGATTTAATTATAAAGCAGACGTGACACTATAACAACAGTCCCTGAGAAAGGCATCATATCTAATGGTAACCTTAAGAAACTGAAGTTGAGTTTGTTTTTTTATTGTAAAAATTGTGAAAAACACACACACACACACACACACACACACACACACACACACACACACACACACACACACTCGCAAATACGCACATCGACAAAAATTATATATATTTTGAATTAAACTCGTTCTAGCATATTTTTCTATAATTGCTGTCATTTCTTAAACGTTTCATACTTTCAGTTCTTTCAATGATAGTACAGGAATGTTGCGCAGCAGCCCCCTCTTTAAAAGGTAAATGGAGCTTTTACGGATATAGAAATAACACGCACTTCGCAGTTTTTGCAAAAAGAAAAAAAAAGAAAATAAAATAAAAACACCAACAACACATTAAACAGTGTTTCTTCTTCTTCTTCTTCTTCTTCTTCTTCTTCTTCTTCTTCTTCTTCTTCTTTGTGCCGTGTCCATTCAGGACGTGAGAGATTATGTCAATCGACAATTTCTGTTGCAGATCTTATTTAATTTTGTCTTTTCACTATCTACTAAGTCTTTTCACTATCTACTAAGACCGTTTTTCAGATCTCGGAAGCTCATATCTGCCCATGTTGTCTTACTGTAAGCAAAGAAATTTCTTCGGAATCTAGGAATTTCTTACCAATTTTAATACTTACTACCCCAAATTTTTGTATATATATATATATATATATATATATATATATATGTTTGAAAACATGATTGGCTGTACAAAATTTCATTACCGCCATGATTATACCAAAATATTTATTATTACCACTTAAAATGATAATTAAAAAAATAACTGAAAAACAGACTAGCTAACCGGTTTCGAAACTCGCTCAAAACGAGGTAAATAAAGAAATAATTATCATTTTAAGAAAATGGACGAAATGTAGAGGGGAAAAAATTATTAAATGGAAATGAGTATTTGAAATATTTTTCGTCAGACAGGGTGACCAATACATCCGGTTCTTCCCTTGCGGAACAGCTTATAAATAACCATAACTGTAGCCCTAATATCAGTGCGGACTCATTTTCGAGTGAACCGCACTTCTCTCTTGATTTACTCTCTGCTTCCAAGTGGACACAGACCCAGATGGGGCACTGCCAAAGTGTACTGTTTAATCTGGGGTGGGTGAATAGACAAGAACCCGACCTAGCATGCTGGGTCTATGATATATTTTTTGCCTGAGCATAAGAGCTCAGAATCCTCACTTTAATTAACCTTGTGTCGCATCCACCTTGATGGAAAGTGCTAAATATCAGTGCAGATATATTTTCCAGTCAATCGCCAAACTCTATTAATCAACTCTCTGCTTTCGAGCAGAGAGGAACCCAAGTGTGGTTCTGCCGAAGTGTATAATCACATCTGGGGTGAACAGACAAGAGCACCGAGCCAGTCTTACCTGTCTATAATTTACTTCTTGCCTAAATTCAAAATTTCTCTCTTAGCTGTTTTCATTGGTTTTTTCCTCACGATTCTTTCTCTCTTGTTTTCCTCTTTGCTTTTTGTTTCCTCTTTGTCTTTCTCTTTCCTCTTTCTTTCCCATTTCTCGATTCCTCATTTTGATTTCTCATTTTTTTAGTACTCTTTCGTCGGTGGAGAAGTAGCTGTAGTCGAACCGCCAAGTCAGTCCCTATCACATTACTGATTCTCCTTTGGAGCCTGTCAAGAACACTGAGATGAACAGTAGGAGTGCCTAACCATATATGGCAGCAGTATTCCATGTGGCTTCCCTTTGTTTGTTTTATAAATACTTTCATGGCTTCTACTCCTACTCAAGTCACTGCAGCCTCTGCAACAGGTGTTTACTCATGCAACCAGATTGGCAACTGGGTCTCACACATTCACATTTAGATCAACCAAATGCAGATGTTAATTCTACTCCTGCATCTTCTTTTCTCGCACTTCCTGCCTGTGGAACTCGCTTCCATATTCTTGCTTTCCTGACGGCTACAACCTCCAGGAATTTAAATGCTATATCAATACTCATCTCTTAACCACTTGACTCTAGTCCTTTCTTCACCACCCTGTATATCCTTTCCTTTATCTCCACCTTTGCAACTGTCATCACACCTGTATTCCCATCCTTCTCCTTTCTAACGGGTTAGTCTTTCTCTTCACTCTCTTCTACTTAATCTTTTTACTCTTATGTAGCCCCCAGCACATCAGTGGCGTTACCGCGTTGCTCGGGGTGATACGATTAAAAAAATGTTCTAGAAATTTGAACACTCTTTTTCTGGTGCTACTCGACAGGCTCTAAAGAAGAAGAATCTGTAATGTTATTGGTCCCGACCTGGCAACTCGAACCCAGCCACTTTATCATCGGCGGCATGTGGCTTCCCTCTGTCTCTTCTATAAATATTCTCATGGCTTCTCCTCTGACAAAATTAAGTCACTGGTGCCCCTGCCCATACACAAGAGTTTACTCGGGAAACCAGACTGGCAACAAGGTCCCACACTTTTACAGTTAAATCAACCAAATGCAAGCGACAATTCTACTCCAGCAGCTTCTTTTTCTCGTACTTCTCGCCTGTTGAACTTCTTTCCGTATACTTGCTTTCCTGACGGCTACAACCCCCAGGAATTTAAATGCAATGTCATTTCTCATCTCTTGTCCACTTGACTCTAGTCCTTTTTACATCACCCCTTGTATCTTGTTATTTTCCTTTCTCGCTACTTTCGTAACTGTCTTCACTCCGGTGTTCACATCCTTCTCTTGCTCATTCTCTTTCACCTCCTGTAGCTGGTTCGTCTTTCTTGTGATATAATTGTCTAACATTCACTGGTATATAGAAGGATTGGCATCATATCATTTTTAAGTACTTTTTTGTTTCTCATGAAATTTTCCCGTTTCATTATAATTTACTTATCTTTTGAAAGGCATTTTTTGCCATCCTATTGCTTCGAGTTCAAATTCCAGTCGAATTCCTTGCATTCACTTACGCGCAAATACCTTTCGTCTCGTTTTATTTCAGCCATGGATTAAATAGCAAGACAGATTGGATTCTATAGCCTTGGTTGCAAACAGTTACCACAGAAAATATTGGCAACCTACTGCTGGAAAATTTTCAATACATTTAATCATGTTTCTTTCAAGACATGATCACCCAATCTTGTATCGCGTATTGCATTTAACTGACTGAAATACTGCTAGACTCAAATCAAAACTACTAATATTTGGCTATCCCTCAAACTAGTAAATGCTTATAGACCTGCATATAATCAACGAATATTCACCAACCCGTGAAATAAGTAAATACTTACATACTCAAATGAAACATTTACCAATATTTACCAATCCCTGAAACAATTAAATGCTTTAAAGCCTAAATATAAACAGTCGGTTAAGTGCCATACGTGATAAACACTTGGACAATCATGTCTCGAAAGAGACATGACTGACAGAGCAGAATATTATTCCTCAGTAGGTTGCCATTGCTTTCTGTGGTAGACTGGTTGCCATCCAAGGCTATAGAACCCAATATATTCTGCCATTTAGCTCATAGCTGGAGTGAGGAGAGATGAATTATATCATTATATTAATAAGTAGTAATTAGTGGGGGATAAGTTTATTATTTCATAACAATAGAAAAACGATCCCCAACTTTATGCCCAGTAGAATCTTTAATTGTTTCCAATTAATATGTTCAGTCAGTCAGTTAATTGCCATATGTGATACACACTTAGGCGATCATGTCTCTTTAAAGACATGACTGACTGGGTAGAAGATTATACCGCAGTAGTTTGCTATTGCTTTCCGCGGTAGACTGGTTGCCAGCCAATGAAATCTGTCCTATTATTTAACCCATAACTGGAGGGAAGAGAGGGATTAATATCTTTCCCAAGGGTATTTGTGCATAAGTGAATGTTAGGAATTCAACTGGGAATCGAACACGGCTCCCCGATTTGTCGTTCCGAACCGATATTCACTGCACCACAACGCATATCCAAATATAAACAACATAACTCAAATATAAAAAGCTAATATTTTCTTTCTCCCGAATCAATTAAATGCTTACAGGTTCTAACGTAAATGACCAGTATGTACCCATGCAAGAATCAAGTACCAGAATTAAGTATGTTTTAACAGATTCAAATATAGACCATCGATATTTACTTGCTGCTGAACAAAACAAAAAATTATTATAAATCTAAACTTATTTATAATGGAACTTTGTGTGTGTGTGTGTGTGTGTGTGTGTGTGTGTGTGTGTGTGTGTGTGTGTGTGTCCATTACCTATACACTCCAAACCGGCTGAACCGATTTTCTTAAAAATTTACACAGTTGTACTATAAGCGTCTGCAAGTGTTCTTAGCTAGGTTTTGTGTCGAGGTACCCCCAATGAATATCGAAAATCGATAATCCAAAAAATCGGGTTATAGAAGGATTGGTCCGATTTTAATGAAATTTGATACACTCATAGACAAATACATAAGAAAAGATATTCAGAAGTTTCAAGGTTGTAGTTCTTACATTAGTGCAGAAAATCGATAATATATATATATATATATATATATATATATATATATATACAAGGCGAGATGTTTGTGTGTATGTCTGTTTGTCTGCCTGTATGTCTGTATTTTTTCAGCCCTTTTATTTTAGTTTTTGCTTCGGGTTTGGCTCTAAGTAGGTATAATTGTAGTTCTTAGTCTCAGCCAATATACTATTTACTCAGAGGACTTATTTAGCTTTCAAAATTCAGTTTACGACGAAAAAAACTAATTTGATATCGATACCAGGAAATCAAAATTTGACTTACATACGTTCATTTTTCTTTCAGTCTACGGTTTCGCTTTAACTAGAAACAACTATTACTTTTTAGTCTTTTGGGCCAAGGTCCAAAGAGTCTGAGCTCCAGGTCCATGGATTAGTTTTAAAGCTTTCATTACATTCGAGCAACGCGGGACTATACTGCTAGTTCAATTATCAATACGTGATATATACCTATCTCTAAAACAATTATCGACTCAATTATAAACTTCCGACAAATAAACATATATATATATATATATATATATATATATATATATATATATATATATATGTATGTAATTTTTGAAGAACTGACATCACATAGCAATCTAGCCCTCTCTTCTTTGTTTCTAGTGAAATTTTCCTGTGTCTTAATACTTTACTCAGCTTCTGGAACATTGCTATGTGATGTCAGTTTTTCAATACGGCAGTGAATACTGAAAATATCATCGAAAATGAGGAAAAAACTTCAAGCAGCGGAAATGTGGTTCTACAGAAGGATGCTGTGGATATCGTGGAGTGAGCGTGCGAGCAACGATGAGGTGTTGGAAAGAATGGCAACGAAAAGAAAATTATTAGTGAGCACCAGGAAGAGACAAATGAAGTTCCTGGAACATTCAATATGGAATGAGAGCTTGGAGAACCTGATACTGACTGGCCAGATAGAAGGAAAGAGAGACAGAGGAAGGCAGCGGATGACATATTTGCTGGGCCTGATCAGGTGGATGACGAAACGGGGGTTGCGAGGTGTAACATAAGAAAAGATACTAATAGACACCAGGGATAGGGAGACGTGGAGAACCATAATCGCCTACGTACTGAAAGGACAGAGCAGATAAAAGAAGATACGTAATTATTAAGTTTTACTAAACACGTTTTTCAACGTCTTTTCCTCTTAAGATCAATGGAGATAGGACGACACCTAGAAAATTCGAAACTTCTCAAAATCTTAGATGTTCGGCAAAGATTTCATCTCGGCTCATGGTTAGTGAAGACACTGCCGTTGTTCCCTTCGAAGCAGAAACACACGAAGCAGGGAACGCCTAACCCATACACAGACCACAAACCTCAAAACGATTTTTCGGAAAACCAATCTTGGTGCAACCACCCTACATCCCAGCTAAACAGTTAAAAAGTAATCGTAGAATAAAGAAAAAAACAAACAAACAAAAAAAAACATGGCGTCGATGACGACAAGTGAAATCGTGTAAATTGGTTTAGAAAACGAAATTTTTATTCCGTAATTCAATAAATTAGATGAGTTACGCGACATTGTAGATTTAGACTTCTGATTAATCTTGCTTGTTTCTTTTTCTCATCCGCTTCCACATTCATTTTTTCTGTCTTCTCTCATTCGTTTATTTTAAGTCTTCCGTCTTCTCTCTCTCTCTCTTTCCTTGTTCGTTTCTCTTCTTCTTTGTCGGCAATTTCATTTTCGACTATTTCTCTCTCTTTTTTCTTTTCAGGTTTCTTCGTAGCTCACTCTATCCTTCTCCCTGTTTTCTTCTTCTTCTTTTTACATTTTCTCTCCTTCTTTTCATATGTTTTCTGCTTCTTTTTCCATTTCATTTACTATTATCATCCTTCGTACTCTCTTTCCTTTTCACTTTCGTTTTTTTCTTCTTCTTTATTTTCATCCTTCTTTTTATTAATTTTTTATTCTTATTGTTCTTCGCAGTTCTTTTTTTGTTGCTTCGACCAATGCGTTACCTCTTTTATTTCTCTTTCTTTCTTTCTTTCTTTCTTTCTTTCTTTCTTTCTTTCTTTCTTTGTACCGCCATTTCCTTCTTCTTTTTCGCATAAACATCTCATTTTTTTATTCCTCTTTTTCGTTTTCTTTCTCTCCTCTTCGTTTCTGAAAGTTTTTTAACGACTCCCTTTCTTCTTTTTTCATTTTCTATCTCACCTACTATTATTTTCTTTCTTTCTATTTTCTTTTCACTACCTTCTTCTTTTTCATCTTTTTCACTTACTTCTTCCTTTTCACAACTAATTTCTCCCTATCGTCTGCTTTTTAGCATTTTTTATTCTTCTTATTCATTTTATTCTTCATCCCGTTTCCCTCGCCCTATTAATTATTTTTTCTTCTTTTTCGCCTATTTCTCCTTTCTTCTTTACTCTCTGTTCTGTCCTCATCCTCTTTCTTCTTCTTGTTCTTCTTCTTGTTCTTCTTCTTGTTCTTCTTCTTCTTTACCTACGACTTTATTTTTTACGTTTTTGCTCATTCTTTTCATGTTTTCTGATTCTTCTCTTTCATATTTTCCTTCACATAGTTCGCTTCTTTTTCGCAAACTTCTTTCATTTTTAACACTTTTCATTGTTTCCTCTTTTCTGATTCTTTTTTTCCAAGCGCTCTTAATATTATTACTGTTCCTCCATTCCACCCCCTAATATCTTCTTTCTTAATTTCATTCCTTTTCTCTTTCATTTACTTCTTTGCATTTTTCATACAATAGTTTTTCTCATTTTCTCCTTTTTTATTTTTTTTACTCTTCTTGTTTTTCTCTGTGTTTTTTTTTTGCCCGATGCGATACTTCCTTTCTTTTCGAACGCTTCTCTTCTTCTTCTTCTTCTTCTTCTTCTTCTTCTTTTTTTTTTCTTCTTCTGCTTTACCTTCAATTTTATTATTTACATTTTCGCTCATTCTCTTCATACGTTTTCTGCTTCTTCACTTTCATATTTTCCTTCACATAGTTTGCGTCTTCTTCTTCTTCGCAAACTTTTTTATTTTTATCCCTCTTATTTGTTTCCTTCTCTCCAATTCTTTTTCTTCGTGGGTTCTTGTTCTTCTTCTTCTTCTTCTTCTTATTATTATTATTATTATTATTATTATTGTTATTGCTGTTGTTGTTGTTCTTCTTCTTTCATTTCACCCCTATTGTCTTCTTTCTTTCAATCCTTGTTTTTCACTTTCATTCACTTTTTCAACTTCTTTGCTTAATCCGTTTTCTTTACGATTGTTGTTCTTCTCATTTTCTTCTTTTTATTTATTTTTATTCTTCTTCTTCGCTGTGTTTCCTTCACCCGATGCGATACTTCTTTTTCGACTCCTTCTCCTCCTCCTTTCTTCTTCTTCTTCTTCTTCTTCTTCTTCTTCTTCTTCTTCTATCACACATCCAATTATCTCCTCCCTTCCTACTTCCCTCTTTTTCACTTCCTTCTTTTTCATCTTCATCTCCTTCGATCTCTTTTTCATTTTCACTACTTTTCTTTTTTCTTATTAATTCCTACTTTTCATTTATTTTTCAATCTCCTCGTTCTTCATCTTCTATTTTCGTCTATTTCTTCTTCACTTTCGTCTTATATTTTCTTAACATCTAATATTTTTCTCCATCTTG
>JBBBDQ010000591.1:0-15000 GCA_037127315.1 Ascarosepion bandense
TTAATTTTAGTACCCCCACCTGTATTTGGCATTTTGTGCTGCTGTTTTTGCTGCTAATCATGCATTTTGTATCTTGTAGTTTATTTGTCATCCTTTCTTGCCACTCTATTCAGCTACGTTCTGTTGGAGGTCTTGTAGTTTTCTTTCTGTGTCTGCTATCAGCACTGTGTCATCTGCGTCCTTGACGTTGTTCAAATTGTGGCCTCTGATGACAAATCCTGGCATGACATCAAAGGTCCTCAGAATAGCCTCGCTGTTCAAGTTGAATAGATTCGGTGAAAAGACTGCAAGCGGGCAGAACATTTTCTTGCCGGTTTTTTTAATAGAAGTAGCTCCTCCATCCTGCTATGGGTTAAATAGCTGAACCTTTTGGGTAGAATTATTCCTTGATAATTGTTTAGGATTGGGTTTCCAGTTTCATCTAATGTGTTCTTCCGGACTATATTTCTAACCTCTCCCTTTGAACACTGAAATATTATTCCTTAATTAAATGTTGACCTCTTTAAGTCTAAATTTTGATCCTGAGTATGACGCCAATTTGAATCCGGTAGCAAGTACTCTGAATGGGAGGTTGTGAGGAACATGAAACCACCTCTTAATTGCTATTGTTCCTAGGTTCCCCCTGACCCGGAGTGGTAGCACTATGGGCAAATAGTTAACCCCCAAACTGGGGTCAAAACATTATGAAAGTATAAATATAGACTTTTATTTTAAAACAATTAGATTTTTGAATGAAAAATATGACCAACAATACATTTTTAAAGGAAACACTTGTTACCAGTAATACATTTTAATAAAAATCTAGAAGACATCTTAAAATTTAAAAAAAATTCATTAAAATTTGACTAAATGAACCTTCTCACTATAACCGAACTTTAAAAAAATACCTTAAAACCCTACCCTTTTGGCATTACATAACCCACAAAGGTTGATATGCCGTTAAACAAAACTCAAACTCAAGTTGAAAGTTAGCCGTCATCTTTCCGGCAAACTCGCAATAAATTTACTATTTGCGCTTTCTTAGAGTAATACAACACCACACAGTAACTCTACATTGAGTGACTCTTGGGCCTTTTATTTGGTTGACATTAAAAAATATAACGCCATATGGCTCTTTTTTTTTTTAATCATTTCACCCCGAGCAAGGCGGAAACGCCACTGATGTGCAGGTGGCTACATAAATGTAAAAAGATTAATTAGAAAAGAGTGAGGAGTACAAACTAGTTAGAAAGGAACAATAGAAAGCTGAGAAAGCAGGTGCGATGACAGATACAGAGGTGGAGAGAAAGGGAAGGTTATACAGGGGAGGGGAGAGAGCTAGAGTCCAGTGGTTAGTAGATGAGTATTGACTTTGCATTTAAATTTCTGGAGGTTGTAGCCATCAGGAAAGCAAGAATACGGGAGCGAGTTCCATAAACGGGAAGTGCGAGAGAGGAAGCTGCAGGAGTAGAATTGTCGTCTGCATTTGGCTAACCTGACTGTGAATGGGTGGGACCCAGTTGCCAGTCTGGTTGCACGAGTAAACACCTGTTGAGGAGGCATCAGTGACTTAAGTTCGTCTGAGCAGAAGTCATGAAAGTATTTATAGAACAGACAAAGGGCATTGGCGTATATTGAAAACCCACAGGCACAATCTGTAGTTTATATGAGAAAAATCTATATATCATCATCATTTATCCATCACACCCAGATGGTGCATAGGGCAGCAACTTTTTGTTGCCGTTTCTATAACAAACTGTTTTTTACGGGGCAGGGTTGTTAGCCCTGCACCCAATTCCCAAACCTGGAGGACCGGTGGACCATTCCTGGTCCTAACGTTTACAGCACCTGGTATTCCCAAAGGGTCACCCATTTAATTACTGACCAGGCTTGATGTTGCTTAACTTTGGTGATCGGGCGGGAACCGGTGTATTCAACACTATATAGCCGTAGACAAATCTATATATGCGAAGCATTAATTGTTGACAGAGATAAAGGGAAAGAGAACAAGGTGCGACCTGAACTTATCTCCGGGTTGATTTGAAGTTGTCGTTACATGTTAATTGTGTCAGCATACTGCCTCCTCTGAATGACCACCGTGACCGGTTAAAGACCATCCTTAAATATTCAATCCAGTCACGTGGGGTGACTCACAGAATGATTTTTCTTTAGCTGTGGAAAAACCGTTTCTCTGACGTATTTTGAATTTTTGCGATTTGATGACCAATCAGGATCCAGAGTTTCCATTACACCGTGCCTTTGACAGAAAAAAAATAGTGCCTATATTAATTAATAGACCTGCTTTTCATAAGAAAAAGAATTTCACGTATTGTAAGGAGAGATAATAAAGCGATAGTTTATATCGGAACCGGAAATAAATGGCACCGCCAAAACAAGGAAAGGAAAAATTTAAGTTCGTCGATTTCAGCGTCCCAGGCTACACATTCCTAGGTTCCGGTACAAATCTGAAAAAAAAAACTAGAATATTCGCCGGCATTAAACAAACTAGACCAAGCAGCTAAAGAACGCAACTGTGTTGTTTCTTGTTTTATTTTCCAAGCTCACACCCCCCCCCCACACACACACAATAAAATTAATTAACACCACGTGTATCTCTAAAAATACAATTGCGCGGGCATTCACCCCTTGCCAAAACCTTTGGTGTCAAAACAAGAACGGCGCACCCAAAAGCTCGAACGTAGTTGAAGACACACCACGTGGTCAAAAATATGAATTTTTGACCAATCAGGGCTTGATATAAGAAACACATTTCCTGATCTCCCGGAACCTCACCATCAAAATAAAAGGAAAGTAGAAACTTTCAGCACACACAGAGAGGAACAGCCAGCTCGAAACACACAGTGGGGAACGGACAGCTCGGAGCACACATAGAGAGAGAATTCAGCAGTTCACACAACAGACAATATCACGTATCAATGAACATTGATTCACCCTCTCTTTCTCTCATCTCGCTCGCAACACATAGTCCTTCCTTTCCCTCTCACATTCCCAATTTCTATCTTTCTTTCTAATCTTCATACGGATAACTACATTAGTGTATAAAAAATAATTCTTTTTTTTTTTTAACGAAAATAAACAAAAGTTTATTTTACTTTATTTGTAGTGTATTTTCCTTTTTATTTATTGCTCGGGGGAATTACACAAGCCCCCTACACGAATTACGTTATGCCGACCCTAAAATAACCCCAGAAGAAGCGGGTGAACGATTCCACGAGGATACTAAAGGAGAAGGATTCGTCCGAGGCTTACGACATTGGCGTCTAGAGCTAAGACGGCGCTTGGTTTGGACGACTATTTCAGAGGCAATATCGATAGCAACCAACTCGATAGTACGGATAGTGCTGGTTATTCTGGTGGTATTTGTGCGTAAGTGAATGCAAGGAATTTAACTGGAATTCGAACTCGGCACCCCGATTTGTCGTTCCGAGTCGATATCCACTGCACCACAGCGTACATCCGGTGTAAGTACACATAGCAACTAAAGCGGTCCTAATCTTTGTCAGTGCTATAAAATGATGTAAGATCTTCGTTATCCCCTGAGATAAACGTTACTTTCTGACTCAATAATTTCGGATTTTTTTTTAATCCATTAGTGAGAAGAAAAAAATGAGCATAAACTTAAAGAAAACTGAATGTATGGTCATCAAGTCGGAGAAACTAAAATACAACGACATTTCAGTTGCTTCAAGTTTTTCCTTCATTGCCATATTGAAGAACTTACATCACATAGCAATCTAGTACTCTCTTCTTTGTTTCTAGCGAAATTGTCCTGTTTAGTAATACTTTGCTCAACTTCTGGAATGCTTCTTTCGCCATGCCAATTCGCCTTCGGATCTCTGTGTCGCATTTTCCGTCTTCTATTATAACACTTCCCAGGTATTTAAATTTTTGTACCTGCGTAATTTTAGTACCCTCACCTGTATTTGGCATTTTGTGCTGCTGTTTTTGCTGCTAATCATGCATTTTGTATCTTGTAGTTTATTTGTCATCCTTTCTTGCCACTCTATTCAGCTACCTTCTGTTGGAGGTCTCGTAGTTTTCTTTGCGTATTTGCTATCAGCACTGTGTCATCTGCGTCCTTGACGTTGTTCAAATTGTGGCCTCTGATGACAAATCCTGACATGACATCAAAGGTCCTCAGAATAGCCTCGCTGTTCAAGTTGAATAGATTCGGTGAAAAGACACAACCTTGTCTTACGCCCATTTCTATCTTTGTATATCTACTGAATTCCTTACCTATGTATGCAGGTAGTTTGGTGCCGCTATAGATTCTTAATTACTCTAATGTCTTTCTCAAATATGTTGACGCTGTTGAGCATCTACATTAATGCTTTGTGGCCCTATTTTGTCGAACGCCTTAGTATAATCGATAAAACATAGGTACAAGTCCTTCTTCATTTGTATTGCTCTTTCAGAGAGCATTCTAATCATAAATCTTGCGTTTTTTCTTAATTTCCTTCACAATTTCTACGGTGCAGGAATATCTACACCCATTAAAGTGTCGATACGTGAATTTGTTGACATACTAATAGTGAGTTCAATCCCAGGGCTTTGCAGGGGACTAGGAGCGCAAAATAACTGAGCAATACTGAAAATCAAAAATCGACAAAAATGATCCCTAATCATGGTTTTAAAAAAGTTTTCACAAATGAATTCCCTTACGTTTACGAGAATGGGGACAAGCAGCCAAAACTGAGCGGGTAGAACATTTTCTCGTAATAGGTTGCCATTACTTTCTACGGTTGACTGGTTACCAACTAAGGCTGTAGAACCCAATCACTCCTACTATTTAATCCATCGCTGGAGGAAAACTACGGATTAATGCCTTTCCCAAAGGTGTTTGCTGGTAAGTGAATGAAAAGAATTTAACTGTACGCTTTCAGTCAGTCAGTTAAGTGCCATTCGTGATACACGCTTGGGCGATCATATTTTGAAAGAGACATGACTGACTGGGCAGAAAATTATCCCGCAGTAGGTTGCCATGGCTATAGAACCCAATCTGTCCTGCTATTTAACCCATAACTGGAGGGAAGAGACGGATTAATACCTTTCCCAAGTGTATTTGCGCGTAAGTGAATATAGCTACTAGAAAAGACAAGAGTGATTACCATCTTTTTCACAGATGGTGATGGCAATCACTCTTGTCTTTTCACAGATCTTATAACTTGTGTCTCTTACTCATCATTTTTCTTCTACGTAACCCCCCTGCGCACCAGTGGCAGTAAAAAGTACATGGAAAGGGCAACCTAAACATCTCCGCTGCGGAAGGAACCGGTCACCCAACTCTGCTTTGAATATCGCCATGAGCTACAGATATGAGATTGTGAGAAGTTGGGATCACATCGGAGCCAAACTGAAAAAAATAATTTTTTTTATTAGATTCAGACCAAGATAGGGTAGAGGAGACAGGTTGACGATTGTAATCACTCTTGTCTTTTCACAGATTTTATAACTTGTGTCTCTTTCTCATCATTTTTCTTCTATGTAAGCCCCCTGCGCACCAGTGGCAGTAAAAGTGCCTTGCTTAAGGTAAAATAATAAAAGAATAAAGATAAAGAAAAATTTGAATTCAAATTCAAACCACCTGCTGCCTTTTAGGTTTTGCCTCTGAATACATGGAAAGGGCAACCTAAACATCTCCGCTGCGGAAGGAACCGGTCACCCATTGCCCAACTCTGCTTTGAATATCGCCATGAGCTACAGAGATTGTGAGGAGTTGGGATCACATCGGTGCCAAACTAAAAAAAATATTTTTTTTTTGTTAGATTTACAGAAATACACAAACAAACAGCAATGTTCGTTATGTTGTATTTTATTACAATCAGAAAAAGACATGAATGTTTCGAAACCCTGATAAGGAAAGAAAGCTTATAGAATCTGTTGCACACAAGGCACATTGAAGGTAAGAGTCGCATTAAAATAAAAGTTGTAACTTGTTTAACGAGTTTACGTGAATGGATGAGAGAAGAGCGTCAAAAGGGTATAATAATCTGTGAAAAGACAAGAGTGATTACCATCGTCAACCTGTCTCCTCTACCCCATCTTGGTCTTGTGTCACAGTTGTATTTTTTATACAATAAATCCATTGACGAGACAGGAAATAAGGGTGAGCCATGATAGCCCTTCTTCTCCAGGGACATTATTTTTAATCATGTCACCCCAAGCAAGGCATTCCACTGCCACTATAGCGCAGGGGGTTACATAGGGCGATAGACGAGTTAGAATGTACATAGGGGGAGAGTTGGAGAGAATGGGTGTGAGTTAGTGTGTTAGGAGGTGTCTATTGAACTTACATTTAAACTCTTGGAGGTTATAGCCGTTGGGGAAGCAAGCATACGGAAGGGAATTCCACAGGCGGGAAGTGCGAGAGTAGAAGCTGTTGGAGTAGAAATTGCGGTTACAATTCATCGGTTTCACTGTAAAAGGGTGGGACCTAGTTGCCAATCTAGTATCTCGTGCAAACTCACACCTAGGGGGCACCAGTGATTTAAGTTCATCAGAGCAGAAGCCATGAAAGTATTTATAGAAGAGGCACAGGGAAGCCACGTCACGCCGGTGAGAGAGTGACTGCAGGCAATGCATCGAAAAAGAAAACTCATTTGCAAGTTAAAATTGACAAGCCGAAGTACACTTATACTTAACATAGGTCAGAAACAAAGATAAATTTCTAGGGTACGTAATGAGGAAAGAGGGCTTAGAAAAAGTGATACTCAGAGGAGGTACTCAATTCAAAAGTGAGAGAGAAAAACAAAGATTAACCTAACTAGCGAGTTTCAGTAAATGTGTAATGAGCCGGGTTTGGGTAAGTTAACTAAAAGAAAAAACTTCAATTCGAGTTGCAACGGATAGAAAGTTAGAGAGGGCTATGATCACCAACATCCTGAAGAAGTGTTTATAGGCACCTTCTTTCTGATCCAGCCGGTTATTCGAATCGGGGCAGCTTTTGTTTCTACAATTTTTTTTTTTTTTTTTTTGTATGAAGAATTCTTCCTTTTACCGTGAGAAGGTTTTACGGAAATACGAAAATGCAGACAAAAAATAAATAAATACAGTTCATTAACCTACATTATTCTTCCTCTTCAGCTTTTTCGTATTATTATTATTATTATTATTATTATTATTATTATTATTATTATTCATTCCTTTATACATTGTTGACATATTGATGCTATCGTCCCTTTTTTCTTACTCTGATTAGTTATTTTATCCCCGAATTATTTTTCTTTATGTTTGTTATATATATATATATATATATATATATATATATATATTATTCGAAAGAGGTCGACACAAAACAATTCTACTCCAGTCTTCTAGAGAACTCGGAAGCCGGTTTAAATCGTTTCACTTAATGGCAGCACAACATTTAAGATCGGGTTCCAATTTCCGGCGAGTCGCTTTGAGTTTTTAAGTAACCGAGTGGCAGTTTGATTGGTAGTAAATCCATTTCACGTTTTTATATAAACCCTCTCAAGCGAAAGTGGCGTGTCCGCCTCTTTGTATTATACGTACGTGGTAACTGCCATGTTTGAAAGTATGGTGAGGTGTATCACGTTTAGAAAATGATTGTTTTTCTGTTTGTTTGCTTTTTAATATTCTATTGATGTCAGAATATCGGTTGATTTTAAACATGTGCTTATATTAGCGTAGGTTGGTGTTGTGGTGTCGTTATAACTTTTTCTTCTTTAGAGATCGCGTTGCCACAAATGGAAATAGTCACTTTAATGGATGGGTTAGGGTACAGTTGACGACTATAATATTTTTAGATTGTTTCCTGATATTTTCTGACAAAAAGCTATTGAGATATAAAGAATATCTATCTATCTATCTATCTATCTATCTATCTATCTATCTATCTATCTATCTATCTATCCAAACATATATATATATATATATATATATATATATATATATATATGTATATGTGTGTGTGTGTGTGTGTGTGTGTGTATTACAGAATAATGAAAAACACGTAGATTAAAAACCCATTGTTCGAGTGTTTATTTTTATAAAGAGTGCTCGATACAGAGTAGAGCTTAATGTTGTAATTTTGTTATTACACTGGTTTATAAAAGCATAATATTCTTTTCTAAACCATTGTAGTAACTATATATATATATATATATATATATATATATATATATATAGTGTATCGAAGCAACAGATAAATTTCTAAACATATATTGTTAAATATAAGAGACAATGAATGTCTATTATGTTTAATCATGAGCCATTCTAAACATCGTGTTTTGGGTTTAATTTCAGGTGACAATAAAGTAAACATTGTCCAACATTTGGATAGTATTTTCATTACGCTGGTTCTAAGTTTTCGCCTCACAGGGGCCATCTTCAGAGAGGTTACAAGGATTTTGACATAAAGAAATCGACCGTCAAATAGTATATTATAGTATATAGATATTGCTGTGCGACGATAACAATCATATGGTCCTGTTAACGTTTCGCTCTCTCACGTGGTGCCATAGAACCGCATTACAAATTTACGTCTTGTTTCTGTGATTCGGTGACTTAAATTTATGGAGACTGTAGTTTTCAGGGAAGCAAGAATATGCAAGGAAATTCCAGTGGCAGAAAGTGCGAGCAAATAAGCTGTTAGAGTAGAAGGTGCGGTTACATTGGTTTGGTTTCATTAAAAAAGGGACCTAATTGCTAGTCTAGTAGCTCGAGTAAATTCGTAAAAAGGAGGCACCAGGGAGCTAAGTTTGTCAGAGGTAAAGCCGTGAAAGTATTTGTAGAACAGACAAAGAGAAGCCACATTACGTCGGCGAGCAAGTGACTGGAGTTGAGCTAACATGTCGGGATCAATTACATTACAGATTCTTACCTGGATTTTGTCAAGAAGCTCGATATGAATATAGTAAATCATGTAATTTATTTCATGTTTTAATTTCAGAAACACGCTCTCGTATTATAATCAAGCCGTTCCATACGCAGGGGAATACAGTTTTCTTCTTCTTCTTCTTCTTCTTCTTCTATGTACCCTGTCCCTTCAGGCCGTAGGCGATCATGGTTCTCCACGTCTCCCTATCCCTTGTGGCTCTTAGTATGTTTGCTCCTGTTACGTGCTTTAATCCATTATTATATCAAGAACCGCAAGGACAGAACGAGTTTGAAATTCGTAAAGCATTTCACACTGAAAAACTTCTTCTTCTTCTTCTTCTTCTTCTTCTATGTGCCTTGTCCTTTCAGGCCGTAGGCGATCATGAATTTCCACGTCTCCCTGTCCCTTGTGGCTCTTAGCACGCCGCTTTCTCCTGTTACACCACGCAACCCTCGTTCCGTCATCCACCTACTCAGGCCCTTCAAATATGTTATCCGATGCTTTCCTCTGCCTCCTTTTCCCGGCCAGTTAGTATCAGGTTCTCCAAGCCCACCTTTCTCATTGCCTGTCCCAGGAACGTCAGCTGTCTCTTCCTGATGATCAGTATTAATTTCCTTTTTGTTTCCATCATTTCCAAAGCCTCATCATTGCTCACATGCTCGGTCCATGATATCCTTAGAATCCTTCTGTAGAAACACATTTCAGCTGCTTCAATCTTTGGTGATATTGTCCAGCATTCACTGCCATACTAAAGAACTAACATCACATAGCAATCCAGTACTCTCTTCTTTGTTTCTAGTGAATATTTCCTGTGTCTTAATACTTTACTTAGTTTCTGTAACGCGTCCTTTGCAATGCATATTCGTCTTTAGATCTCTGTGTTGCACTTTCCGTCTTCGGTTTGAATACTTCTTATACATGTAAATTTTCGTACCTGATTAATTTTAGTTCCCCCCACATGTATTTGGCATTTTGGGTTTGTTCAAATAAGTGGAGAAATGGGAGTCAGCCATGTAAAGTGAACGGCAATGGTCGCACGGTGTATTTGAACCTAGTTCTCCGATTCTATATTTAACACTAATGAGAGTTATACTAGCCTCACTTCACTCTAAATTCTACATGATTACCGATATTTGGCATGGTGTTGTTGCTAATCTAAATCCTTAAATAAAATAAACAAAATATATCAATAAATTTATCGACTCTTCGAATGAAGAATTTTTTAGCAAATTTAGCGACAAATTATCTACATGGAAGGACTGGGCGGCAACAGCGTTGACACTATCTTGATGGAATGAATATATTTTTATACATTTTATACTGTTTTACCAAATCGGCAATTCTACGTTGATCAAAACGATACCTTAGCATTTGCTAAAACGGAAAGAAAAAATACAGTTCATTAACATTAATCACTCTAAAACGAAGCGTTTGCATATACGATTCTCTTATGAAAGACTCTTCAGGCGAATTTATGCCTAGAGATACGAAATGTTTAATAATAAACGCCATTGTAGATATCATTCATGAGGAAAACAAGTAAGCCTTTACTTCTGCACAAAATTAATCTCGATTTGAATTATATTACACTCAACGACTCGTCGGTGTGGTTGATTAGGCGTAGTAACAATGGGAATAATTTCTCAGCAAGCCTTCACCATTTTAACAGATCTTTCATAATTCCTAAAGCGACTACACTAAGGTTTTGTTATTTGACTCAAATAAACTCGTTTGAATTTAACAAAGTGTAAAAAAAATATTAATAAACAGGTTTAAACAAATAAATAAAACCTTGATCTATCTCGAAATATATCGAGGCGTTCTCTGTTCTAGTATATTCTCTAATAGAGTAAAAGTGTTTTTTTTTCTTTCTTTGTACAGAATAAATTCGATATTCGAGAATCATGACAAAATTTTTCGATCACAAAATAAACGCTGAAGTATTACATTGAGCTTACACACGTTGATATTTAATAAGCTGGTGTTAGGCACACAACTATATTCGGACACACGTAGAATCAAATGCCCATTACCGGCGGGACGTGGCTCCCCTGTGCCTCTTTTATAAGTACTTTCACGGCTTCTGCTCGGATGAACTTAAATCACTGGTGCCTCCTATGTGTGAATTTGCACGAGATACTAGATTGGCAACTAGGTCTCACCCCTTTTCAGTGAAACCGATGAAATGTAACCGCAATTTCTACTCCAATAGCTTCTTTTCTCGCACATCACGCCTGTGGAATTCCCTTCCACATGATTGCTTCCCCGACGGCTACAACCCCCAGGAGTATAAATGTAAGGTCAATAGACATCTCTTAACACACTAACTCGCACCCATTCCCTCCAACGCTTTCCCTATGTACATCCTAACTCGTCTATCACCATCCCTCTGACATTTCCTATACCCAATCGTTCTATGTAGCCCCATGCGCTATAGTGGCAGTGGACTGCCTTGCTTGGGGTGATATGATTAAAAATAAAAAAAAAACAAAAATACGCAGACATACACTAACCAAATATACGTTCTTCATTAATTTAGCGGTCCGAAGATTTACAACTATGGTTAATCAGGTCTGGTATAAAGGGTGGCCAATCCTCATTCACTTTGTATTCCATAGATAAGAGAGAAATTCCAAACAGAGCAATTCTTCTCAAAATCATCTGCTATATACCAAGAGATTAAATCTGCAAAATGACTGGTTCTGACTTACTATCTCGTCTTCAGTGAATTTTCCACCAACTTCAAAATTATTATTGTTATGTATACACTACCGGCCATAATTATTAGGCCACCCCAGTGTCTTAGAAAATGATGCATTTTAAACTATTTTTATTATTTATTGCTAAGTGAATAATTGTAAATGAAAATAGAATTGTGCTTTTGTTAATACTGCACATTAACATGTGCTTCAAATGAATTAATAAATATTTAACAATCTATCTAAATCTAAACTTATTTATAAATGGAACTTTGTGTGTGTGCGTGTCTGTGTACGTGTACCCGTTACCTATAGACTCCGAAACGGCTGAACCGATTTTCTTGAAACTTTACACAGTTGTACTATAAACATCTGCGAGAGTTCTTAGCTAGGTTTTATGTCGAGGTACTCCCCGATAAATATCGAAAATCGATAATCGAATAAATCGGGTTATAGAAGGAGTGATCTGATTTTAATCAAATTTGATACACTCATAGACAAAGACATAAGAAACGATATTCAGAAGTTTCAAGGTTGCAGTTCTTGCGATAGTGCAGAAAATTTGATATCGATACCAGGAAGTCAAAATTTGACTTACATCCATTCATTTTCCTTTCAGTCTACGGTTTCGCTTTTTCTGGAAACAACTGTTGCTTTTCAGTCTTTCGTGCCAACGTCCAAAGAGTCTGAGCTCCAGGACCTGGATTAGTTTTAAAGCTTTCATTACACCCGAGCAACGCCGGGCTATACTGCTAGTATATATATATATATATATATATATATATATATAAAGTGTCCACCTTTCCTCACACAAAAAGGGTTTCTACATCAAATTACATACATAATACAAAGTACACATATCATGGTATATATCATTAGGATCACGATATCAACATGTATATATACATGAATATAATAATCAATAAAGGAGGTTACAATCAATTACATACTTAATACAAAATTAAGAGTTTTTAAACAGCAACATTCACAGGAATGAATGTCTTCTTTCCCGAGGCGACTGTAAATTAAATAGAGCACACACACACACACACACACACACACACACACACACACACACTATATATATATATATATATATATATATATATATAAATAGAATAAGTAAAGAACAAGTAGGAAAAAGTGTCTTTAATCTAACATGTTTCACATGAACAAACTTCTTGAGATATTTATTAAAGAGGAATGATTTAAAAAAATAAATAATAATAAATCTCTGAAGAAGGTTGTTAAAGTGTAACATGTTGGATTCTAAGACCTCATCATTGCTCACATGCCACTATTCATGATATCCACAGCATCCACATTTCGGCTGCTTCAAGTTTTTACTTCACCTTTGATGATATTCTCCAGCATTCACTGCCATATTGAAGAACAGACAGCACATAGCAATCCAGAACTCTCTTCTTTGATTCTATGGAAATTTTCCTGTCTCGTTAAGTGTATCGTAAGTTTCATACAATTCAAAAATTCACTAGCGGTTGTTAATTCCAATAAACCTAATCGAATTAATACTGAGAATTCAGGGAAAGACAGCTAAAGTTCCTGGGTTATGCAATGAGGAAAGAGGGCTGGGAGAATCTGATACACATTAGTTAGTAAAAAGGGACTAAGGAAAGCAGTGGGAAACAATCCCTGACGGGTCTGAGCAAGTGGATGGCAGAGAGGTTAGGGTTAGAGGCGTTACAGGAGAAAGCGTGCTAAGATCCACCAGGGATAGAAAGACGTGGAGGGCCATGAGTGCCTACGTCCTGAAAGGATACCGAAGAAGAAGAAATACTGTATGTAAGCACGGTGCTAACATAATAAAGAATCCAGACTTTACAACGGTGGTGATGTCTGCAGATTGTGCCAAAAATAGAAGTTAGCCATAATATTATTTCCGGAACGAGAAAGGCTGCTCAATGAAAGCTCCAAAATAATGCCCGGATGTAAACACATCAGAAAATATATTTTAGGATCGAACAAACGCGTATAAAAATGCTTACAATTCTTGATCAGACACTCCCATATTTTAAACTTCCGGTTATGAATCCTGGAAGTTCCTGTTAATCGTTCGAAAAAGCGTTAGATCATCAGGTAATATAAAATGCCTGCAGATACCGAAAGGTTAAAATCGAGGTAGCGTTAAGTGCTGACCTTCAATATATATATATATATATATATATATATATATATATATTTGTGTGTGTGTGTGTGTGTGTGTGTGTGTGTGTGTGTGTGTGCATTCATGCGGTGGTGTATAGAGAGAAAAAAAGAAATTAAATGAACACCGTCACTCAAGTGACATAGGTGATACACGCTTGGGTGATCATGTCTCGAAAGAGAGAGGACTGACTGGATACAAGATTATCCCACAGTAGGTTGCCATTGCTTTCTGTGGTAGACTGGTTACCAGCCAAGTCTATAGAACCTAATCTGTCCTGATATTTGATTCATAGGTAAATGGAGAAGAGATGTAATATATTACCTTATTATATTAAGTATAATTAGTGGGCGATCAGTTTATTACTGCCTAGCAATAGAAATGCGATCCCCCACTTCATGCCAGTAGAAGCCTTAATGATATTTCCAACTAATATATTCAGTCAGTCACTTAAGTGCCATATGTGATACACGCTTGGGCGATCATGTCGCGAAAGAGACATGACTGACTGGGCATAAGATTATCCCACAGTAGGTTGCCATTGCTTTCTGCGGTAGACTGGTTGCCAGCCAGAGCTATAGAACCGAATCTGTCCTGTTATTTAACCTAATACCGGAGGGAAGAGATGGATTAATACTTTTCCGAAGGGTATTTGCGCGTAAGTGAATGCAACGAACTCAACTGGAATTCGAACTCGGCTCTCCAATTTTTCGTTCGGAGCAAATTAATGCATAGTGGGGACCAGAAAGCCAAAGATACGCAAGTCCTCTTCGTGCAAGTCACTTAAGGGAGAAATAGTTTTTATTTTTATTTTCTCTCAACTGTTGTGGGAGAAGGACTTGAAGCTGGAACGAGGTTTCAGATTTTAGACGTCACCACTTATCTTGTATTGTTGGTTAGGTTCCGAAATGTCGTTCTTCTATTTGACTTCATGTCATTATGTCGTCAATCAGTTACTTGTGTTGTCAACTAACTGTAGTTGATTGCACGCGAAGTGAGAGGACTAAGCTAAGATGGCGCCCATTTTCAGTGAGCAAGCCAATGGTACCTTGAACGCGAAGATATTTCGGACGACATTTGCCTTTCATGATTGCCAGAACGCCTGCGCATTTTAAATGCAATTTCTTTATCATTACTCTCTATCTACGAGAAACTTCTAATACCTCTCAATCTCTCCTTATGTACCCGGTCTCTCCCTCTTTTTTTTTTCATACGTGAGATCCTGTTCTTTCTGTTTCCATTAAACACACAAAAGGGCATAACGCCAATCAGGCGACATGATGAATATCTAATAATAA
>JBBBDQ010000591.1:17500-37500 GCA_037127315.1 Ascarosepion bandense
CGACTGCAGCCACTTCTCCATCGTCGAAATGTAGCCTCCCTTTGTCTCTTCTATAAATACTTTCATGGCTTCTGCTCGGATGTGCTTAAGTCACTGATGCCTCCTCAACAGGTGTTTACTCGTGCAACCAGACTGGCAACTGGGTCCCACCCATTCACAGTCAGGTTAGCCAAATGCAGACGACAATTCTACTCCTGCAGCTTCTTCTCTCGCACTTCCCGCCTGTAGAACTCGCTCCCGTATTCTTGCTTTCCTGACGGCTATAACCTCCAGAAATTTAAATGCAAAGTTAATACTCATCTACTAACCACTGGCCTCTACCTCTCTCCCCTCCCCTGTATAACCTTCCCTTTCTCTCCACCTATGTATCTGTCATCGCACCTGCTTTCTCAGCTTTCTATTGTTCCTTTCTAACTAGTTTGTACTCCTCACTCTTTTCTAATTAGTCTTTTTACATTTATGTACCCCCCTGCACATCAGTGGCGTTTCCGCCTTGCTCGAGGTGAAATGATTAAAAAAAAAAAGATAGATAGATAGATAGATAGATGAACTGACTGAGATAGATTGATACAGAGATATACAGACAGAGAAATGAAGAGACACACATCTATCTATCTATCTATCTATCTATCTATCTATCTATCTATCTATCTAGATAAATAGATAGATAGACAGAGAGAGATAGATAGATAGATAGAGAGAGAGAGAGAGAGAGAGAGAGAGAGAGAGAGATAGAAATATGTGAACAGGCTGACATAGATATGTAGAGGGATTCGAACATAATGGGATGCATAGATTGATTATTAACCGAGTTTAACAGATAAGTAGATAGATAAATATGAACAGACTGACATAGATAGGTATATAAATATTAACAGACAGAGATTATCACACGTATATGAAATCGCCTGCAATAGATAGATTGTTCTAACCAACGTGAGATTGATTGACGTGCTTAATATTTCATTGTCATAAATAAAACAAAAATATCAATTAAAACAAGTATATTTATATTCAGCTGATAATGCAACTTGATGTTTTATTTATCCTTCTATGTGTTTAGAAGTGTTCCCATCATGAACGAAATTGCGCGGACAACTCCATTATGGCAGATGATAATGCAACTTGATGTTTTATTTATCATTCTATGTGTTTAGAAGTGTTCCCATCATGGACGAAATTGCGCGGACAACTCCATTATGGCAGATGATAATACAACTTGATGTTTTATTTATCATTCGATGTGTTTAGAAGTGTTCCCATCATGGACGAAATTGCGTGGACAACTCCATTATGGCAGCTGATAATGCAACTTGATGTTTTATTTATCATTCTATGTGTTTAGAAGTGTTCCCATCATGGACGAAATTGCGCGGACAACTCCATTATGGCAGATGATAATGCAACTTGATGTTTTATTTATCATTCTATGTGTTTAGAAGTGTTCCCATCATGGACGAAATTGCGCGGACAACTCCATTATGGCAGATGATAATGCAACTTGATGTTTTATTTATCATTATGTGTTTAGAAGTGTTCCCATCATGGACGAAATTGCGCGGACAACTCCATTATGGCAGATGATAATACAACTTGATGTTTTATTTATCATTCGATGTGTTTAGAAGTGTTCCCATCATGGACGAAATTGCGTGGACAACTCCATTATGGCAGCTGATAATGCAACTTGATGTTTTCTTTATCATTCTATGTGTTTAGAAGTGTTCCCATCATGGACGAAATTGCGCGGACAACTCCATTATGGCAGATGATAATGCAACTTGATGTTTTCTTTATCATTCTATGGGTTTAGAAGTGTTCCCATCATGGACGAAATTGCGCGGACAACTCCATTATGGCAGATGATAATACAACTTGATGTTTTATTTATCATTCGATGTGTTTAGAAGTGTTCCCATCATGGACGAAATTGCGTGGACAACTCCATTATGGCAGCTGATAATGCAACTTGATGTTTTCTTTATCATTCTATGTGTTTAGAAGTGTTCCCATCATGGACGAAATTGCGCGGACAACTCCATTATGGCAGCTGATAATGCAACTTGATGTTTTATTTATCATTCTATGTGTTTAGAAGTGCTCCCATCATGGACGAAATTGCGCGGACAACTCCATTATGGCAGATGATAATGCAACTTGATGTTTTATTTATCATTCTATGTGTTTAGAAGTGTTCCCATCATGGACGAAATTGCGCGGACAACTCCATTATGGCAGCTGATAATGCAACTTGATGTTTATTTATCATTCTATATGTTTAGAAGTGTTCCCATCATGGACGAAATTGCGCGGACAACTCCATTATGGCAGCTGATAATGCAACTTGATGTTTTATTTATCATTCTATGTGTTTAGAAGTCTTCCCATCATGGACGAAATTGCGCGGACAACTCCATTATGGCAGATGATAATGCAACTTGATGTTTTATTTATCATTCGATGTGTTTAGAAGTGTTCCCATCATGGACGAAATTGCGCGGACAACTCCATTATGGCAGCTGATAATGCAACTTGATGTTTTATTTATCATTCGATGTGTTTAGAAGTGTTCCCATCATGGACGAAATTGCGCGGACAACTCCATTATGGCAGATGATAATGCAACTTGATGTTTTATTTATCATTCTATGTGTTTAGAAGTGTTCCCATCATGGACGAAATTGCGCGGACAACTCCATTATGGCAGCTGATAATGCAACTTGATGTTTATTTATCATTCTATATGTTTAGAAGTGTTCCCATCATGGACGAAATTGCGCGGACAACTCCATTATGGCAGATGATAATGCAACTTGATGTTTTATTTATCATTCTATGTGTTTAGAAGTGTTCCCATCATGGACGAAATTGCGCGGACAACTCCATTATGGCAGCTGATAATGCAACTTGATGTTTATTTATCATTCTATATGTTTAGAAGTGTTCCCATCATGGACGAAATTGCGCGGACAACTCCATTATGGCAGATGATAATGCAACTTGATGTTTTATTTATCATTCTATGTGTTTAGAAGTGTTCCCATCATGGACGAAATTGCGCGGACAACTCCATTATGGCAGCTGATAATGCAACTTGATGTTTTATTTTTTTTTTTTTTTTTTTTTTTTTTTAATCATATCACCCCGAGCAAGGCAGTAACGCCACTGATGCGCAGGGGGCTACGTAAGGGTAAAAAGAATGGAAAAGAGAAAGCCGAAAACCGCATCCTAAACAGGAAACAAGGGATGAGCCTCTTCACCTGTTCAATAGATGTGGGTGGAGTGTGAACCGGGCGATAGTTTAGTCTATCTACTCCAATTGAAAAAAAGAAAATATAATAATAAAGGAAAAGAGTGAAAAGATTGGAAAAGAGAAAACCGGAAACCGCATCCTAAACAGGAAACAAGGGATGAGCCTCTTCACCTGTTCAATAGATGTGGGTGGAGTGTGAACCGGGCGATAGTTTAGTCTATCTACTCCAATTGAAAAAAAGAAAATAAAATAATAAAGGAAAAGAGTGAAAAGATTGGAAAAGAGAAAACCGGAAACCGCATCCTAAACAGGAAACAAGGGATGAGCCTCTTCACCTGTTCAATAGATGTGGGTGGAGTGTGAACCGGGCGATAGTTTAGTCTATCTACTCCAATTGAAAAAAAGAAAATAAAATAATAAAGGAAAAGAGTGAAAAGATTGGAAAAGAGAAAACCGGAAACCGCATCCTAAACAGGAAACAAGGGATGAGCCTCTTCACCTGTTCAATAGATGTGGGTGGAGTGTGAACCGGGCGATAGTTTAGTCTATCTACTCCAATTGAAAAAAAAAATAAAATAATAAAGGAAAAGAGTGAAAAGATTGGAAAAGAGAAAACCGGAAACCGCATCCTAAACAGGAAACAAGGGATGAGCCTCTTCACCTGTTCAATAGATGTGGGTGGAGTGTGAACCGGGCGATAGTTTAGTCTATCTACTCCAATTGAAAAAAAAAATAAAATAATAAAGGAAAAGAGTGAAAAGATTGGAAAAAGAGAAAACCGGAAACCGCATCCTAAACAGTAAACAAGGGATGAGCCTCTTCACCTGTTCAATAGATGTGGGTGGAGTGTGAACCGGGCGATAGTTTAGTCTATCTACTCCAATTGAAAAAAAAAATAAAATAATAAAGGAAAAGAGTGAAAAGATTGGAAAAGAGAAAACCGGAAACCGCATCCTAAACAGGAAACAAGGGATGAGCCTCTTCACCTGTTCAATAGATGTGGGTGGAGTGTGAACCGGGCGATAGTTTAATCTATCTACTCCAATTAGTTTAATCTATCTACTCGGGAACCCCTTCCTAAACTAGAAACAAGGCGATCAACTCTACTCCTGTCCAAAAGAAGGGGGTGGAGTGTGAGACCTGGCGATAGAAGGTACTATCTACTCCAATTAAAAAAAAGAATAAATATGTGACTGAAGTTAATTAAGTTTTAACTTAGTATAAGTCAAACCTAAATTTCATAATTAAGAACAATTTACACAAAAATTAGGCAGAAAAGATAAGAACCGAAAAAGAATAAAATAAAATAAAAAATACAAGTAAAAATAAGTAAATAAATAATTCAAAAAATAATAAAAAATAAGATCACACTGGCTAAACTCACCAAGTTGCAGGCTTGCTGACAGAAAAAAGTTAAGAAAATTTCAAAAATTATCTTCATTCTGTTTCTTCTATACAGTTCTGGAGAGTTCTGGAGAGATTAAGTTACCTTAAGCAAGCAGTAACAGACAGTAGTGTGATGGAGGGGGGAATCACCTCCAAGTCATGTGTCCAGTTAGCAAGGGAATGACAGAGAACAATAAAAAAAAAAAACAAAAAAAAAACATGGCCGGTCTTAGAATTCCTACATATAACCAAAACCCTAATATACCAAACCTAAATTTCATAATTAAGAACAATTTACACAAAAATTAGGCAGAAAAGATAAGAACCGAAAAAGAATAAAATAAAATAAAAAATACAAGTAAAAATAAGTAAATAAATAATTCAAAAAATAATAAAAAATAAGATCACACTGGCTAAACTCACCAAGTTGCAGGCTTGCTGACAGAAAAAAGTTAAGAAAATTTCAAAAATTATCTTCATTCTGTTTCTTCTATACAGTTCTGGAGAGTTCTGGAGAGATTAAGTTACCTTAAGCAAGCAGTAACAGACAGTAGTGTGATGGAGGGGGGAATCACCTCCAAGCCATGTGTCCAGTTAGCAAGGGAATGACAGAGAACAATAAAAAAAAAAAACAAAAAAAAAACATGGCCGGTCTTAGAATTCCTACATATAACCAAAACCCTACTATACCAAACCTAAATTTCATAATTAAGAACAATTTACACAAAAATTAGGCAGAAAAGATAAGAACCGAAAAAGAATAAAATAAAATAAAAAATACAAGTAAAAATAAGTAAATAAATAATTCAAAAAATAATAAAAAATAAGATCACACTGGCTAAACTCACCAAGTTGCAGGCTTGCTGACAGAAAAAAGTTAAGAAAATTTCAAAAATTATCTTCATTCTGTTTCTTCTATACAGTTCTGGAGAGTTCTGGAGAGATTAAGTTACCTTAAGCAAGCAGTAACAGACAGTAGTGTGATGGAGGGGGGAATCACCTCCAAGTCATGTGTCCAGTTAGCAAGGGAATGACAGAGAACAATAAAAAAAAAAAACAAAAAAAAAACATGGCCGGTCTTAGAATTCCTACATATAACCAAAACCCTAATATACCAAACCTAAATTTCATAATTAAGAACAATTTACACAAAAATTAGGCAGAAAAGATAAGAACCGAAAAAGAATAAAATAAAATAAAAAATACAAGTAAAAATAAGTAAATAAATAATTCAAAAAATAATAAAAAATAAGATCACACTGGCTAAACTCACCAAGTTGCAGGCTTGCTGACAGAAAAAAGTTAAGAAAATTTCAAAAATTATCTTCATTCTTCGATGTGTTTAGAAGTGTTCCCATCATGGACGAAATTGCGCGGACAACTCCATTATGGCAGATGATAATGCAACTTGATGTTTTATTTATCATTCGATGTGTTTAGAAGTGTTCCCATCATGGACGAAATTGCGCGGACAACTCCATTATGGCAGATGATAATGCAACTTGATGTTTTATTTATCATTCTATGTGTTTAGAAGTGTTCCCATCATGGACGAAATTGCGCGGACAACTCCATTATGGCAGCTGATAATGCAACTTGATGTTTATTTATCATTCTATATGTTTAGAAGTGTTCCCATCATGGACGAAATTGCGCGGACAACTCCATTATGGCAGATGATAATGCAACTTGATGTTTTATTTATCATTCGATGTGTTTAGAATTGTTCCCATCATGGACGAAATTGCGCGGACAACTCCATTATGGCAGATGATAATGCAACTTGATGTTTTATTTATCATTCTATGTGTTTAGAAGTGTTCCCATCATGGACGAAATTGCGCGGACAACTCCATTATGGCAGCTGATAATGCAACTTGATGTTTATTTATCATTCTATATGTTTAGAAGTGTTCCCATCATGGACGAAATTGCGCGGACAACTCCATTATGGCAGATGATAATGCAACTTGATGTTTTATTTATCATTCTATGTGTTTAGAAGTGTTCCCATCATGGACGAAATTGCGCGGACAACTCCATTATGGCAGCTGATAATGCAACTTGATGTTTTATTTATCATTCGATGTGTTTAGAAGTGTTCCCATCATGGACGAAATTGCGCGGACAACTCCATTATGGCAGATGATAATGCAACTTGATGTTTTATTTATCATTCGATGTGTTTAGAAGTGTTCCCATCATGGACGAAATTGCGCGGACAACTCCATTATGGCAGATGATAATGCAACTTGATGTTTTATTTATCATTCTATGTGTTTAGAAGTGTTCCCATCATGGACGAAATTGCGCGGACAACTCCATTATGGCAGCTGATAATGCAACTTGATGTTTATTTATCATTCTATATGTTTAGAAGTGTTCCCATCATGGACGAAATTGCGCGGACAACTCCATTATGGCAGATGATAATGCAACTTGATGTTTTATTTATCATTCGATGTGTTTAGAATTGTTCCCATCATGGACGAAATTGCGCGGACAACTCCATTATGGCAGATGATAATGCAACTTGATGTTTTATTTATCATTCTATGTGTTTAGAAGTGTTCCCATCATGGACGAAATTGCGCGGACAACTCCATTATGGCAGCTGATAATGCAACTTGATGTTTATTTATCATTCTATATGTTTAGAAGTGTTCCCATCATGGACGAAATTGCGCGGACAACTCCATTATGGCAGATGATAATACAACTTGATGTTTTATTTATCATTCGATGTGTTGAGAAGCTAATAATTCCTATACTTGAAAATTAATGATGGGAGCATTTGTGATGCCAATGTTCATCCACTTGAATAAAAATAATATCTGTATTCATATTTGAGTCATTTCTTTTTAAATAATTCTATTTCCTTTTATTTATATCAAAAATTCCTACTGACTATTTAGAGATGCATTTCATAAAATGATAGTTCTGGAGACAATTTCCAGTAGCTTAAATTATTTTTAATTTTGTTTTGCTAGTACGTATATCAGACAAGAATTAAAACCTAATAAAAATATCCGCTTTGTGTTTACTTCCAGTTAAGTTAATTTCTTCGAATGTACATGACTTTGAATTGAATTATTTAAGTTATCGAATCGGTTTTCTGACCATGTGATGTTAAAATAGTATTCTAATATATTAAAAGGGCGAAGGTGTAGTTGAAGTCAGTCCCTGGAAACATGCGTGACTGGTTGACTAGAACGGAATAGCCACAGGGTAAAATTGAAATGAATAACAAAGAAAAAACGAATTTAAACGAGTCATTTAAAGTAATAATTTAAACATTTAAATACCACTGAGAACATCAATTATAAAATAAATCCGTAACACAAAAAGAAAAGAAAACAATTTATAACGAAGATGAGGTACTTCTGGGAAGAGACAAGAAAATAAATAAAAAATAAGACAAATGACCATTTCAAACGAAAACAGCAGAGAGCTAACACTGAAAAAAGAATTCAAAACAATAAACATGAATTTCAATTCCAGTTAATTTCTTCGAATGGATATTCAGAATAATTTATTTCGAGAGTCAGATCGGCTGCCTGCAGAACTTTTGGACCAAAACTCGGTTCCAAGAACATGCAAAGACGATTATGGGCATGGATACGCCCAGGAAGAGAGACTCAATAGCAAACCGTTTGCATAACTATCAACAAGAGACATAGATATGCAATTTTTCGCTGTAAAATATATCAAAGTGCCGACTGCGGATCGACCGCCTCCCTGCTATATGTAAACTATGAATGAAACTACGGAAACAGAAGAATCCTAACGCCGCATGCAAATTGCAATGCAACAGACTCCTGAACAACTGGAACCTGAAGGGAAGATATATAGAAAATGCGAGAAGATACGATAGAAAAAATTAAAACCGAAAATCGAAATAGGACATACAAATAGAACATTTATCGACATTGCCAAAAGACATAACCCCAAAGGACGTTGAATAAAAAATGATTGGATCACAAATAAAGTTCTTGACATGATGCAAAGGAGACAGAAAACAATGCCAATATATGGAATGGAATACAGAAAAACTACACGATAATACAGGGAGCAACTACAGACAGGCTAAAGAAGGACTCGCCAAAAATATGCAGAATTAGAGTGACTGAATATCTTATATAATGACTAGCAGTATAGCCCGGCGTTGCTCGGGTGTAATAAAAGCTTTAAAACTCATCCAAGGTCATGTAGCTCCTACTCTTTGGGCGTTGGCACGAAAGACTAAAAAAAGCAATAGTTGTTTCCAGTTAAAGCGAAACCGTAGACTGAAAGAAAAATGAATGGATGTAAGTCAAATTTTCATTTCCTTGTATCGATATCAAATACATTTTTTTCGTCGTAAACTGAATTTTGAAGGCTAAATAAGTCCTCTGAGTAAATGGTATCATGGCTGAGACTACGAACTACAATTATACCTATTTAGGGCCAAACCCAACCAAAAACGAAAATAAAAGGGCTGAAAAAATACAGACATACAGGCAGATAAACAGACACACACACAAACACATTGCCTTTTATGTATATATATTATATTCTGCACTATTGTAAGAACTGCAACCTTGAACCTTCTGACTATCGTTTCTTATGTCTTTGTCTATGAGTGTATCAAATTTGATTAAAATCGGATCACTCCTTCTATAACACGATTTTTTCGATTATCGATATTTATCGGGAGTACCTCGACACAAAACATAGCTAAGAACACTCGCAGACGCTTATAGTACAACTGTGTAAATTTTCAAGAAAATCGGTTCAGCCGTTTCGGAATCTATAGGTAACGGGCACACACACACACAGACAAAGTTCCATTTATAAATAAGTTCAGATGATATACAGGAAAATATAAAGTAACTAACTAAGCAAAAGTCTGTGGACGTACAGAAAACCCGGATCAAAAGGGAGAATTTATTGCGGGATAGCCTGTCCACAAAATACAACACAAATTTTAAGAAAAAACAACGCTGTAAGAAATGTTTATACAAAATTAGAAAATAGTATAACCACATATATACACAATAAACAATTTATGTATTTTTTTGTATAATCTGTTTTGTGGAAAAATGTTTTTTTAGATTTAAGAGAATATGGCTTTGAACAAAGAAATTTCTATGTTTTGCTGTCTGTAATTCAACAGAGAAGTAGAGTAATGATTGTTTCTTTCTTTTTTATGCGTCCGCCGCTAAGTAGGTGGAAAGGAAAGAGTCGATCAATTTAAAATGAAAAAGAAAGTGTGCGTGAGAAATAACCGAAGAGAGGGAAAAGGGGCAAATAGAGATAGTAGGAAGTACCATAATGTGTTTGTGTAAAAAGATTAATCAGTCTACTTAACTAATAGAGTCTGTGTTTTTTTCCCTTTTCTGGCCAGTGAGATATAAATGTTTTATAGGCAGTTATGAGAGGTGTAAAGATTTTATAGGCAGTTTTGAGAGGTGTAAAGATTTTATAGGCAGTTATGAGAAGTGTAAAGATTTTATAGGCAGTTATGAGAATGTAAAGATTTTATAGGCAGTTGAGGATTATCTTGTCCTTGTTGCTCTTTTCCTTTCCTTCTTTTCTTGTGTATTGGTTGAGTCTGCGACGGAGCTGTCTGTCGGTTCTTTGACCTCTCTGATCTCTGTGCCTTTCTGACTGCCTTGACTTATCAGGGGACGTCCATAATTACGGAATCTAGTGATGTGACTGGATCTAAATGACATTTTCATTCTTGGTGTGACAAAACGTTATATGTGAATTTTCCATCTCCAATCCAATCAGGATCCTGAGTTTTGCTTTTCACACTGACTTGTACAATTTTACTTTGTGTGTTTTAGTGAGTTGATGGATGATATAGAATTTCTATCGTATAAGACTTCCAAAAAAAAATTTATCTATTAAATCCAAGAACGGGACGTTCATACAAGAGAAAGAAAAATAAATCAGCGACGGGACCAATACCTTGGATATCTCTTCTAAGAAATAAGAGCAGCCGGTAATGCAGAGAAGTACCAATGGGTGTGAAACATTAAAAACAGAAATAGGAGATGTACTGGCCAAATTTAAAAGATACAAAACGGCAGGAACATAAGGAATAGTAATAGTGACGATTTCAGCACAGTCAAAATTACAGAAATAATAATAATCTACAACAGTGGTGAGATACTGGATGATCTAGGCAGATCTATTTTCTAGCACTGTCTGAGAAGTCAGGCAAAAATTAATGTGAACAACCATCTTACTGAGCCAAATAACAAAACTCGTCAATCGATGGAGCGTGCAGCCAAATCAGGCCAGAGATAAGATAAGGATAATTCTGCTTCGTCAAAGACACCAAAATACGGAACACCATACGTAATGAATATCAGCTCCGATTGAGGAACCAGAGAGCCCTGCTTAAATCAACTTTAAAACAGGAAATAACATATTACATTGCATTTGACTACATGATTTTGTTGTCATTTCGCGCTATACCGCGGTGTGACGTCATAAAACCACATCGCAAACTTAAGAACTGCGTTTATTATTTTTGGTAACTATTGCCGTTGCCAAGCGGAGTTTTATGTCAACACAAAATAAAATCGTCGGTGATGGTGGATGTTATAATATTTCAGTTTAAACAACCTCTCTGAAGATGGCTCATGTGAGCCGAAAGCTGAGAAGAAAATCAATAAATAATTATCCAAATGTCGGAGAATTTTTGTCTTTATTTTCAACTGATATTAAAGCAAAAATACGACGTTTAGAACGGCTCATGATTAAACATAATAGACATTCATTGTCTCTTATATTTAACAGCATGTGTTTAGAAAATTACTTGCTGCCTCGATATACTATATATATATATATATATATATATTATAATAGTTGTTACAATGGTTTATAAAAGTATAGTTTCACTACACAAAAATTCTCGTGTTTTAGAGCACAAGTGCCCTTCGTCTGGTGATAAGTAGAAATGGAAATAAACGGTGGAAACGATTCATTCTTGGGAATGTAATATGTAAGTGATGTGTGGGATGGGAATTTAGTATGTCTAAGCCAGTCTGTCGGCAGTTTGTAACCATAGAGATACGGCTTTGGGTTAGGAGAGGGGGCGGGGTAGTTTACTTTTGGACAGGTCACTTTTTAATTTTGTCTCGGTAATTCTTATATTGGGATGCTAATTCTTTTAAAAAAAGAGTAAACACTTTTTTATTTTACTACTGTGTTTAAGTTGATGGACTGGAGTGACGTGTTGTATGGGTTCATTTTATTTTATTAATATTGTCTTTTATATTTTGTGGATTAAACATGGATATTAATTAACCTTTGGAGAGAATTATTTTGTGTGAATTAGGTATTTTAGTGGGGCCACATAATACTTCAAACAGGTAAATAATTTTAACTGTAAGTTGATTTTATATTAGAACACGAGTTTTGACAAACCCATTTTGGTTAACTGAATTTTAACGAAAAATATTTTCGGTGTTTACATGACACTGCTGTTTCATCTGTTTCATTTCCACTAATCACCAGACGAAGGGCACTTATGCTCTGAAACACGAGAATTTTTTTGTAGTGATACTATGCTTTTATAACCCATTGTAACAACTATTAAAATATAAAGCTCTACTTTGTATCGAGCACTCTTTATAAAAGTAAATGCTTGAACAGAGGGTTTATACTCTACGTGTTCTATCTTTTTATAATATATATATATATATATATATATATATAACGTTAAAAATGACAGTCAATGTGTGATAGGCTTTTTATGTAAATTTTCACATGGTATTTTGTTCTTATGTCCTCAAAAAATATCATAAGATCATATGAAAAATTAGATAAAGAACTTATCCACAATAAAAGATATATATATATATATGTAGTTTTTTTTAATAATTTGGGTGGAGGATTCCTCACAACTAAACAAAAATCAAAGTTCATGAAAACATATGGCCGCAAATTCTACGATAAGTTTAAAGATTGTTTACAAGTGATGGCTCTATATGGAATGAATACTAAATGAATTTGTCATTAATGTACATTTGTCGCTAGTCTGTCATCAAGGTAATGTGTAAAACAATTTTAACTGGTTTTGATGTTAGGAACCTCTCCCAAAGATTGTAAAGGCATTTATGGATTGTACCATGGATCGTATATTTCACAGCGTCTAACCAAAAAACGAAGGATTTTCATTCATATGTCCATGTCGATTTTGTCTTTGATTTTGGTGGGAGCAAAGAGTCACCAAATTGGTAAACATTTTTGATACAACCTCTCTCTCTCTCTCTCTCTCTCTCTCTATATATATATATATATATATATATATAATAACAAGACCGACTCTTTAAGTATCTAAATCCTAAAATTATACGAAAATAAACTTTGAGGACAACAAATAACAGACAGAATCTAACTCCGTTACTGTCCGTCGCTATAAGGCGTTAGACAAGAGGGGAGAAAAAAAAGAAAACTGCGGAATACAGACAATACATACAATACCCCGCAGTAAAGAAAAAAAAACCCAAACGGAACCAACCACAAAGAAAGAAAAAGTGCTCGATACAGAACTAACCAAAGCGGAATAACAAAGAGGAAGCAATGTAGAGCAAAGACACGTAAAAAAATCACAAGATCGCCAAAATCTAACCGCGGTTTCACACAACGGCTTGTCAGGGCCCTGACGAGCCGTTGTGTGAAACCGCGGTAGGTTTTGGCGATCTTGTGATTTTTTTACGTATATATATATATATATATATATATATATATATATATATAAATCTATCTATCTCTCCTTCACTCTCTCACCATATATATATATATATATATATATATATATATATGTATATATATATATATGTACATATGCAGGTTTTATATAAGTGTGTTTATGTAATTTTTTCAAAGAACTCCATGACTTCAAACAAACCCTCGTGAACATTGTCTTCTTTAATCATCTTATTGACTCCTATATTAGACTTTTTTAAACGTGACCAATAACAACAATCACACGGTAAAATAAAAAATATCTGTATGTTCTATAGAAATCAAATTCGTAACAATTATAAGCAGAACAAATTTCTCTTAAAATATCATAAAAAAATACGCAACTCCAGTTGACTTAAACAAAAAAATTAAATTATTTATTACACAAGATTTAAAAGTGCTAACATCATCCTCAAAAATAGCAATTCACCTGAAATATCTAAACTTCAGAGAAAATACATTATTTACAAATTTACATGTCTTTTCAAGAACTGTCTTCTTGATTAAATCAAGTTCTTAAATAATTACACTGGCCACACCATACATGTTTAATAAGAAGAACCACTTTGCAACTCTCAGACTAGAGTTCCATTTGATCTCTTCCAAACACACACGAAGACATACCAAACTCTTTCTACAACATACTTACTAATAACACACATTTCAAAAGAAAAATCCAGCACTTAATAATATCAAATACTAACACAGTAACAATGTACTGACCGTGTTGTGAATATAAAAAAAGCACACATGAAGATTACACATATTCAGTCACACGTAATTTAAAATCTATCCTCGATAATGGCTAAAAATATAGCCGAAACATTCGGAAAAACAATACATTGGCACAATTTTCATATAATTTATATCCTGAAAAGAAAAAATCATGAGACTACATGAAAAATTACATAAAATAATTTAACCATAACACTTAGTCTCTCAATTTAATGAAATCTACATAAAAGGGAGTTTGTATCATTAAATGAAGAAATAAATTACAATATTGATACATACTTTTTAAAAATACAATCTAAGCTTTCGGCTTATATAAGCCATTATTCAAAGATGTCAAATTACATTATATATTATAACCAAGGACAAACGATATTGACAAACTGTTTTTGGTTACATGGAGGATTTCCAAGCAACAACAAACTCGTGCATATAAGACGCTAGAAGCGAATGTCGCATCACAGCTCATGGAATCACACATGACCAAGCGAGAGTGAAAACAAGAAATATTAAGTATGAGACGCCATTGGAATAAATCAATGGTATTCTGTTATTAATTATAGGCATGGAAGGATATTGAAACCTAACTTGAAGAAGATAAATTATAAAATCTCTACAAATATCCTTACACACACACACACACACACACACACACACACACACACACACATATATATATATATATATATATATATATATATATATATATATTATTCCGAACGTCTAGCCCAGAGGTAGAATCGCCGACTGACGCCAATTCGGTCGGGTTTCAATCCTGGGTTAAAAGCAATCGGAGTATAACCGTACTGATGAGCTCTGAGACAGTGAAACAGATCTGTCTTCGTATAACTATATATATATATATATATATATATATATAAATGAACGAAAGGTAGACTTTTAGAAAACGTAGGCACTCACGCATCAACACATGGTTCATTCAGAAATGAATTTGAACACTCTCTGCTACTGGCGTGTGTTTCCGTTGTATATAACATGCTAAATGTGCTTTCCTCTACCGAGCGCTCATAGCTCAGAGGTAGAATTGCCGACTCTGAATTTGGTCGGGTTGCTAGAAGCAATCAGATGTCTAACCATACTGATGAAACGAATCAGTGGAGGACTTAAAATATATATATATATATATATATATATATATATATTAATTTTTTAACTGTAATTATAAAATAATACTAATAGTGGTTATATTTTTATATTCTAATTTTTATTAAAAATTATGTTTTACAATTTATTATTTACCGTAAATACATCCCATAATATTTAAAACTAAATTTCAATGTTAAGTTTCCACGTCATGTTTTTCTAAGAAAGCAGTCGGGTTGCAATAGACGCTGGGTCGATATATGACGTTAGCTTTCACTTCTCTGTACACTGTTCGTTCTTTTACTCTTTCAATCCTTTTCTATTCGTGCTACTTATCATTTGTCTAATCAGTTTGTCTGACGATCACAAGAGCGTGAATCTCAAACTCACACCTATCTATATGTATATGTCAGCTCTTTCTGAAATCATATATATGTGTGTATTTATCTTGTTTGAATAGCTATTTACAAAGTCTCAATAAAGAAATACTTCACTTTAGTGTTTACTCTACTTACAGACACCCGATTGCTAACCATTGACATATACACTTTCCTCACGCTGACACGCACGCACAAATTAGAACATCTTTAAAAAAAACTTATGATGAACGAACACCTTTCACCTTTTTCCGTTTTTATTTAATTTCTAATTTATTGACAATTATCATTTGAAGATATTTTTTATCCTTTACCACAGGAAGTGCAAAAAAGAAATCAGTATTTTTCAACTATATTAAAAAGTAACAAATCCTAACACGCCTTTTAATCATCGAGCAAATTAAAAAAAAAATAAACAAGTGACTAAATTGAAAGAAAAATTTAGACGGCCAGGATGATAAGTAGAGAAATAGATTTACGAAGTTATTTTAGGCTTAATGACTTGCAGTAATAAATCGTTGTTTTTGTCGAATGCTGCCAAAAGTTATCTGATTGCTTTTCATCTGATCTTTGTTAAAGATTGAAATCATCGATTTTAAACTTTTCATTTCAAGCCGACCTGATTTCCGAGGCACCAACGTGATAACCGTAGTTCAATCGAAAGATTATCTATCTAGGTGCACCTCTGCTATTAGGCGTAGAGTTAAAAACTACCACAGATAAATTAATTACTATTTACTAAATCAGTGAATGTCATTTGTAAAGCGAGAACATTTTGAGGACCCTAGAAGTTATACCTAGATTTGTCATCGGAGGCCACAATTTAAACAACCTAAGGTACGCAGAAGATACAGTGCTGATAGCAAACACAGAAAGGAAACTGCAAAACCTTCTACAGAAGTTAGCTGAAGAAAGTGACAAGAAAGGACTACAGATAAACTGTAAGAAAACTGAATGCATAGTCTATCGGTAAACAGTGCAGTCAAATATGCCAAATACAGGTCGGGATACTAGAATCAAGCAGGTACAAAAATTTAAACACCTAGGAAGTGTTATAACAGAAGACGGAAAGTGCGACAGAGAGAACCGAAAGCGAATTGGCATGGCGAAGGAAGCATTCGAGAAGTTATTAAGAAACAGGACGATTTCGCTAAAAACAAAGAAGAGAGTACTGGATTGCTATGTGATGTCAGTTCTTCAATATGGCAGTGAATGTTGGACAATATCATCAAAGATGAAGGAAAACAAAGAAGAGAGTACTGGATTGCTATGTGTTGTCAGTTCTTTAATATGGCAATGAATGTTGGACAATATCATCAATGATGAAGGAAAACAAAGAAGAGAGTACTGGATTGCTATGTGTTGTCAGTTCTTCAATATGGCAGTGAATGATGGAAAATATCATCAAAGACAAAGGAAAACAAAGAAGAGGGTACTGGATTGCTGTGTGTTGTCAGTTCTTCAATATGGCAGTGAATGTTGGACAATATCATCAAAGACGAAGGAAAACAAAGAAGAGAGTACTGGATTGCTATGTGATGTCAGTTCTTTAATATGGCAGTGAATGATGGACAATATCATCAAAGACGAAGGAAAACAAAGAAGAGAGTACTGGATTGCTATGTGATGTCAGTTCTTCAATATGGCAGTGAATGCTGAACAATATCATCTGAGATGAAGGAAAACAAAGAAGAGAGTACTGGATTGCTATATGTTGTCAGTTCTTCAATATGGCAGTGAATGCTGGACAATATCATCTGAGATGAAGGAAAACAAAGAAGAGAGTACTGGATTGCTATGTGTTGTCGGTTCTTCAATATGGCAGTGAATGCTTGAAAATATCATCAAAGATTAAAGAAAAACTTGAAGTAGCGGAAATGTGTTTCTACAGAAGGATGCTGCGAATATTATGGATCGAGCATGTGAGCAAAGATGAAGTTTTGGAAATGATGGAAACAAAAAGGAAATTAATACTGAACATCAGGAAGAGACAGCTGAAATTACTGGGACATGCAGTAAGGAAAGAGGGCTTGGAAAACCTGATACTAACTGGCCAGAGAGAGGGAAAAGAGACGGAGGAAAGCAATGGATAACACATTTGAAGGACATAATCAGGTGGATGATGGAACGAGGGCTGCATGGTGTAACAGGAGAAGGCGTGCTAAAAGCCATCAGGGATAGGGAGACGTGGAAGATTTTGTTATTAATATTCAGTTCTAATGTAAATGATTAAACATAATAGATATTCATTATCTCTTACATTTAACAGTATATGCTTAGAATATATATATATATATATATATATATATATATATATATATATATATATTCTAAGCAAAATGTAAGAGATAATGAATACCTATTATGTGTAATCATTTACATTAGAACTGAATATTAATAACAAAATTCCATTCTTTGATGTATTCATTGATTCTATCACACATAGATTTAGTACTTCTCTAAATAGAAAACCAACGAGCATAAACTCCTATCTTCTTAACTATAATAGTTCATGCTCCCAACAATATAATTTAGCTGTTATAAAAAACTTAATTCACGCACACAAATGATATCTTCTTCCAAATACATATTTTGTAAAGAATTACACAACATTAAATAAAACACTTGTCAATAATGGATTTCCTAATTCCGTTATTGATCAACAAACTAAAATGTATCTCAACAAACTTAACAATAGCTCTAACAATATTGATAATATTAATAATAGTAGTGTACTTCAAAATAAACAAAACACTATTAACTTATACAATTGCAACCAAATGCATAATAATTACAAACAAGATGAAAAAAAATTGCAAAAGCATAATACGTTGAAATGTTAAACCATTAATAATAACAATCAAATTAAGCACATCATATATTACAAAAAAATTCAAAACAATTGACCTCATAGTCTCTAATAACCCTACAACCACACAACTAAATCCTTTACAGAAAACCAATGTAGTGTATCAATTTACATGCCCGTTCAGAGATTCTATCACTGGTACTAATATTAAACCCACTACATATATTGGTTTTACTACAACCACGCTCTCCCGTAAACTTACCTGTCACCTTTCTAATCAGTGTTCAATTAAACAACATTTCTTAGAAAATCATAGCCATGTAGGTAATATCAAACAGATTTTAGTCTACAATACAATAATCCTTACTAATACACAGTAAAAAGAACCTTCAGATATTAGAGGATATCTACATTAAATCCACTTAATAAAATCACGTTTAAATCTAGTCATAACACATTACATTGCATTTAAATATATGGTTCTGTTAACATTTCGAGCTCTCACGTGGTGTGACATCATAGAATCGCATTACAAATTTACGAACTACGTCTGCTATTTGGTAACTGTTATCGTCGCTTACTAAAGATTCATGTCAACACAAATTAAATTGTCTTTGATAGTGGATGTTTTTATGTTAACGTCCCAATAACATCTCTCTAAACATGGCTCATGTGAGCCGAAATCTTAGAAGCAATTTAATAAAAAATTAACCAAATGTTGGAGAATTTTTGTCTTTAGTTTCACGTGAAATTAAAGCCAAAAGCGATGTTTAGAACGGCTCATGATTAAACATAACAAACATTCATTGCCTTTTATATTTAGCAGTATATGTTTAAAAAATTATCTACTCCCTCGATACACTATATATATATATATATATAGAGAGAGAGAGAGAGAGAGAGTGAGAGAGAGAGAGAGAGGGAGAGAGAGAGAGTGGGAGAGCCTTGAGTTATGATAATAAGATTGTTTGTGCAGTAGTTTTACTGATGAAGAAAACAAGCCCTGAAGATTAAGGCATAATCACAGAGTCCGCACGAAACTTCTAAGTCAACATGAACATAATCAGTTAAATTGAATATATATATATATATATATTTGTGCGTGTGTGTGAAATTTGCGCGCGGTGAAATTTCGGGAAGAAATTTACAGAACGGATATTTATTTATTTATCTGTAAATTCAGATAAAACCTATTGGCCAAATAGCCCTTTTCAACATGTCATTTTAAGACATGCATTTTTCATCCCCTTGTAAACAGAGAATGAGGAAAAAATTCTTAACGTAGAGCAAAAGAAATAGTAGTACTCCTCATTGGCCATATATATATATATATATATATATATATATATGAAAAGAATAAGTAAAGAACAATTAGAAAAAAATGAATTTAATCGAACATGATTAAGGTTAACCAGCTTCTTCTGATATTTATCAAAGAAGAATGATTTAAAAATCCAAGAGACAATATTTTGATTGACGTATAGTTTCATTTGTCAGATAGGCGTCATGTGTGCTAAAGCAATGAATGAATATTAATTTTAGGAGAAAAAACTTGTGTTTGTTTAGGTGTGTGCCAACACGTAATAAAAACATT